>JANJGN010000006.1:191239525-191741365 GCA_026770705.1 Isurus oxyrinchus | reverse complement strand
GATGGGTTAGGGAGGGGGTGGGGATGGGGTTAGGGAGGGGGTGGGGAGGGGAGGGTGTTGGGGAGTGGGTGGAGAGGGAGTGGGGAGGGGGTTGGGGAGGGGGGTGAGGGAGGGGGGTAATGGAGGGGGTGGGGAGGAGTTAGGGAGGGTGTGGGGAGGGGTTGAGGAGGGGGTGGGGAAGTGTTGGGGAGGGGGTGGGGATGGGGTTAGGGAGGGGGTGGGGAGGCGGTTAGGGAGGGGGTGGGGGTGGGGTTAGGGAGGGAGTTAGGGAGGGGGGTTGGGGAGTGGGTTAGGGAGGGGGGTGGGGAGGGGGGTGGGGAAGAGTTGGGGATGGGGTTGGGGAGGGGGGTTAGGGAGGGAGTGGGGAGGGGGTTAGGGAGGTGGTGGGGAGGCGGTTAGGGAGGGGGTGGGGAGGCGGTTAGGGAGGGGGTGGGGGTGGGGTTAGGGAGGGGGTGGGGATGGGTTGAGGGAGGGGGTGGGGAGGGGGTTAGGGAGGGGGGTGGGGAGGCGGTTAGGGAGGGGGGGTGGGGAGGGGGGTGGGGAGGGAGTTAGGGAGGGGGTTGGGGAGTGGGTTAGGGAGGGGGGTTGGGGAGGGGGTTGGGGAGGGGGGTTAGGGAGGGGGTGGGGAGGCGGTTAGGGAGGGGGTGGGGATGGGGTTAGGGAGGGGGTGGGGGATGGGGTTAGGGAGGGGGTGGGGAGGCGGTTAGGGAGGGGGTGGGGGTGGGGTTAGGGAGGGGGGGTGGGGAAGGGTTGGGGAGGGGGTGGGGGTGGGGTTAGGGAGGGAGTTAGGGAGGGGGTTGGGGATGGGGTTAGGGAGGGGGGTGGGGAGGGGGGTGGGGAAGAGTTGGGGATGGGGTTGGGGAGGGGGTTGGGGAGGGGAGTGGGGAGGGGTTGGGGATGGGTTGAGGGAGGGGGTGGGGATGGGGTTAGGGAGGGGGGTGGGGAGGGGGGTGGGGAGGGGGGTTAGGGAGGTGGTGGCGATGGGGTTAGGGAGGGGGGTGGGGAGGCGGTTAGGGAGGGGGGTGGGGATGGGGTTAGGGAGGGGGGGGTGGGGAGGCGGTTAGGGAGGGGGTGGGGATGGGGTTAGGGAGGGGGGGTGGGGATGGGGTTAGGGAGGGGGGTGGGGAGGCGGTTAGGGAGGGGGGTGGGGAGGCGGTTAGGGAGGGGGTGGGGATGGGGTTAGGGAGGGGGTGGGGAGGCGGTTAGGGAGGGGGTGGGGATGGGGTTAGGGAGGGGGTGGGGAGGCGGTTAGGGAGGGGGTGGGGATGGGGTTAGGGAGGGGGGTGGGGAGGCGGTTAGGGAGGGGGTGGGGATGGGGTTAGGGAGGGGGTGGGGGTGGGGTTAGGGAGGGGGTGGGGAGGCGGTTAGGGAGGGGGTGGGGATGGGGTTAGGGAGGGGGTGGGGGGTGGGGTTAGGGAGGGAGTTAGGGAGGGGGTTGGGGATGGGGTTAGGGAGGGGGGTGGGGAGGGGGGTGGGGAAGAGTTGGGGATGGGGTTGGGGAGGGGGTTAGGGAGGGAGTGGGGAGGGGTTGGGGATGGGTTGAGGGAGGGGGTGGGGGATGGGGTTAGGGAGGGGGGGTGGGGAGGGGGGTGGGGAGGGGGGGTTAGGGAGGTGGTGGGGATGGGGTTAGGGAGGGGGTGGGGGTGGGGTTAGGGAGGGAGTTAGGGAGGGGGTTGGGGATGGGGTTAGGGAGGGGGGGTGGGGAAGAGTTGGGGATGGGGTTGGGGAGGGGGTTAGGGAGGGGGTGGGGATGGGGTTAGGGAGGGGGTGGGGAGGGGGTTAGGGAGGGGGTGGGGGAGGGGGTTAGGGAGGGGGGTGGGGAGGGGGTTAGGGAGGGGGTGGGGAGGGGGTTGGGGGGAGTTAGGGGAGGGAGTTGGGGAGGGGGGTTAGGAGGGAGTTAGGGAGGAGTTAGGGAGGTTTGGGGAGGGGGTGGGGATGGGGTTGGGGAGTTAGGGAGGGAGTTAGGGAGGTTTGGGGGAGGGGGTGGGGAGGGTCTCTACATTGGTTAATCGGAGTTGTGTGGAGGTGTGATATGCCGCAGGAACAGGCTAGGGAATATCACACAGCTCGGACTAATACCATAGATTCCCAGATAATGAGAAGAGGGGATAGAAGAACAAATATGAAAGCAACTTTCTGAGAAGAGCAGGAGCGACAGAGATACTATCCTGTTGGAATTTACCAAATGGCGAGCTCGTCTGCTGGAACCGTTTTATTGTGTGTTCCTCAGTCACCAACAGGCGTTCACTTTGGAACCACGTCCAAACTTTCAGCATTTATTCCCTCCTGAGAATTCAGTCCTTTCGAGGAGAAATGTCTTCATTCAGAGAGTTGTGAATCTTTGGAATTCTCCACCCCGGAGATGTGTGGCTGCTCCATCGCTGAATATATTTAAGGTTGGGATGGATGGATTTTTGGTGTCTCGGTGAATTAAGGGATATGGGGAGTGGGCGGGAAAATGGAGTAGATCAAGATCAGCCATGATGGTATTGAATGGTGCAGCAGGCTGGATGGGCCGAATGGTGCACTCCAGCTCCTGGTTCTTGTGTGCGTACTGTACCTGTCCTGGGAGTGTTTGATGGGGACGGTGTAGAGGGAGCTTTACTCTGTATCTAACCCTGTGTTGTACCTGTCCTGGGAGTGTTTGATGGGAATGGGTGTAGAGGGAGCTTTACTCTGTATCTAACCCCGTGCTGTACCTGTCCTGGAGTGTTTGATGGGGACAGTGTAGAGGGAGCTTTACTCTGTATCTAACCCTGTGTTGTACCTGTCCTGGGAGTGTTTGATGGGGATGGTGTAGAGGGAGCTTTACTCTGTATCTAACCCCGTGCTGTACCTGTCCTGGGAGTGTTTGATGGGGGACAGTGTAGAGGGAGCTTTACTCTGTATCTAACCCTGTGTTGTACCTGTCCTGGGAGTGTTTGATGGGGATGGTGTAGAGGGAGCTTTACTCTGTATCTAACCCCGTGCTGTACCTGTCCTGGGAGTGTTTGATGGGGACAGTGTAGAGGGAGCTTTACTCTGTATCTAACCCTGTGCTGTACCTGTCCTGGGAGTGTTTGATGGGGATGGTGTAGAGGGAGCTTTACTCTGTATCTAACCCCGTGCTGTAGCTGTCCTGGGAGTGTTTGATGGGGACAGTGTAGATTAGTGTGCAATACATTTGGCACATGATGCAAACGGCTCATAGACATGTGATGAATTATCATAGAATTATAGATTGGTTACAGCACATTGCCCATCCCTAGTTGCCCTTGAGAAGGTGGTGGTGAGCCACCTTCTTGAACAGCTGCAGTCCATGTGGTGTAGGTACACCCACAGTGCTGTTAGGGAGGGAGTTCCAGGATTTTGACCCAGCGACAGTGAAGGAACGGCGATATATTTCCAAGTCAGGATGGTGAGTGACTTGGAGGGGAACTTCCAGGTGGTGGTGTTCCCATCTATCTGCTGCCCTTGTCCTTCTAGATGGTAGTGGTCGTGGGTTTGGAAGGTGCTGTCTAAGGAGTCTTGGTGCGTTCCTGCAGTGCATCTTGTAGATGGTACACACACTGCTGCTACTGTGTGTCAGTGGTGGAGGGAGTGAATGTTTGTGGATGGGGGTGCCAATCAAGCGGCTGCTTTGTCCTGGATGGTGTCCAGCTTCTTGAGAGTTGTTGGAGCTGCACTCATCCAGGCAAGTGGGGAATATTCCATCACACTCCTGACTTGTGCCTTGTAGATGGTGGACAGGCTTTGGGGAGTCAGGAGGTGAGTTACTCGCCGCAGGATTCCCAGACTCTGAGCTGCCGTTGTAACCACCGTATTTATATGGCTAGTCCAGTTCAGTTTCTGGTCAATGGTAACCCCCAGGATGTTGATGGTGGGGGATTCAATGATGTTAATGCCATTGAACATCAAGAGACGATGATTAGATTCTCTAACTATCTGACTCACTGGGTACAGTTCCCAACACACTGACTCTCACTGGGGTACAGGTCCACAAAGGCACTGACTCTCACTGGGGTACAGGTCCAAGCACACTGACTCTCACTGGGGTACAGGTCCAAACACATCGACTCTCACTGGGGTACAGGTCCCACACACACTGACTCTCACTGGGGTACAGTTCCACACACACTGACTCTCACTGGGAGACAGTCTCACACACACTGACTCTCACTGGGGTACGGGTCCCACACACACTGACTCTCACTGGGGTACGGGTCCCACACACACTGACTCTTACTGGGGTATGGGTCCCATACACACTGACTCTCACTGGGGTACAGTCCCCCACACACTGACTCTCACTGGGATACGGGTCCCACACACACTGACTCTCACTGGGGTATGGGTCCCACACACACTGACTCTCAGTGAGGTACAGGTCACACACACACTGACTCTCACTGGGGTACAGTCCCACACACACTGACTCTCACTGGGGTACGGGTCCCACACACACTGACTCTCACTGGGGTATGGGTCCCACACACACTGACTCTCACTGGGTTACAGGTCCAAACTGACTCTCTTTGGGGTACAGGTCCAAACTGAATCTCACTGGGGTACTGTCCTGAATATGGAATGGTACCCCAGATTGGTCTTTCCTGTGTCAGCCTCAACACTGAACATCAGCAGAGTGGTCTGATCCTCCTTGTAGCTGGATTCACTGACTAGTGACTCAAAGGGAATCCTGGGAGTGGAAATGTGGAACTCTCCTGCAAAAGCTGTGGTTATTGGGGGTCAATTGAAGCTTTCCCGACTGAGTTTGATAGTTTTTTGTTAGGTAGGAGTACTGAGGGATAGGGAGCAATGGCAGGTAAATGTGGTACAGATCAGCAGGACAGGTTTGAGAGGCTGAATGGCCTCCTTCTGTTCCTATCTGTTCTGTTCCTGCTTGTCTTATGAGGAGAGATTGAGCAGTTTAAGCCGACACTCGCTAGAGTTTAGAAGGATGAGAGGAGATCTAATTGAGGTATATAAGATGCTAAAGGGCATAGACAAAGTAGACGTGGAGCGGATGTTTCCCCTTGTGGGACATTCTAGAACGAGAGGCCATAGTTTTAGGCTAAGGGGAGGTAGATTTAAATCAGAGATGAGGTGGAATTACTTTTCTCAAAGGTCGTGAATCTGTGGAATTCACTACCTCAGAGTGCAGTGGATGCTGGGACGCTGAATAAATTTAAGGAGGAGACAGACAGATTTTTAATTAGTAACGGGTTGAAAGGTTTTGGGGAGAGGACGGGAAATTGGAGTTGAGGCTGAAATGAGATCAGCCATGATCGTATTGGATAGCAGGGCAGGCTCGAGGGGCTGAATTACCCACTCCTGCTCCTAGTTCTTATGTTCTATAAATATATATATATATAATGAGGGGCAGTCACTAACTGTAGATCAGGAGTGTTGAGAGTGGGTAAATGGAAATGTTCCTCTCTTTCCCCCCCCCGTGTTATAGTTTGAGGATTAAACCGTGTGTGTGAAGTGCAGTGTTTGTGACAGTTCACCAGAATATTGTAAGAAAAGGGTCCATTGAGTTTTACCCAGGGAACTTTCTTCCTGGTTCTTTTCTTTATTTCAAAGTTACAAATTCAGGTAGACGACAATCTTGTGAAAAGTGCATCTGTGAGGAGAGCTGTCAGAGGCCCTCACAGTCTGTGATCCACGCTGAATCATGTGGTTCTTAAATTAAAAAAAAACAGGTCAACTTTTCCCTCCAGCTTTTAAATAAAAACCCACCAGCTCAGTGCCAGAATCAGAGTTAGTCCACAGGAAAAGGCAGGGCAGCAGTACCCACAGTCTGATCCCACTCGTCACACGGTCTTGGAGTAGCCGAATATTCCCACAGGGAAGTATTTGACATGAGTAGGCCATTGTGCAGCTAGCTGGAAGAATTTGACATCATTCCATTCCACTCCATCGATGGAGACTACAAGACAGGATAACACATCAAATCAGCGAGAGACCCAACAAAATACTTCTCTGATAATTAACAACAACTTGTGTTTGGATAGTACCTTTCACTTAAAACTCAAGGCACTTCACAAACCAAACGTGACTGAGCCACAGAGTACAGCAGATGGCCAAAAGCATTATCGTGGACAAGGGTCTTAAAGGAAAAGAGAGTGGGAGACAGAGACTGAGTGAGCACTTAGGAATTTGATTCCAAGTGGGAATTTGGTGCACAGAGGGAAAGAGGCTTTAGGTAAGGGTTAGTGTAAGAGGCAGAGCTTGCGGAGTTGGGAGTCCGGCGACGAGCTGCTCCTTTCTCTTTTTCAGCCTCCAACGTTTGATTTACACTTGGGTGAAGCAGAAGGAGTAGGTTAGTTAGTAACTGTAATTAACTGGAGAGGTCGGAAAGCTTCAAGCAGTTTAAAGAGAGAGCCAGCAGTTTACAGATAAAACCTATGTGACATTACAGGAGTCCCATTAAGTTGATTAGTTGGTAAGTATAGGCCTGTCCAGACTCTCCATAGCAGAGATGGTTGCTGAGCGACGGGTGACTTATTACATTATACCACACTGTAGTAAACACTTTATATAAAGTTTAAGATGTGACCATGTGGGATGTGCATCCAACGGGATGTGGGAAGTTGTGCAGGCACCAAGTACCCTCGATGACTACTCCAGCCGCTGAAACCTGAGCTCTGGATTGAGTGGTGGCTGGAATCATTGCTGCACCCGCAAGGCTGAGGATTATGTGGATAGCATTTTTAGAGAGGTGGTCACAGGCAGAGAGGGAATGGGTGACCGCCAGAATATCAAAAAGAAACAGGCAGGTAGTGCAGGAAGCTATCTTGCTCTGTAGCCACCTTTCCATTGTGGATAGCGAGAATGGTTCCTCAGGGGACTGTAGCAAGAGCCAAGTGTGTGGCACTGCGGGTGTCCCAGCATCCACTGCACTCTGAGGTAGTGAATTCCACAGATTCATGACCCTTTGAGAAAAGTAATTCCTCCTTATCCCTGATTTAAATCTACCACCCCTTAGCCTAAAACTATAGCCTCTCATTCTAGAATGCCCCTCATCCTCTCCATGTCTACTTTGTCTACCCCCTTTAGCATCTTATATACCTCAATTAGATCTCCTCTCATCCTTCTAAACTCTAGTGAGTATAGGCCTAAACTGCTCAATCCCTCCTCATAAGACAAGCTCCACATCTCTGGAATCAATCTAGTGAACTTCCTCCAATGCAACTACTTGGTAAGGGGACCAAAACTGTGCACAGTACTCCAGGTGCGGTCTCACCAATGCCTTGTACAGTTGCAACAACACTTCCCTATCTTTATACTCTATTCCTTTAGCAATAAATGCCACAATTCCATTTGTCTTCCTTATTACCTGCTGTACCTGTGTACTAGCTTTCAGTGAGTCATGCACCAGGCCACCCAGATCCCTCTGCACTGAAGCATTCTGAAGTTTCTCTCCATTTAAATAATAAATCGCCTTTTTATTCTTCAGACCGAAATGGATAACCTCACACTTACCCACATTAAACTCCATCTGCCTGATTTTGGCCCATTCACCTAACCTGTCCATATCCATTTGTAAATTTCTTATTTCTACATTGCAACTCACTTTCCCACCGATTTTGGTGTCACCTGCAAATTTAGCTATAGTACCTTCTATCCCTGAATCCAAGTCATTAATATAGATTGTAAATAGTTGGGGCCCAAGGACTGAACCTGTGGCACCCCCACTAGTTACAGCTTGCCATCCAGAAAAAGACCGTTTTATCCCAACTCTCTGCTGGTTAGCCAAACCTCTATCTAAGCTAATATATTACCCCTAACTCTGTGTGATCTTATCTTTATGCAGCACCTTATCACAGGCCTTCTGGAAGTCCAGATATACTACATCTACAGGATTCCCATTATCCACTTTGCTTGTCACATCTTCAAAGAACTCTAGCAAATTAGTCAAACACAATTTACTCTTCAGAAAACCATGCTGACTCTGATGGATTGCATTTTGACTTTCCAAATGCCCCATTACTACTTCCTTAATAATGGATTCCAACAATTTCCCAACGACAGACGTTAAACTAACTGGTCTATAGTTTCCTACTTTCTGCCTCCCCCCCTTTTTGAATAAGGACATTATATTAGCATTTTTTCCAATCCACTGGAACCTTTCCAGAATCCAGGGAATTTTGGAATATTATAGCCAATGCATCCACTATCTCTGCTGCCACTTCCTTTAAGACCCTGGGATGTAGGCCATCAGGTCCTGGGGACTTGTCACCCTTTAATCCCAATAGTTTGCTCAGTACTTTTTCTCTAGTGATGGTGATGGTTCTAAGTCCCTCCTCCTCTATATCCTCTGCACTACCTGTTGCTATTGGGGTGGTACTAGTGTCCACTGTGAAAACTGAGGCAAAATATTGATTAAGCGTCTGCCATTTCTGCGTTCCCCACTATTAACTCTCCAGTCTCATCCTCCAAGGGACCAACATTCACTTTGGCTCCTCTCTTTCCTTTTAAATACTTGCAGAAGCTTTTGCTGTCAGGTTTTACATTTTGCACTAGTTTTCTTTCATAATTTACCTTTGTTCTTTTTTTATTATTTTTTTTTTGGGAACCCTTTGTTGATCTTTAAAAGTTTCCCAATCTTCCAGCCTGCCACTGATCTTGCAAGCTTTAGTTTTTGCCTTTATGTTATCTTTAACTTCCTTGCTTAGCCATGGATGCTTTTCCCCTCTTACCACCTTTCTTCCTCTTTGGAATATATTTTACTTGGGAGGAATTGAATATCTCTTTAAATATCTGCCACTGTTCACCAACTGTCCTACCTTGTAGTCTTCCTGCCCAGTCCACTGGAGCTAAATCTGCCCTCATGCCTATGTCGTTACCTTTGTTTAACTCCAGAACACTAGTGTGGATCTCAAGTTTCTCACTCTCAAACTGAACCTGAAATTCTAGCATGCTATGATCACTCTTCCCTAGAGGATCCTTTACTATGAGATCATTAATTAATCCCATCTCATTACACAAAACCAATTCCAGAATAACCTGCTCCCTGGTTGGTTCCACAACATATTGCTCCAAGAAACAATCTCTAATACACTGTATGAACTCTCCCTCGAGACTACCCTTGCCAATTTGATTAGTCCAGTCTAAATGCATATTAAAATCACCCATGATTAATGCCGTGCCTTTCTTACATGCTCCCAGTATTTCCTGGTTTATACTGTGACCTACTGCTGAACTACTGTTTGGGGACTGTTTCCAGACTCCCACCACCCTCTGGATGAAAAAACTTCTCAATTCCCCTCTTAGCTGTCTACCTCTTAACTTATTGATAATCAGTGATAGTTGTCATGGTTACCTTTACTGAGGCCAGCTTTCATTTCCAGATTTATTGAATTTAAATTCCACCAGCTGCTGTGGTGGGATTTGAACCTATACCCCCAGAGCATCAGCCTGGGCCTCTGGATTTCTAGTTCAATGACATTACCACTATACCTCCGCCTCGCTCAGCTAATAAAGGCAAGTGCCTTCTTAACCACCTTATCTACCTGCCCTGCTACCCTCAGGGAACTGTGGATATGCACACCAACGTGCCTCTGATCTTCAGTACTTTCCAGGGTCCTACCATTCACAGTGTAATCCCTTGCCTTGTTAGCCCTCCCCAAGTGCATTGTCTCTCACTTTTCCGGGTTGAATTCCATTTGCCACTGCTCTGCCCACCTGACCCGTCCATTGATATCCTCCTGCAGTTTACAGCTATCCTCCTCACTATTTACCACCCACCAATTTTCAGCTCACCCACAAAGAAATTAAGGAGGTGCAAGAATCACAGAATCACACAGTGCAGAAGAGGCCCTTCGGCCCATCGAGTCTGCACCAACACGTGAGAAACGCCTGACCTACCTACCTAATCCCATTTACCAGCACTTGGCACATAGCCTTGAATGTTATGACGTGCCAAGTGCTCATCCAGGTACTTTTTAAAGGATGTGAGGCAACCCGCCTCCACCTCCCTCCCAGGCAGCGCATTCCAGACCCTCACCACCCTCTGGGTAAAAAAGTTTTTCCTCACATCCCCCTAAACCTCCTGCCCCTCACCTTGAACTTATGCCCCCTTGTGACTGACCCTTCAACTAAGGGGAACAGCTGCTCCCTCTCCACCCTGTCCATGCCCCTCATAATCTTGTACACCTCGATCAGGTCGCTCCTCAGTCTTCTCTGCTCCAACAGAAACAACCCAAGTCTATCCAACCTCTCTTCATAACTTAAATGTTTCATCCCAGGCAACATCCTGGTGAATCTCCTCTGCACCCCCTCCAGTACAATCACATCCTTCCTATAATGTGGTGACCAGAACTGCACACAGTACTCCAGCTGTGGCCTCACCAAGGTTCTATACAACTCCAACATGACCTCCCTACTTTTGTAATCTATGCCTCGATTGATAAAGGCAAGTGTCCCATATGCCTTTTTCACCGTCCCACTAACATGTCCCTCCGCCTTCAGAGATCTATGGACACACACGTCAAGGTCCCTTTGTTCCTCAGAACTTCCTAGTGTCATGCCGTTCATTGAATACTTCCTTGTCAAATTACTCCTTCCAAAGTGTATCACCTCACACTTTTCAGGGTTAAATTCCATCTGCCACTTATCTGCCCATTTGACCATCCCGTCTATATCTTCCTGTAGTCCAAGACACTCAACCTCACTGTTAACCACCCAGCCAATCTTTGTGTCACCCACAAACTTACTAATCCTACCCCCCACATAGTCATCTATGTCGTTTATATAAATGACAAATAATAGGGGACCCAGCACAGATCCCTGTGGTACGCCACTGGACACTGGCTTCCAGTCACTAAAGCAGCCTTCTTTCATCACCCTCTGCCTCCTACAACTAAGCCAATTTTGAATCCACCTTATCAAATTACCCTGTATCCCATGTGCATTTGCCTTCTTTATAAGTCTCCCATGTGGGACCTTGTCAAAAGCTTTGCTGAAATCCATATAAACTACATCAACTGCACTACCCTCATCTACACACCTGGTCACCTCCTCAAAAAATTAAATCAAATTAGTTAGGCATGACCTCCCTCTGACAAAGCCATGCTGACTATCCCTGATCAAATCTTGCCTCTCCAAGTGGAGATAGATTCTCTCTTTCAGAATTTTCTCCAATAGTTTCCCTACCACTGACTTGAGTCTCATTGGCCTGTAGTTCCTTGGCTTATCTCTACAACCCTTCTTAAATAGCGGAACCACATTAGCTGTTCTCCAGTCCTCTGGCACCTCCCCCAAGGCCAGAGAGGAATTATAGAGTAATCATAATGGGGGTCTTCAATTATTCAAGTATAGACTTAGATAGGAATAGTACAAAGGGACAAGAGGGGCGAGAGTTCCTGGAATGTGTTCAAGGTAATTTTCTGCAGCAGTATGTTTCCAGTCCAATGAGAGGACCTGGTTCTGGGGAATGAGTTGGCCCAATTGGATCAAATATCAGTGGGATAGCCTCTAAGGAACAGTGACCATTGTATCATAAGATTTAGGTTAATCATGGGAAAGGACAGGGTACAATCCAGAGCAGAGATAAGTAATTGGGGTAAAGCCAACTTCGATGGGATGAGAATGCATCTGAGTCGAGTGAGTTGGAATCAAATGTTGGCAGAAAAGACGGTGGCTGAACAATGGGTCACCTTCAAAGAAAAAGTATTGCAGGCCATGTCAAGATATATTCCTCTGAAGAGGAAAGGTAGACAAATGAATCCAGAGCACCCTGGATGACAAAAGAGATAGAGGTAAAGATGTAAAGGAAGGAGTGTGCGTACAACAGATGTCAGGTAGAAAATACAATGGAGAATCAGGCTGAATATAGAAGGACCAGAGGGGGAGTGAAAACACTGATAAGAAAAGCAAGGAGAGAACATGAAAAGAGGCTGGCAGCAAACACAAAAGGGAATCCCAAGGTCTTCTACAAGCAAGTAAATAGTAAAAGGGTGGTAAAAGAAAGAGTTGGGCCAATTAATAAAGAGTACTTGAATATGGAGGCTGGAGAAATAGCAGAGGTATTGAGCGAGTACCCTGCATCTCTCTTTACAAAGGAAGATGCTACCCAGGCCGAGGTGAGAGAGGAGGTAACTGGTACACTCGAGGAATTTACAATCGAGAGGAAGGAGGTGTTAGAAAGACTATCTTTACCCAAAATAGATAAGGTGCCAGGACCAGATGAGATGCATCCAAGGGTACTGAGGGAAGTGAGAGTGGAAATTTCAGAGGCACTAGTGATAATCTTCCAGTCTTCCTTAGACACAGGGTAGGTGCCAGAGGACTGGAGAATGTAAATGTTACACCCTTGTTCAAAAAGGGGTGCAAGGGTAAAGCTGGTAACTACAGACCAGTCAGTTTGATCTCAGTGGGAGGGAAACTTCTGGAAACTATAGTATGGGATTAAATCAATAATCACTTAGACAATTGCAGGATAATTAAGGAAAGACAGCATGGATTCATGAAGGGAAAATCATGTTTAACTAACTTCCTGGAGTGTTTTGAGAAGATAACAGAGAGATTGATAAGCAAAATGCTGTTGATGTGGTGTATATGGATTTTCAAAAGATATTTGATACAGTGTCACTCAACAGACTTGTGAGAAAAATTCTAGCTGATGGAATGAAAGGGAAGGTGGACACTTAGATAAGAAATTGGCAGAGTAGTGATAAATAGTTGTTTTTCCAGATTGTTGGAATAGTGGAGTTCCCCAGGGGTCAGTGTTGGGACCCTTGCTCTTCCTGATATATATTAATGACCCAGACTGTGGTGTTCAGGGCTTGATTTCAAAATCTGCAGGTACGAAAATTGGAAACGTCAACTGTGATGAGGAAGTGGCAGATGCAGTTCAATGCAGAGAAGTGTGAGGTGATCCATTTTGACAGTATAGAATAAAGGGAGAAACTCTAAAGGAGGTGCAGGAACAGAGGGATCTCAGTGTATATGTACATAAGGCAGTGAAGATGTGTTGGGTCCTGTAGATCCTCATTGCCAGTTTGATGTAAGAGGTGGCACTATTGATTGAGTTGATCAGCAGACACTTCTTAGGTGGAAAACTTCTCGTTTATTTACAAAGGTACTCAGCAGCAACTACACGTGTGCTTTCACTTCAAACTCTATCTCTGTAGTACTAACTACTGAGGTGTCCTGCGCTACTCTCCTATTGGCTATTAAAGATCATGTGATCTTCATTAACAAACAATCTTCATAAAGGTATTTACACATTAAATACAACAATAATTTCCACAAGATGATAGGGCGTCTTGAGAGAGCAGTTAATAAAGCATATGGTATTGTGGGCTTTATTACTAGGGGAATTGAGTACATGAACAAGGAGGTCATGTTGAACTTGTATAAGACACCAGTTAGGCCTCATCTTTTTTTATTCATTCATGGAATGTGGGTGTTGCTGGCTGGTCCAGCATTTATTGCACACCCCTAATTGCCCTGGAGAAGGTGGTGGTGAGCTGCCTTCTTGAACCTCTGCAGTACAACTGAGTGGCTTGCTAGGCCATTTCAGAGGGCATTTAAGAGTCAAGCACATTGCTGTAGGTCTGGAGTCACATGTAGGCCAGACCAGGTAAGGACAGCAGATTTCACTTCCATTAATGAACTTCTAATTCCAGACATTTTATTGAACTCAAACTCTGCCATCTGCTGTGGTGGAATTCAAACCCAGGTCCGTAGAGCACCAATCCAGAGACAATACCACTATGTCACCTTACTGTGTCTGGTTCTGGGCTCATACTTGAGGAAGGAGGTGAAGGCATTAGAGAGAATACAGAGGAGATTCACAAGAATGATTCCCAGGATAAAGAACTGTAACCTTGAGGATAGATTGGAGACGTTGGGACTGTTTACCTTGGAGAATAGAAGGCTGAGAGGAGACTTGATAGAGGTATTCAAGATGCTGAGGGGTATGGACAGGGTAAATAGTGAGAAACTGTTCCCACTCAAGGGAGCATCAAGAACTAGAGGGAACAGATTTAAAATAATTGGCAAAGGGAATAAAATTGAGGTGAGGAAAATTTTTTTCACCCAGAGGGTGGTTGAAGTCTGGAACCATCTTCCTGAAATGGTGGTGGAGGCAGATTCAATCGAGTTATTTAGAAAGGAATTGGATTGGTATCTGAAACGAGAGAATGTGCAAGGTAACGGGGATCAGGCAGGGCAGTGGGACGAGGTGGAATGCTCTTTCAGGGAGCCAATGCAGACTGGATGGGCTGAATGGCCTCTTCCTGCACTGTAAAGATAATGTGAGAGATTTAGGGAAGGAATTCCAGAGCCCAGAAGATGGGCAAGATACAGGTGTTAGGGGCAGTGTGGCGATCTCAAGGGGCTCTTGCTGAACAGTCTATCTGCAACCTGAGGGTCACAGCTCTACCTGAGTGTTACACACTCCCTCCAACAACGCTCCTGCCCTGAGACTCTCACTGAGCAACATGACAGGAGGCCCGGAGGGTGGACCCCGGCACTAAGCTAAGTGGGGGTTGTGCAGGAGAGGCCCAAAGTTTCCTGTGTGACCCAGAGGGCCCTCCTCAGCTCAGGATCCTCTTTCTGAGACATCTGGCTGGTTTCTATTGGCTCAGGGGTTAAAAACCCTCCCTCCACATGCGAGTTCTATCAACTTGTAAGGAGTTCTTGATGGGCTGGTAGAGGTTCCTATCCCAATTGAGTCTGGCATCCTGTTATCACACTCTGGAGCACTAGATGGCAGCAAAAGTATAGCACAGATTCAGAAGGCCATTCAGTCCATCTGAGTCCCACCTATCTAGAAAGAGAGCAGATTCACCCCATTGCAGCATTCAATTGTTTCCTAAAGTAGAGTCATAGAGTTATACAGCACAGAAACAGGCCCTTCAGCCCATCGTGTCTGTGCCGGCCATCGAGCCTCTATCTACTCTAGTCCCGTTTTCCAGCCCTTGGCCTGTAGCCCAGTATGCTGTGTTGTTTAAAATGCTCATCTAAATACTTCTTACATGTTGTGAGGGTTCCTGCCTCTCCCACCCCCTCAGACCCAGTTCCAGATTCCCACCACCCTCTCGGTGAAAAATGTGTCCTCAAATCCCCTCTAAACCTCCTGCCCCTGACCTTAAATCTATGCCCCCTGGTTATTGACACCTCCACTAAGGGGAAAAGTTTCTTCCTGCCCACCCTATCAATGCCCCCTCATACTTTTGCATATCTCTATCAGGTCCCCCCTTAACCTTCTCTGCTCCAGGGAAAACAACCCCAGCCTATCCAGTCTCTCTTCATATCTGAAATGCTCCAGCCCAGGCAACGTCCTGGTGAATCTCCTCTGCACCCCCTCCAGTGCAATCACATCCTTCCTATAATGTGGCGACCAGAACTGCACACAGTACTCCAGCTGTGGCCTAACAGCATTTTATACAGTTCCAATATAACCTCCCTGCTCTTACATTCTATGCCTCGGCTAATAAAGGGAAATATCCCATATGCCTTCTTAACCACCTTATCTACCTGTCCTTTTGCCTTCAGGGATCTATGGACATATACACCAAGGTCCCTCTGATCCTCTGTCTTTCCTAGGGTCCTACCATTCATTGTGTATTCCCTTGCTCTGTTAGTCCTCCCAAAATGCATCACCTCACACTTTTCAGGATTAAATTCCATCTGCCCATCTTACCAGCCCAACTATATTGTCCTGTAGTCTAAGGCTTTCCTCCTCACTGTTTACCACCCCACCAATTTTCGTGCCATCTGCAAACTTACTGATCATACCTCCTATATTCACGTCTAAATCATTAAAGTACACTACAAACAGCAAGGGTCCCAGCACCGAACCCTGCGGTACACCACTCGTCACAGGCTTCCAGTCACAAAAACACCCCTCGACCATCACCCTCTGCCTCCTGCCACTAAGCCAGTTTTGGATCCAATTTACCAAATTGCCCTGGATCCCATGGGCTCTTACCTTCTTGACCATTCTCCCATGCGGGACCTTGTCAAAAGCCTTACTGAAGTCCATGCAGACTACATCAACTACACTACCCTCATCTACACACCTAGTCACCTTGAAAAATTCAATCAAATTTGTTAGACATGATCTCCCCCTGACACAGCCATGCTGACTATCCCTGATTAATCCCTGCCTCTCCAAGTGGAGATTAATCCTGTCCCTCAGAATTTTTTTCTAATAGGTTCCCTACCACTGATATTAGACTGACTGGCCTGTAATTGCCTGGTTTATCTGTACTACCCTACTTGAATAACAGTCCCACACTCACTGTCCTCCTGTCCTCTGGCACCTCCCCTGTGGCCAGAGAGGATTTGAAATGTATTTCTGATTTGTCACCACCGTTATAGTAGCTGCAAAGCTGTTCCATGTAAGATAATTCTGAGTGAAGAGGAGCTTCTGAACATTAGTCCTAACTTAGTCCTAACTTTATCTTTACAAAGTTCGACCTGAGCCCACCAGCTCTCCTCACAGTTTTTAATTTGAAGCAATATTCCAATCTACCTACCCTGAACTATCTTCACTACCTCGACAGCATCTCCCAATGCCCAAGTGGTTTTGACTGGACATAGTGTTCACGCTGGGTCTGACCAGCATTGGATACAGTGTTCACGGTGGCTCTGACCAGTACTGGACACAGTGTTCACGGTGGCTCTGACCAGCACTGGACACAGTGTTCACACTGGGTCTGACCAGCACTGGACACAGTGTTCACGCTGGGTCTGACCAGCACTGGATACAGTGTTCACCATGGCCCTGACCAGCACTGGACACAGTGTTCACGGTGGCTCTGACCAGCACTGGACACAGTGTTCACGGTGGCTCTGACCAGTACTGGACACAGTGTTCACGCTGGCTCTGACCAGCACTGGACACAGTCTTCAAGCTAAGTTACAGAGGTTCCACTGGTTTTGCTTCACAGTGCCCTGTGCTATTTTCAGTTAGGGGTTGTCAGATAGTTCCTTACCTTTGAGCATGGTCTGCTGGTGTTTGGCAGTACAGATTAACCTGCTGATTCCCTCGATCACTTGGCTCTTAGAGTCCAGCTCTTTCTCCCTTGGTTTCTTACTTAAAAACATCACTGGAAAGAGGGAGAAACAGCAATCACACACAGCACTCACTAAGAGTTTTGCACCTCTCTGAGCTGAAGTTTGCTCCTGTTGGGCCCAGAAGTGGACGTGAAACGCTCTTGTGCCTGTGATCGGCCTCCGACTGTGACCTTATTAACAGTCAGCCCTGGAGAAAGGCTCAGCCCTGGCGTTGGGGGTGGGAGGAGGGTGGGCGCCGACATCACTGAGGGTGCTGATGTGCCTCGAGAGAGAGAGAGAGAGAGAGAGAGAGCTCCCTGAAGGCAAACAGCTGCCTCCAGGAGCTGCAGACCTCCACAGAGTAAAGGAAATGATAAAAGTGCAGCACCGTCGAGCACCTCATTAAAAAAACACAGTCCCCGGATATTTCTTTTTATTTTAAATCCTAACAGAGGTTTCATCCCACCCTTGGATAAGGTTTCATCAAAAATGCAAAGCCCACCTGGCTGATTGGCCTGTCTGTCACCCTTCACCACCTCAGGATGTCCCAAAACGTTGGCCAACAGTGAGGGTCAATCACTGTTGTAAGGTGGGAAACGCAGCAGCCACGTTGCACACAACGAGCTTCCACAAAGAACAACGACTGGATAATCTCCTTTTGTGATGTTGACTGAGAAATAAATACTGGTCCCAGGAGAACTGCCCCACTCTTCAAAACACTCCCACGGGATTGTTTAAGTTTAGCGGAGAAAGCAGTGCCTGGGTTTAACCTCTGATTTGCTTTAGACAACAGGCCAGGACTTCAGCTTGATGGACATTGCTGGGATGTGTAAAGTTTACATTCTGCACTGCATGGAACTGTGAACTGTACCCAGCGGTACAGATCTAGCCCTGAGTCTCCAAGCCTGAGCTGTGCCTAGAGAGATACAATTCTGGTCTCTTAACCATCCCTAATGTTAATCACTCCACCATCAGTGGCCATTTTTACAGCCGACCTGAATTAGGGGCTGTGCCTGATTTATCCCGATTTTGTTGATTTGGTTTTCATTTAAAAGATTATCAGTGGCCATGCCTTCAGCTGCCTGGACCCTAAGCTCTGAAATTCTCCTCCCTATATCTAAGTACTCCCCTGCAGTGCCAGCCAAGATCCTTGTGCTGAATCTCTGGAGTGGGACCTGGGCCCATAACCTTCTGATTGTGAGGGAGCCATGGTCAAACTGGTAGGACAATCAATTCACTTCCTAGAAAGGAAGTGGGAGACCTTTTCACACAAGAGGGAGACCTGAATGAGGCAGTGGGTCAGACTGGCCCTTCACCCTGTGGAAAATGGGGTTGGACCCCATCTGAGGCAGAAAGAATTTAGGTAGCCTCTGTCACCTGGCCAGGTGCAGCTTAAATCTATTGGGCCAAAAAGCCTAACTGAGCAGTGTCTGGGGTAGGATGTGGAAACATCAGACTGGTGTTTCTCTGAGGTTTGAGCTGAGACACACAGTACAGACAGATATCCGAGTGCTGGTGGTGGGTTTGACCTGCTCATTCAGGAACACAAAGCGTGCCCACTCCCTCACCTAAATCAGCTCTGACAACCTGAGTGTGGTCAAGGTGTGTTAAATACCTCAGCCCATGCAGTACTGTCTCAGTGTCTCTCTCCCTCACACAAGCCACCTACTGAAACTGGACTGCCATCAGGCTCACTCTACTCTCACCTTTCTTATTCTTCTCTTTGGTTACCACAGTCATCAGCATGGTGGCTGGTGGCACCATCTCACCACCGTTAGGCAGGCGAGTCACTTGGAGCGACCGGAAATTGCTCTTCAAGGTGTTCTTGTTGCCAATGTCCCGTTTCTCACCATCCCTTTTCTTGTCCGGAAGTTGTGTTGTCCAGTAATCGACCTGCAGTCCCATCACCTCTGCTCCGCTCCCGGGGGAGCTGGCCAAAAGGACCAGGGCATGGAATGAAGGGAACAGATTCAGTAAGAGTCATAGTGTTGATTCTGATAGACAATTTACTCAGTCACAACTCAGGTGATATATTCAGGCCTGCCAAGCCCTGCCCTGCTGTCTGAGCTGGTAGACAAGGACATAGAAACATAGAAACTAGGAGCAGGAGTAGGCCATTCGGCCCTTCGAGCCTGCTCCCCCATTCATTATGATCATGGCTGATCATCCAACTCAATATCCTGCTCCCGCTTTCCCCCCATACCCTTTGATCCCTTTCACCCCAAGAGCTATATCTAACTCCTTCTTGAAAACATACAATGTTTTGGCCTCAACTACTTTCTGTGGTAACGAATTCCACAGACTCACCACTCTCTGGGTGAAGACATGTCTCCTCATCTCAGTCCTAAATGGTCTACCCTGTATCCTCAGACTGTGACCCCTGGTTCTGGACTCCCCCACCATCGGGAACATCCTTCCTGCATCTACCCTGTCTAGTCCTATTAGAATTTTATAGGTTTCTATGAGATCCCTCCTCATTCTCCTGAACTCCAGTGAATATAATCCTAACCGACTCAATCTCTCCTCATATGTCAGTCCCACCATCCCAGGAATCAGTCGGGTAAACCTCCACTGCTCTCCCTCTATAGCAAGTACATCCTTCCTCAGATAAGGAGACCAAAACTGCACACAATATTCCAGGTGTGGTCTCACCAAGGCCCTGTACAATTGCAGCAAGACATCCCTGTTCCTGTACTCGAGTCCTCTGGCTATGAAGGCCAACAAACCATTTACCTTCATTTTGTCTTTAAACCATTTACCTTCTTTACCGCCTGCTGCACCTGCATGTTTACCTTCAGTGACTGGTGTACAAGGACACCCAGGTCTCGTTGCACATTCCCCTCTCTCACTTTATAACCATTCAGATAATAATCTGCCTTCCTGTTTTTGCTACCAAAGTGGATAATCTCACATTTATCCACATTATACTGCATCTGTCATGCATTTGCCCACTCACTCAGCTTGTCCAAATCACACTGAAGCATCTCTGCATCCTCCTCACAGCTCACCCTCCCACCCAGCTTTGTGTCATCTGCAAATTTGGAGATATTACATTTAGTTCCCTCATCTAAATCATTAATATATATGGTGAATAACTGGGATCCCAGCACCGATCCCTGCGGTACCCCACTAGTCACTGCCTGCCATTCGGAAAAAGACCCATTTATTCCTACTCTTTGTTTCCTGTCTGCCAACCAGTTTTCTATCCATCTCAATACACTATCCCCAATCCCATGCGCTTTAATTTTACACACCAATCTCTTATGTGGAACTTTGTCAAAAGCCTTCTGAAAGTCCAAATAAACCACATCCACTGGCTCCCCCTCATCAACTCTACTAGTTACATTTGCAAAAAATTCCAGTAGATTTGTCAAGCATGATTTCCCTTTCATAAATCCATGCTGACTCTGTCTGATTCTGCCACTGTTTTCCACGTGCTAAGCTATTAAATCTTTTATAATGGACTCTAGAATTTTCCCCACTACCGATGTCAGGCTGACTGGTCTATAATTCCCTGTTTTCTCTCTACCTCCCTTTTTAAATAGTGGGGTTACATTAGCTCCCCTCCAATCTGTAGGAACTGTTCCAGAGTCTATAGAATCTCAGAAGATGACCACCAATGCATCCATTATTTCTAGGGCCACTTCCTTAAGTACTCTGGGATGTAGATTATCAGGCCCTGGGGATTTATCGGCCTTCAATCCCATCAATTTCTCCAACACCATTTCCTTACTAATACTGATTACTTTCAGTTCCTCCCTCTCACTAAACCCTGTGTTCCCCAACATTTCTGGTATGTTATTAGTGTCTTCCTTTGTGAAGACAGAACCAAAGTATGTACTTAGTTGGTCAGCCATTTCTTTGTTCCCCATTATAAATTCCCCTGTTTCTGACTGTAAGGGACCTACATTTGTCTTCACCAATCTTTTTCTCTTCACATACCTATAGAAACTTTTGCAGTCGTTTTTTATGTTCCCCACAAGCTTACTCTCGTACTCTATTTTCCCCTTCTTAATCAATCCCTTGGTCCTCCTTTGCTGAATTCTAAACTGCTCCCAATCCTCAGGTCTGTTGCTTTTTCTGGCCATTTTGTATACCTCTTCCTTGGATCTAATCCTTTCTAATAGTTTCATAGTCATTATCAGACTTTTCATTCCAGACTTTAATTGCGTTCGAATTTCACTACCTACTTTGATAGGATTTGAACCCAGGTCCCCAGAAATACTAATTCAGTGACAATGCTACTACACCTCCACCTCCCACCATACTGGCCATTGCTGGCTGGTGCCCATTTTCTGTCAGGTGATTCTGCAATGCTAGCAAC
This sequence comes from Isurus oxyrinchus, assembly GCA_026770705.1. NCBI lineage: Eukaryota > Metazoa > Chordata > Chondrichthyes > Lamniformes > Lamnidae > Isurus > Isurus oxyrinchus. Next base: position 191,720,049 of record JANJGN010000006.1, on the reverse strand, counting down.
AAACATCAATCGCTCGCAGTCTGGAAAGCTCCAATTCACCCCGAGTACCTCAAGCCTTCTGGGGGAGAGAGATCCAGATCCCTACTGCCTTTTGAGTGACAAATTGCTTTCTGACAGCACCCCTGGACAACTCAGCTCTCAACGTTAAGGTTGTGTCCTCCTGGAACCACAGAAAAGTTAAGGTGGAGAAAGAGGCCATTCAGCCCATCGCATCTGCACCAGCCAAAAAGAGAAAAAAGAAACTGGCCGTTCATTTTAATCCCACTTTGCATCACCTGGTCCGTAGCCTTGCAGGTTACAGCACTTCAGGTGTAGATCCAGGTACCTCTTAAATGAGTTCAGCATTTCAGCCTCAACCACCAACTTAGATAGTGAATTCCAGACGCCCACCACCCTCTGGGTGAAAAGGTTTTCCCTCATGTCCCCTCTAATCCTTCTACCAATCACCTTCAATCTCTGCCCCCTGCTAATTGTCCCCTCAGCTCGGGGAAACAAGTCTTTCCTGTCTACCCTACTCAGGCCCCTCATAACTCTGTACGCCTCAATCAGGTCACCCACCCCCAGCCTCCCCTGTTCTAAGGAAAATAACCCCAGCCTATCCCATCTCTCCTCATAGCTGCAATTTTCAAGCCCCGGTAACATTCTTGTAAATCTCCTCTGTACTCTCTCCAGAACAATGATGTCCTTCCTGTCGTGTGGTGGCCAGAACTGTACACAAAATTCCAGCTGTGGCCTAACCAGAGTTTTATACAGTTCCATCATTACATCCCTGCTTTTGCATTCAATACCTTGCCCAATAAAGGGAAGCATTTCATATGCTTTATTGACCACCTTGTCCACCTATCCTGCTACCTTCAAGGACCTGTGAACATGCATTCCAAGGTCTCTCACTTCCTCAATAACGTCCCATTTATTAAGTATTCCCTTGCTTTGATTTCCCTCAAGCGCATTACCTCACACTTTTCCGGATTGAATTCCATTTAGCCATTTCTCCGCCCACTCCACTGATATAATTCTGGAGTTGGCAGCTATCTTCTTCACTATCAACCACATGGCCAATTTTTGAATCGTCTCCAAATTTCCCAATCACAGTTAAGTCTAAATCATTAATATATACAACAAACAGCAAGGGCCCCAACACAGCCCTGTGGAACACCACTGGAAACTGTTGTTCATTCGCAAAAACAGCCATCAACCATTATGCTTTGTTTCCTGTCACTGAGCCAATTTTGGATCCAACCTGTCATCTTCCCCTGTATCCCATGGTCTCACTTTCCTGACCAGTCTGCCATGTGGGACCTTGTCAAATGCCTTCCTCAAATCCATGTTGACAACATCCACCACACTACCCTCACCAATCCTCCTTATTACTTCCTCAAAAAATTCTATGAAGTTAGTAAGACACAATCTTCCTCTAACAAAACCATGCTGTCACTCCCTGATCAATCTGTGCCTTCCTAAGTGACAGTTTATCCTGTCTCTCAGAATTGTTTCCAATAATTTGGTCACTACTGAAGTCAGACTGACCGGCCTATAATTTTCTGGCCTATCCCTCGCAGCCTTTTTAAATAACGGCACAAGGTTTGCAGACCTCCAATCCTTTGGGATCTCACCTATATCGAGTGAGGATTGGAAAATGATCCTCAGAGCATCTGCTATTTTTCCTCCCTGGCTTCCTTTAACAGCCTGGGATACAATCCATCTGGCCCTGGGGACATCTTCAAGGATGCCAGTCACTCCAGTATTTCCTCTCTCACTATGCTTTCCTCCTCTTTAACTTGAATGTCTGCATCATCCCTCTCCTTAGTGAAGATGGGGACTAAGTGCTCATTGAGAACCCTGCCCACACCTACAGCATCAGCCCACAAGTTACCCTGTGCGTCTCTGACAGGCCCTACCTCTTCCTTAGTTATTTTCTTGCTCTTAATGTACTGGTAAAACATCCTAGGATTTTCTTTGATTTTACCAGCCAATATTTTTTCATATCCTCTCTTTGCTTTCCTAATTTCCTTTTCTACTTCACCCCTATAATTTCTATACTCCTCTAGGCTTTCTACAGTGTTAAATCTTTTGTGACTGTCAGAAGCTTTCTTTTTCTGCTGTATCTTGACCTATAGGCTTCTGGATAACTAGGGGGCTCTGGAATTGGCAGTTCCACCCTTTTACTTTGTGGGGACATGTCTACATTGTGCCCGTGGAATCTCGCCTTTGAATGCCTCCCTGATTTGAAACAGTTTCTCCTTCTAATTGCCGAATCCAGACCACTCTCGCCAGCTCACCTCTCAGCTTTGTAAAATTCGTCTTCCTCCAGGTTAGAAATTTTACTCGTGTTCCATCTTTGTCCATGTCTATAATGATGCTAAATCTAACTGTATTATGGTCACCATCTCCAAACTAATCCCCCACAGCCACTTCATCCACTTGCCCAGCTTCATTTCCTAAGACTAAATCTAGAATAGCTCCCCTTCTCGTTGGGCTTGTTACGTGCTGGCTAAAAAAGTTCTCTTGAATGCAGTTCAAGAATTTTGCCCCCTCTGTGCCTTTCACATTGTTCATATCCCAATTGATATCAGGGTAGTTGAAGTCCTGAACGATTATTGCCCTTTTGTTTTTGCACTCAGAAATCTGTCTACATATTTGCCCTTCTAATTCCCTTGCGCTTTTTGGGGGTCTATAGTACACTCCTAACAGTATGGTTGCCCCTTTTTTATTTCTGAGCACAACCCATGTGGCCTCATTTGATGCTTCATTCAGTATATCATCCCTCCTCACAGCTGTAACTGATTCTTTAGCCAATAATGCTACACCCCCACCTTTTTTATCCCCCTATCTTTCCTGCCTGAAAACTCTTTATCCAGGGATGTTAAGCTTCCATTTTTCACAGAATCATACAGTGCAGGAGAGGCCCTTCGGCCCATCAAGGCTGCACCGACACGTGAGAAACACCTGACCTACCTACCTAATCCCATTTACCAGCACTTGGCCCATAGCCTTGAAGTTATGACGTGCCAAGTGCTCATCCAGGTACTTTTTAAAGGATGTGAGGCAACCCGCCTCCACCTCCCTCCCAGGCAGTGCATTCCAGACCCTCACCACCCTCTGGGTAAAAAAGTTTTTCCTCACATCCCCCCTAAACCTCCTGCCCCTCACCTTGAACTTATGCCCCCTTGTGACTGACCCTTCAACTAAGGGGAACAGCTGCTCCCTCTCCACCCTGTCCATGCCCCTCATAATCTTGTACACCTCCATCAGGTCACCCCTCAGTCTTCTCTGCTCCAACAGAAACAACCCAAGTCTATCCAACCTCTCTTCATAACTTAAATGTTTCATCCCAGGCAACACCCTGGTGAATCTCCTCTGCACCCCCTCCAGTGCAATCACATCCTTCCTATAATGTGGCAACCAGAACTGCACACAGTACTCCAGCTGTGGCCTCACCAAGGTTCTATACAACTCCAACATGATCTCCCTACTTTTGTAATCTATGCCTCGATTGATAAAGGCAAGAGTCCCATATGCCTTTTTCACCACCCCACTAACATGCCCCTCCACCTTCAGAGATCTATGGACACACACACCAAGGTCCCATTGTTCCTCAGAACTTCCTAGTGTCATGCTGTTCATTGAATAATTCCTTGTCAAAATACTCCTTCCAAAGTGTATCACCGCACACTTTTCAGGATTAAATTCCATCTGCCACTTATCTGTCCATTTGACCATCCCGTCTATATCTTCCTGTAGCCCAAGACACTCAACCTCACTGTTAACCACCCGGCCAATCTTTGTGTCATCCGCAACTTACTAATCCTACCCCCCACATAGTCATCTATGTTGTTTATATAAATGACAAATAATAGGGAACCCAGCACAGATCCCTGTGGTACACCACTGGACACTGGCTTCCAGTCACTAAAGCATCCTTCTGTCATCACCCTCTGTCTCCTACAACTAAGCCAATTTTGAATCCACCTTATCAAATTACCCTGTATCCCATGTGCATTTGCCTTCTTTATAAGTCTCCCATGTGGGACCTTGTCAAAGGCTTTGCTGAAATCCATATAAACTACATCTACTGCACTACCCTCATCTACACACCTGGTCACCTCCTCAAAAAACTCAATCAAATTAGTTAGGCATGACCTCCCTCTGACAAAGCCATGCTGACTATCCCTGATCAAACCTTGCCTCTCCAAGTGGAGATAGGTTCTCTCCTTCAGAATTTTCTCCAATAGTTTCCCTACCACTGATGTGAGACTCACTGGTCTATAGTTCCCTGGCTTATCTCTATAACCCTTCTTAAATAGCGGAACCACATTAGCTGTTCTCCAGTCCTCTGGCACCTCCCCTGTGGCCAGAGAGGAATTAAAAATTCGGGTCAGAGCCCCTGCGATCTCCTCTCTTGCCTCCCTCAGCAGTCTGGGACACAAATCATCCAGACCTGGAGATTTGTCCACTTTTAAGCCTGCCAACACCTCCAATACCTTGTCACTCCCTATATCAATTTGCTCCAGAACCTCACAGTCTCTCTCCCTGAGTTCCACACCTTCATCCTCATTCTCTTGGGTGGAGACGGATGTGAAGTATTCATTCAACACTCTACCGATGTCCTCTGGCTCCACCCATAGATTGCCCCCTTGGTCCCTAATGGCCCCTACTCTTTCCCTGGTTATCCTCTTCCCATTGATATACTTATAGAATATCTTGGGATTTTCCCTACTTTTACCAGCCTGAGCTTTCTCATATCCCCTCTTTGCTCTCCTAACTGCTTTCTTAAGCTCCACCCTGCACTGTCTGTACTCCACTAATGCCTCCGCTGATTTGCTTCCCTTGTACCTGCTAAAAGCCTCTCTTTTCCTTCTCATCGTATCCTGAATATCTCTGGTCATCCATGGTTCTCTGGGCTTGTTACTCCTTCCTATCACCCTAGAGGGAACATGCTGAGCCTGTACCCTCCCCATTTCCTTTCTGAACACCCCCCACTGCTTCTCTGTAGATTTCCCCACAAGTAGCTGTTCCCGGTCTACCTTGGCCAGATCCTGCCTTATTTTACTAAAATCCGCTCTCCCCCAATCCAAAACATTTTTTTGCCCCTCTTTAAGCCAAGTTTCCGTTAGAGCGATGATATCATGTTGCTGTGTGTCTAACTGTGTCCTCAGCACATCGGCACTATTTACTGTGCTCGTTGCATTTACATATGTAACTGTTAACACTGCCAAATTCCTGTGCTGTACACTTTTTAACCTGTGCCGTTTCTGTCTTTCCCAGTCACTCACTAATTCTCCGTGGCCGCTTCCCAGCTCTCAATTTGTCCTTGGGTTCTCATCCCCCTGCCAATCTAATCTGAACCCCCCACAACAGCACGAGCAAATCTCCCTGCCAGGATATTCGTGCCAGTGTGGTTCAAGTGTAGACCTTCCCCAGAACCAGTCCCGATGCCTCAGAAATCTGATGTCCTCCCTCCTCCACCAGCTTTCCAGCCACGTGTTTATTTGCTCTATTCTCCTATTTCTATACTCACTTGCAGGTGGGATTGGGAGTAATCCTGAGAATACTGCTTTAGAGGTCCTGCTTTTCAATCTCCTTCCTAGCTCCCAGACTGTATTCCCTCCCTTGCCTAAGTCATTGGTATTAATGTGAACCACGACCGCTGGCTGATCACATTCCCCAGAAGAATGTTCTGCAGCCGCTCAGTGACCCTGGCACCAGGGAGACAATTTACCATCCTATGCAACTTTATTTTATGTAGCCTTGACTTAACTTTATTTCCCTATTACTTGGGTTTCCTGCTTGTGCTTTTAACGGAGATGTAAGTGGCACCTTCTTTTAAAAATAGTGGGTGAAATGTTATGGCAGTGGGATTTTACATTCTCGCCAAAGCCAATGAGATTTAGAATGTCTGGACATAATTTACGGTCCTGTCCCCACCGAAACAGGGCTGTAAAATTCTGTCCAGTGTATTTTTTAAATTCTCAGCTATTTAATGACGCTCCCTAACAGCAGTTTCCCATCAACCAATGAACTTGAGTTTCTCCTGTGATGTTAGGTGCTGCTGACTGCCTGTCCCAGAGTCCTCCTCTCACTCTCTTCTCTAGATGCTGCTGACTGCCTGTCCCAGGTTCCTCCTCTCACTCTCTTCTCTAGATGCTGCTGACTGCCTGTCCCAGGTTCCTCCTCTCACACTCTCCCCTAGGTGCTGCTGACTGCCTTTCCCAGGGTCCTCCTCTCACACTCTCCTCTAGGTGCTGCTGACTGCCTGTCCCAGGGTCCTCCTCTCACACTCTCCCCTAGGTGCTGCTGACTGCCTTTCCCAGGGTCCTCCTCTCACACTCTCCCCTAGGTGCTGCTGACTGCCTGTCCCAGGTTCCTCCTCTCACACTCTCTAGGTGCTGCTGACTGCCTGTCCCAGGTTCCTCCTCTCACACTCTCCCCTAGGTGCTGCTGACTGCCTGTCCCAGGTTCCTCCTCTCACACTCTCCCCTAGGTGCTGCTGACTGCCTGTCCCAGGTTCCTCCTCTCACACTCTCCCCTAGGTGCTGCTGACTGCTGTCCCAGGGTCCTCCTCTCGCTCTCTCCTCTAGGTGCTGCTGACTGCCTGTCCAAGGGTCCTCCTCTCACACTCTCCTCTAGGTTCTGCTGACTGCCTGTCCCAGAGTCCTCCTCTCACTCTCTTCTCTAGATGCTGCTGACTGCCTGTCCCAGAGTCCGCCTCTCACACTCTCTAGGTGCTGCTGACAGTCTGTCCCAGGGTCCTCCACTCACACTCTCCTCTAGGTGCTGCTGACTGCCTGTCCCAGGGTTCTCCTCTCACACGCTCCTCTAGGTGCTGCTGACTGCCTGTCCCAGGGTCCTCCTCTCACACTCTCCTCTAGGTGCTGCTGACTGCCTGTCCCAGTGTCCTCCTCTCACACTCTCCTCTAGGTGCTGCTGACTGTCTGTCCCAGGGTCCTCCTCTCACACTCTCCTCTAGGTGCTGCTGACTGCCTGTCCCAGTGTCCTCCTCTCACACTCTCCTCTAGGTGCTGCTGACTGTCTGTCCCAGGGTCCTCCTCTCACACTCTCCTCTAGGTGCTGCTGACTGCCTGTCCCAGTGTCCTCCTCTCACACTCTCCTCTAGGTGCTGCTGACTGTCTGTCCCAGGGTCCTCCTCTCACACTCTCCTCTAGGTGCTGCTGACTGCCTGTCCCAGGGTCCTGCTCTCACACTCTCCTCTAGATGCTGCTGACTGCCTGTCCCAGTGTCCTCCTCTCACACTCTCCTCTAGGTGCTGCTGACTGTCTGTCCCAGGGTCCTCCTCTCACACTCTCCTCTAGGTGCTGCTGACTGCCTGTCCCAGGGTCCTCCTCTCACACTCTCCTCTAGGTGCTGCTGACTGCCTGTCCCAGGGTCCTCCTCTCACACTATCCTCTAGGTTCTGCTGACAGTCTGTCCCAGGGTCCTCCACTCACACTCTCCTCTAGGTGCTGCTGACTGCCTGTCCCAGGGTCCTCCTCTCACACTCTCCTCTAGGTGCTGCTGACTGCCTGTCCCAGTGTCCTCCTCTCACACTCTCCTCTAGGTGCTGCTGACAGTCTGTCCCAGTGTCCTCCTCTCACACTCTCCTCTAGGTGCTGCTGACTGTCTGTCCCAGGGTCCTCCTCTAACACTCTCCTCTAGGTGCTGCTGACTGCCTGTCCCAGTGTCCTCCTCTCACACTCTCCTCTAGGTGCTGCTGACTGTCTGTCCCAGGGTCCTCCTCTCACACTCTCCTCTAGGTGCTGCTGACTGCCTGTCCCAGGGTCCTCCTCTCACACTCTCCTCTAGGTGCTGCTGACTGCCTGTCCCAGGGTCCTCCTCTCACACTATCCTCTAGGTTCTGCTGACTGCCTGTCCCAGGGTCCTCCTCTCACACTCTCCTCTAGATGCTGCTGACTGCCTGTCCAGTGTCCTCCTCTCACACTCTCCTCTAGGTGCTGCTGACTGTCTGTCCCAGGGTCCTGCTCTCACACTCTCCTCTAGGTGCTGCTGACTGCCTGTCCCAGGGTCCTCCTCTCACACTCTCCTCTAGGTGCTGCTGACTGCCTGTCCCAGGGTCCTCCTCTCACACTCTCCTCTAGGTGCTGCTGACTGCCTGTCCCAAGGTCCTCCTCTCACACTCTCCTCTAGGTGCTGCTGACTGCATGTATCAGGGTCCTCCTCTCACACTCTCCTCTAGGTGCTGCTGACTGTCTGTCCCAGGGTCCTCCTCTCACACTCTCCTCTTGGTGCTGCTGACTGCCTGTCCCAGGGTCCTCCTCTCACACTATCCTCTAGGTGCTGCTGACTGCCTGTCCCAGGGTCCTCCTCTCACACTCTCCTCTAGGTGCTGCTGACTGCCTGTCCCAGGGTCCTCCTCTCACACTCTCCTCTAGGTGCTGCTGACTGTCTGTCCCAAGGTCCTCCTCTCACTCTCTCCTCTAGGTGCTGCTGACTGCCTGTCCCAGGGTCCTCCTCTCACTCTCTCCTCTAGGTGCTGCTGACTGCCTGTCCCAGGGCCCTCCTCTCACACTCTCCTCTTGGTGCTGCTGACTGCCTGTCCCAGGGCCATCCTTTCATTCTCTCCTCTTGGTGCTGCTGACTGCCTGTCCCAGAGCCCTCCTCTCACTCTCTCCTCCAGGTGCTGCTGACTGCCTGTCCCAGGGTCCTCCTCTCACACTCTCCTCTAGGTGCTGCTGACTGCCTGTCCCAGGGTCCTCCTCTCACACTCTCCTCTAGGTGCTGCTGACTGCCTGTCCCAGGGTCCTCCTCTCACACTCTCCTCTAGGTGCTGCTGACTGCCTGTCCCAGGGTCCTCCTCTCACACTCTCCTCTAGGTGTTGCTGACTGCCTGTTCCAGGGTCCTCCTCTCACTCTCTCCTCTAGGTGCTGCTGACTGCCTGTCCCAGGGCCATCCTTTCATTCTCTCCTCTTGGTGCTGCTGACTGCCTGTCCCAGAGCCCTCCTCTCACTCTCTCCTCCAGGTGCTGCTGACTGCCTGTCCCAGGGTCCTCCTTTCACACTCTCCTCTTGGTGTTGCTGACTGCCTGACCAGGGTCCTCCTCTCACACTCTCCTCTAGGTGTTGCTGACTGCCTGACCAGGGTCCTCCTTTCACACTATTCTCTTGTTCTGTGCTCCCCAACGAGGGGAAATAATTTGTCTCCACTGACCCTATCAAACCTCGCTATTATTTAATACATTTCAATTCGATCACCCTTCAATCCTTGTGGGAATACAAGCTTAGTCTATACAACCTGTCCTCATCAGTTAACTCTCTTTGGGCCCAGGACTATTTCTGCCCCTAGGATTGTATTCCACATTTCGCCTGACCATACTGGTCATGAGTGAAGCCTCTGCCCCTCCAGCTCTCTTTCCTGCAATCTTCTGTCTGCTCCGCATGGCCATAGCTTTTGCTGAGTTCTTCACCCTCGTGCCTCTGCAACTGTCGCTCTCCCGATCCCTGCCCGGGATACAGTTTCAGGGTACCAACAGCTATTGAGGGCTGCACCCAAGTGCTCGATGCACCCAAAGCAGCACTCAGCTGCTGTCTGCCCCGGTTCATGGTCAGCCAGAATCGATGGATTAAATGCATGTGCACGGATAGAGCCCCCTCTCCATGGCCATCAGGTCAGGAGAGCAAAGCTCGTGACCCTCCCTGCTGCCCAGTCTGAGATCAGCTAACCCATCGCAGTCTGAGGAATGAGTCAGAGCACGCGATAGTCTCAGTATCACGGTGAGCAGTGCATTTAGTCATCGAGCCATGGCTGCACCAATGAATAGACACAACAGACTATTCATTACCTCAGGATAAAAGCAAAAAACTGCGGATGCTGGAAATCCAAAACAAAAATAAAAATAGCTGGAAAAACTCAGCAGGTCTGGCAGCATCTGCGGAGATGAACACAGTTAACGTTTCGAGTCAGTATGACTCTTCAACAGAACTAAGGAAAAATAGAAGAGAGGTGAAATATAAGCTGGTTTAAGGGGATGGGACAGGTAGAGCTGGATAGAGGGCCAGTGATAGGTGGAGATAACCAAAAGATGTCACAGACAAAAGGACAAAGAGGTGTTGAAGGTGGTGATATTATCTAAGGAATGTGCTCATTAAGGGTAGAAAGCTGGAAAAAAAAAGGAGGGGCAATCAGAAAGGGGGTGGGGATGGAGGAGAGAGTTCATGATCTAAAATTGTTGAACTCAATATTCAGTCTGGAAGGCTGTAAAGTGCCTAGTCGGAAGATGAGGTGTTGTTCCTCCAGTTTGCGTTGGGCTTCACTGGAACAATGCAGCAAGCCAAGGACAGACATGTGGGCATGAGAGCAGGGTGGAGTGTTAAAATGGCAAGCGACAGGGAGGTCTGGGTCATTCTTGCAGACAGACCGCAGGTGTTCTGCAAAGCGGTCACCCAGTCTGCGTTTGGTCTCTCCAATGTAGAGGAGACCACATTGGGAGCAGCGAGTACAGTAGACTAAACTGAGGGAAGTGCAAGTGAAATGTTGCTTCACTTGGAAGGAGTGTTTGGGCCCTTGGACGGTGAGGAGAGGGGAAGTAAAGGGGCAGGTGTTGCACCTTCTGTGGTTGCATGGGAAGGTGCCGTGGGAGGGGATTGAGGTGTAGGGGGTGATGGAGGAGTGGACCAGGGTGTCCCAGAGGGAACGATCCCAACGGAATGCCGCCAAGGTGGGTGAAGCGAAGATGTGTTTGGTGGTGGCATCATGCTGGAGTTGGTGGAAATGGCGGAGGATGATCCTTTGAATGCGGAGGCTGGTGGGGTGATAAGTGAGGACAAGGGGGACCCTATCATGTTTCTGGGGCTCTCCACTTCTTCCTCGAACAGAGGCCGGAACAATCCCCATCCACCACTACTCTCCTCCGTCTGGCTGAACTTGTTCTCACGCTGAACAATTTCTCCTTCAACTCCTCTCACTTCCTCCAAATAAAAGGTGTGGCTATGGGTACCCGCATGGGCCCCAGCTATGCCTGTCTCTTTATGGGGTATGTGGAACATTCCTTGTTCCAGTCCTACTCCAGCCCCCTTCCACAACTCTTTCTCCGGTACATCGATGATTACTTCGGTGCTGCTTCATGCTCTCATCGGGACTTGGAAAAATTTATTAATTTTGCTTCCAATCTCCACCCCTCCATCATTTTCACGTGGTCCATCTCTGACACTTCCCTTCCCTTCCTTGACCTCTCTGCATCAATCTCTGGTGATAGACTGTCCACCAATATCCATTACAAACCCACCGACTCCCACAGCTACCTCGACTACAGCTCCTCACACCCCGCTTCCTGTAAGGACTCCATCCCATTCTCTCAGTTCCTTCGCCTTCGTCGCATCTGTTCCGATGATGCTACCTTCAAAAACGGTTCCTCTGACATGTCCTCCTTCTTCCTTAACCGAGGTTTTCCACCGACGGTCGTTGACAGGGCCCTCAACCGTGTCCGGCCCATCTCCCGCGCATCCGCCCTCACGCCTTCTCCTCCCTCCCAGAAACATGATAGGGTCCCCCTTGTCCTCACTTATCACCCCACCAGCCTCCGCATTCAAAGGATCATCCTCCGCCATTTCCGCCAACTCCAGCACGATGCCACCACCAAACACATCTTCCCTTCAACCCCCCGGCGGCATTTCATAGGGATCATTCCCTCTGGGACACCCTGGTCCACTCCTTCATCACTCCCTACTCCTCAACCCCCTCCTATGGCACCACCCCATGCCCACGCAAAAGATGCAACACCTGCCCCTTCACTTCCTCTCTCCTCACCGTCCAAGGGCCCAAACACTCCTTTCAAGTGAAGCAGCATTTCACTTGCATTTCCCCCAACTTAGTCCACTGCATTCGTTGCTCCCAATGTGGTCTCCTCTACATTGGAGAGACCAAACGCAGACTGGGTGACCGCTTCACCTTTGACAAGGTCCCACGTGGGAGGTTAGTTCAGAAGGTTCAGACACTTGGTATCCATGGAGAGGTTGTAAACTGGATTTGAAATTGGCTGTGTGGGAAAAGTCAGAGAGTGGTAGTGGATGATTGCTTCTCAGCCTGGAGGTCTGTGACTAGTGGTGTGCCTCAGGGAGCTGTGCTGGGACCATTGTTGTTTGTTGTCTGTATCAATGATCTGGATGATAATGTGGTGAATTGGATCAGCAAGTTTGCTGATGACACTAAGATTGGAGGTGTTGTGGACAGCGAGGAAGGCTTTCAAAGCTTGCAGAGGGATTTGGACCAACTGGAAAAATGGGCCAGAAAATGGCAGATGGAATTTAATGTGGAAAAGTGTGGGGTGTTACATTTTGGAAAGTCATACACAGTAAATGGCAGGGCACTGAGGAGTGCGGAGGAACAAAGGGATCTGGCAGTTCAGATACATAGTTCCCTGAAAGTGGTGTCACAGGTAGACAGGGTTATAAAGAAAGCTTTTGGCATACTGGCCTTCATAAATCAAAGTATTGAGTATAGGAGTTGGGATGTTATGGTGAGGTTGTATAAGGCATTGGTGAGGCCAACCGTGTGCAGTTCTGTTCGCCTAACTACAGGAAGGATATCAGTAAGATTGAGAGTGCGCAGAGAAGATTTACTAGGATGTTGCCGGGTCTTCATGAGTTGAGTTACAGAGAAAGATTAAACAGGTTAGGACTTTATTCCTTGGAGCGTAGAAGAATGAGGGGAGATACGATAGAAGTTTACAATATTATGAGGGGTATAGACAGAGTAAATGTGAGTAGGCTCTTTCCACTTAGATTAGGAGAGATAAACACAAGAGGACATGGCTTTAGGGTGAAAGGGCAAAGGTTTAGGGGGGACATTAGGGGGAACTTCTTCACTCAGAGAGTGGTGAGAGTGTGGAACGAGCTACCATCTAACGTGGTAAATGCGGGCTCACTCTTAAGTTTTAAGAATAAATTGGATAGATACATGGATGGGAGAGGACTGGAGGGTTATGAACTGGGTACAGGTCAATGGGATTAGCGGAATAATATTTCGGCACAGACTAGAAGGGCTGAATGGCCTGTTTTCTGTGCTGTAGAGTTCTATGGTTCTAACACCTGCGGTCTGTCCGCAATCATTACCCAGACCTCCCTGTCGCTTGCCATTTCAACACTCCACCCTGCTCTCATGCCCACATGTCTGTCCTTGGCTTGCTGCATTGTTCCAGTGAAGCCCAACGCAAACTGGAGGAACAACACCTCATCTTCCGACTAGGCACCTTACAGCCTTCCGGACTGAATAGTGAGTTCAACAACTTTAGATCATGAACTCTCTCCTCCATCCCCACCCCCTTTCCAATCCCCCCCTTTTTTTCCAATAATTTATATAGATTTTTCTTTTCCCACCTATTTCCATTATTTTTAAATGTATTTCCATCCATAGTTTTATCTCTACCTTTTAGCCTATTTCAATCCCTTCACCCCACTCCATCCCCACTAGGGTATCTGTACCTTCCCCCCACCCCACCCCCACTAGGGCTGTCTGTACCTTCCCCCCACCCCACCCCCACTAGTGCTGTCTGTACCTTCCCCCCACCCCACCCCCACTAGGGCTGTCTGTACCTTCCCCCCACCCCACCCCCACTAGGGCTGTCTGTACCTTCCCCCCACCCCACCCCACTAGGGCTGTCTGTACCTTCCCCCCACCCCACCCCCACTAGGTCTATCTGTACCTTCCCCCCACCCCACCCCCACTAGGGCTGTCTGTACCTTCCCCCCACCCCACCCCACTAGGGCTGTCTGTACCTTCCCCCCACCCCACCCCCACTAGGTCTATCTGTACCTTCCCCCCACCCCACCCCCACTAGGTCTATCTGTACCTTCCCCCCACCCCACCCCCACTAGGTCTATCTGTACCTTCCCCCCACCCCACCCCCACTAGGGCTATCTGTACCTTCCCCCCACCCCACCCCCACTAGGGCTATCTGTACCTTCCCCCCACCCCACCCCCACTAGGGCTATCTGTACCTTGCTCGTCCTGCTTTCTACCCTTAATTAACACATTCCTTAGGTAATATCACCACCTTCAACACCTCTTTGTCCTTTTGTCTGTGACATCTTTTGGTTATCTCCACCTATCACTGGCCCTCTATCCAGCTCTACCTGTCCCACCCCCTTAAACCAGCTTATATTTCACCTCTCTTCTATTTATCCTTAGCTCTGTGGAGAGTCATATGGACTCGAAACGTTACCTGTGTTCATCTCCACAGATGCTGCCAGACCTGCTGAGTTTTTCCAGCTATTTTTATTTTTGTTTTTTTTATTTATTACCTCCTCTGTATACAGTGGATTCTGTTAAGCCTTACCAAGCTCCAGAGAGGACTCCTGAGACAGAAGGGGAAGGTGGTGGTGTGGCATTGATATCTTTTGTGTAAGCCGTGCTGCTGGGGGTTGGTGTCGGAGACAGGATACCGACATTACACAAAGTCGCATCATCAGAGTCCACTAAAAAAACAGAATGAGCTGCCATGAATAGATAGTATTTACACAACACACACAAGCCAGGATTGTGAACACCATTTACCAACAAACTAAACCCCCCCACATCCCCATGTACATTCTCCCCTATCAATGGCTCTACCCACCCACTGAATCCCCTCCCACAGCCCCATGTACACTCTCCCCATCACTGAGTCTACTCACCCATTAAATCCTCCTCCCACAGCCCCATGTACACTCTCCCCCTATCACTGACTCTACCCACCCACTGAATCCCCTCCCACAGCCCCATGTACACTCTCCCCCATCACTGAGTCTACTCACCCATTAAATCCTCCTCCCACAGCCCCATGTACACTCTCCCCCTATCACTGACTCTACCCACCCATTTAATCCCCTCCCACATCCCCATGTACACTCTCCCCTATCACTGACTCTACCCACCCATTTAATCCCCTCCCACAGCCCTATGTACACTCTCCCCTAACACTGACTCTACCCACCCATTTAATCCCCTCCCACATCCCCATGTACACTCTCCCCTATCACTGACTCTACCCACCCATTTAATCCCCTCCCACACCCCTATGTACACTCTCCCCTATCACTGACTCTACCCACCCATTTAATCCCCTCCCACAGCCCCATGTACACTCTCCCCTATCACTGACTCTACCCACCCATTTAATCCCCTCCCACAGCCCCATGTACACACTCCCCCTATCACTGACTCTACCCACCCATTTAATCCCCTCCCACAGCCCCATGTACACTCTCCCCTATCTCAGTCTCCAGCCTCCCATTAGGAAAAATGGCACAGAGCAGGGATTGAATGTGGGATCTTTTGGTTTGTATGGCTGAGTCCCACAGTGGGAGGTACATTGAACCAGTGATCATAAGGGGCCCTAAAACAAATATTTGTGAAATAGTAAGAAAAGGAGAGCGTCCATTGAAACTAGAAGAACTTGGTTCAGGGACAGTGTGAGTTGGATCAGAAAGGGTCACCCACCTGACGTTGAGAGGGATTGCTCCACGACACCCACTTTGACCACCTGTTAAAATCACAAAATTACTGCTGAGCTTGGAGTACAATCAGTCAGAGTTTCATATCATCAATCTGTTTGATAATATCAATGTGTTTTTTGGTATTTGTTCATGGGATGTGGGCTTCGCTGGCTGGGCCAGCATTTATTGCCCATCCCTAGTTGCCCCTTGAGAAGGTGGTGGTGAGCTGCCTTCTTGAACCGCTGCAGTCCATGTGGTGTAGGTACACCCACAGTGCTGTTAGGGAGGGAGTTCCAGGATTTTGACCCAGCGACAGTGAGGGAACGGTGATATATTTCCAAGTCAGGATGGTGAGTGACTTGGAAGGGAACTTGAGCAGAATGTCTCACCCCTGACCTGCTCTTGTAGCCACAATATTTATATGTCTAGTCCAGTCCAGTTTCCGGTTAATGGTAACCCCCAGGATGTTGATAGTGGGGGATTCAGTGATGGTAATGTCACTGAACGTTAAGGGACGATGGTTAGATTCTCTCTTGTTGGAGATGGTCATAGCCTGACACTTGTGTGGTGTGAATGTTACTTGCCACTTGTCAGCCCAAGCCTGGATATTGTCCAGGTCTTGCTGCATTTGGACATGGACTGCTTCAGTATCTGAGGAGTCTCGAATGGTGCTGAACATTGTGCAATCATCAGCGAGCATCCCTACTTCTGACCTTATGATGGAAGGAAGGTCATTGATGAAGCAGCTGAAGATGGTTGGGCCGAGGACACTACCCTGAGGAACTCCTGCAGTGATGTCCTGGAGCTGAGATGACTGATCTCCAACAACCACAACCATCTTCCTTTGTGCTGGGTATGACTCCAACCAGCGGAGAGTTTTCCCCCGATTCCCATTGACTCCAGTTTTGCTAGGACTCCTTGATGCCACACTCGGTCAAACGCTGCCTTGATGTCAAGGGCAGTCACTCTCACCTCACCTCAGGAGTTCAGCTCTTTTGTCCATGTTTGAACCAAGGCTGTAATGAGGTCAGGAGCTGAGTGGCCCTGGCAGAACCCAAACTGGGCATCAGTGAGCAGGTTATTGCTAAGCAAGTGCCGCTTGATAGCACTGTTGATGATTCCTTACATTACTTTACTGATGATGAGAGTAAACTGATGGGGTATTAAGTGGCCGGGTTGGATTTGTCCTGTTTTTGTGTACAGGACATACCTGGGCAATTTTCCACATAGCCGGGTAGATGCTGGTGTTGTAGCTGTACTGGAACAGCTTGGCTAGGGGCATGGCAAATTCTGGAGGATGAGTTTTCAGTACTATTGCCAGAATATTGTCAGGGCCCATAGCCTTTGCAGTATCCAGTGCCTTCAGCCGTTTCTTGATATCATGTGGAGTGAATCGAATTGGCTGAAGACTGGCATCTGTGATGCAGGGGAATTTCAGAAGAGTCCAAGACAGATAATCCACTCGGCACTTCTGGCTGAAGATTGTAGCAAATGCTTCAGCCTTATCTTTTGCACTGATATGCTGGGCTCCTCCATCATTGAGGATGGGAGTATTTGTGGGGCCACCTCCTCCAGTGAATTGTTTAATTATCCATTCACGACTGGATGTGGCAGGACTCAGACCTTAGATCGCTTATCTCTATCTATCGAAGGGATGGTGATGGTGGTGTCTGGGACATTATCTGTAAGTATGATTCTGTGAGTATGACTATGGCAGACAGTTGACTAAACTGTGAGACAGCTCTCCCAGGTTTGGCACAAGCTCCTAGGTGTTAGTAAGGAGGACTTTGCAAGGTCATCAAGGTGTTTCTGCTGTTTGGCACGCAAGTAGTCCTGTGTTATAGTTTCACCAGGTTGACACCTCATGTTTAGGTCTGCCTGGTGCTGCTCCTGGAATGCCCTCCTGCACTCTTCATTGAACCAGGATTGATCCTCTGGCTTGATGGTGATTGTAGAGTGGGGGATATGGACAGATTGAGTCCAATTCTGCTGCTGCTGATGGCCCACAGCACCTCATGGATGCCCAGACTTGAGTTGCTAGATGTGTGTGAAATCTATCCCATTTAGCACAGTGGTAGTACCACACAACACGCTGGAGGGAATCCTCAATGTGAAGGTGGGACTTTGTCTCCACAATGACTGTGTGGTGGTCACTCCTACCGATACTGTCATGGACAGATGTATCTGCAGCAGGCAGGTTGGTGAGGATGAGGTCAAGTATGTTTTTCCCTCTTGTTGGTTCCCTCACCACCTGCCGCAGACCCAGTCTAGCAGCTATGTCCTTTAGGACTTGGCCAGCTCGGTCAGTAGTGGTGCTACCGAGCCACACTTGGTGATGGACATTGAAGTCCCCACCCAGAGTACATTCTGTGCCCTTGACACCCTCAGTGCTTCCTCCAAGTGGTGTTCAACATGGCGGAGGCACTGATTCACCAGCTGAGGGAGGGCGGTACGTGGTAATCAGCAGGAGGTTTCCTTGTCCATGTTTGACCTGATACCATGAGACTTCATGGGGTCCAGAGTCGATGTTGAGGATTCCCAGGGCAACTCCCTCCTGACTGTATAGCACTGTGTCACCACCTCTGCTGGGTCTGTCCTGCTGGTGGGACAGGACATACCCAGGGATGGTGATGGTGGTGTCTGGGACATTATCTGTAAGTATGATTCTGTGAGGATGACTATGGCAGACAGTTGACTAATCTGTGAGACAGCTCTCCCAGGTTTGGCACTAGCTCCTAGGTGTTAGTAAGGAGGACTTTGCAAGGTCATCAAGGCTGGGTGCGCAGTTGTCATTTCCGGTGCCTAGGTCAATGCCGGGTGATCTGTCCAGTTAGACTTTTAGACTTTGTAGTGAGTTGACACAACTGAGTGGCTTGCTAGGCCATTTCAGAGTCAACCACATTGCTGTGGGTCTGGAGTCACATGTCGGCCAAACTGCGTAAGGAAGGCAGATTTCCTTCCCTGAAGGGCATTAGTGACCCAAATGGGTTTTTACAACAATCAACAATGGTTTCATGATCATCATTACTGAGACTAGATTTTAATTCCAGATTTATTAATTGATTGAAATTTTACTATTTGCCATGGTGAGATTTGAACCTATGTCCCCAGAGCATTAGCCTGGGCCTCTGGATTACTCATCCACTGACATTACCACAGTACCCTCTTCAAAGGGATATAGACATGAGTGGGAAAAAATTGGCAGATGGAGTATAATCTAGGAAAATGGAACCTGTCCACTTTGGCTGGAGGAAAAGAAAAGCAGTACATTATTTAAATTGAGAGAGATTGCTGAGCTTGGTGGTACAGAGGGATCTGGGTTCTTGATGCATATATCAGAAAAAGTTAGTCTTCAGGTACAACAGGTGATTAGGAAGGCAACTGGAATGCTGGTGTTTATTGCAAGGAGAATGGAATATAAAAGGAGGGAAGTTTTACTGTAGCTGTACAGGGCCTTGGTGAGACCACATCTAGAGAACTGTGTACAGTTTTGTTCTCCTTATTTGAAAAAAGGATATAATTGCATTAGAAGCAGTTCAGTGAAGATCCACTTGACTTATTTCTGGGATGAAGGGTTGAACAGGTTGGGCCTTTAGCCAGTGGATTTTAGAAGAATGAAAAATGATCTTGATGAAACATATAAGGTTAAGAGGGGACATGATAGGGTGAATGCTGGGCAGATGTTTCCTCTTGTGGGAGAAACTAGAACTAGGGGATGCAGTTCAAAAAGATGAGGTGAATCTTTTTCTCTCAGAGGGTGGTTAGTCTGTGAAATGCTCTTCCTCAGAGAGCAGTGGAGGCTGGGTCATTGAATTTATTCAAGGTTAAGTTAAGACAGATTTTTGCTAGGCAAGGGAGTCAAGGATTATGGAGGGGCAAACAGGAAAGTGGAGATGAGACTACAATCAGATCAGCCATGATCTTATCAAATGGCCGGCAGGTTCAAAGGGCCAAATGACCTACTCCTGCTCCTAAGTCCTATGTTCCTATACCCATACAAGGGGTGTGGTGAGCAGTGATCTCTCAATGGTCTCAGAGGATAGTGACTCACGGCAGTGCAGAGAAGATTTACTAGAATGGTATCAGGGCTGATGTGGAGAGACTGGAGAAGCTTAGAGAAGAAATTTGACTGTTGTTCAAGATCATGAAGCTTTTCGATGGAGTAAATAAGGTGAAACTCCTTCCAGGTCGGTAACCAGAAGACATGGATTTAAGAGGATTGGCAAAAGAATCAGAGGCGACATAAGTTCAAGGTGAGGGGCAGGAGGTTTAGGAGGGATGTGAGGAAAAACTTTTTTACCCAGAGGGTGGTGAGGGTCTGGAATGTGCTGCCTGGGAGGGTGGTGGAGGCAGGTTGCCTCACATCCTTTAAAAAGTACCTGGATGAGCACTTGGCACCTCATAACATTCAAGGCTATGGGCCAAGTGCTGGTAAATGGGATTAGGTAGGTAGGTCAGGTGTTTCTCACGTGTCGGTGCAGACTCGATGGGCCAAAGGGCCTCTTCTGCACTGTGTGATTCTGTGATGAGGAAAAGAGTTTTTACTTGGCAAGTTGTTGTGATTTGGAATGCACAGCCTGATAGGCCAATGGAAGCAGATTAAATAGTAACTTTCAGAAGAGGATTGATAAATACTTGAAAAAGAAAGATTGCAGGGCTATGGGGAAAAAACAATGGGAGTGGGATTAATTGGACAGCTTGTTCAAAGAGCCTGTATCGGCCTATGAGCCAATGGCCTCCATCGGCACTGTATCATTCTTTGATCCTGTAGTTATTTTGCCTTCCAGTTCCATTTTGACTCTTTGATATCACTCCAAACTGAGTCTGAAAATTCTGAGCTTTAGCCCCATTTCAGGGTTTGTGAACACACACTGAGCTGAAACTTCAACAACGCTGAGGGATTGGAAGAGACAAAATCTCTCACACATCAAAAGCAGTGAGTTAAAAACCCAAAGAAGATAAATAACTGAGCAGGAAGTACTTACGCCAACAAATGGGATAAACTTCTGGCAGGAATCCTCATCAGGGCTAAAGTGAGAGAAGACAAGTAGTATTATCCACAGCTTCAATGACATTCAGGCAAGGCTGTATGCATACACACACACAAACACGCACACACACACACACACACACACGCACGCACGCACGCACACACACACACACACACACACACACACACAGCTCTGACAATTCCATCTTTAATTTCACTGTGACACAGTCTCAATGGCGAAACCAATTGTACACATGGGATAAATCACACCCCTTGAAATAATTTCAAATCAACCCCTAAAACAATCTCAAATCAAACCCCTAAAACAATCTCAAATCAAACCCCTGAAATAATCTCAAATCAAACCACCTGAAATAATTTCAAATCAACCCCTGAAATAATCTCAAATCAAACCCCTGAAATAATCTCAAATCAAACCACCTGAAATAATTTCAAATCAAACCCCTGAAATAATCTCAGATCAAAACAAATGAAATAATCTCAAATCAAGCCACCTGAGCTAATCTCAAATCAAACCCCTGAAATAGTCTCAAATAAAACCCCCCTGAAATAATCACAAATCAAACCACTCATATAATCTCAAATCAAACCACTTGAAATAATCTCAATCAAACCGCTGAAAGAATCTCAAATCAACCCCGCCCAAAATAATCTCAAATCAAACCCAATAGAATTTTAAATCACACCCCCAATATAATGTCATATCAAAGCCCTGAAAGAATCTTAAATCTAACCTCCTGAAATAATGTCAAAACAAAGCCCTGAAATAATTTTAAATCAACCCCTACCCTCCCCAAAATATTCTTGTGAGTATGCGAGTGATTTAGTGTGTGACAGTGAGTTTTAATATGAGAGGTGAGATACTGGAGTGGTGAAAAGAGAAAGATCTGTCCACCATTCCATGTCACAACAAATATAGTTTCAATTCTAATGCAATAACTTCTGTTATTATTAAATTACTCTGTACTGAGGACCTCATCTGGGAACTGCTCTAATGAGTGAGCCTTCCTGCATGAGTCATTTTGGCTCCTCCCTCCCCAGGTTATTCAACTCTCAGAGATTTCCAGCAATGAAGAACAGTTTGGAGGACACACAATGCCTTCAGGATTAATATGTCTTAAAATACTGTGCCAGATGTACAACACTGTAAGCTCAGTTACTGTGCACAAGTTTCAGGACAGGCAACAAGCACAACAGGTATCTCCAATGGACACACTCAGGATATGGGTGACAATTTGGGATATAAGTGGCAATTCGGGAAGTGCCTGACTTACTAACTTTAGCCCAATCTATGACATTAACTTGGAAACTGAATAACTAATCTCCCGCTCTGCTGCCCTCCTCTCTCAAAGGCCATGATGTTTGCCGTGTGTGACTGTGGAGAGCACATCCTATTCTCACCCTATGTACAACACACTCTCATTAGAGTGGCTTAGTAAAGTGTTGGAATTTGAAATTAAAGAAGGGAAAGGGAGGTTAATATATTTCAGTGACACCAAGGGAACTGATATGGTAGATAGAGAGAAACTACTTCCACTGGTTGGAGATTGGAGACGTTGAGGTAAATGAGAACCAGACCTTTCAGGAGTGAAATTGGGAAACACTTCAACACACATAGGGTGATAGAAGTTTGGAACTGTCTTCCACAAGCAGCAAATGATGCTGGATCAATTGTTAATTTTAAATCTGAGATTGATAGATTTCCATTAACTAAAGGTATTAAAGGGTAGGGGGCAAGGGATATGGAGTTAGGCTGCAGAAAAGCCATGATCCCATTGAATGGTGGGACAGGTTTGAGGGGCTGAATGGCCTCCTCCTGTTTCTGTGTTTCTGTTCCAGTTTCATCACTTCAATGTGTCGCTCTGGGCCTTCCTACATTGTCTAATCTCATCCTTTCAAAACAATATACTCCGCAGTGGTGCTCAATATTGCATTGGCCGCACATATCCTGGATCTGACTAGCTGAGAACTGGAAACCACAAGTTCACCAGCGACACACACACAAACCCTGCTGAAGGCGTGACAAACTTTACACAAAGCAAACCACAGCACAGGGGCAGGGACAGATTGACCATTCAAAGTCAGGTTATTAAAATGAGGAAGACAAGTGAGGGAACAAGGGAGCATATATCCGACGAGAAGACAAGACTGGTGTTTAGAACACGCAGGCAGATACCTGATATAAAAATCAAAATACAGGCTCCTTTTCCTTGGTGCACAAGAAAATTAAAAGCAAAGTGTAAAAATTACCTGAAAATATAAATGACAAAAAGACTGAAGGTGGAAAAAAATGAAACACAATTTGCAGTGCATTAGAAGTCAGCTGTTTGTGAAAATAACAAATATACACTTGATTCAGGACTGGAGCATTCAGCTGGTCCACGAGTGAGCAACTGGTTCATTCGCCCTCCATTCCACTAGCTTTATCCTCTCTGCTGTTAGCTGTTATGACTCTTTTCATTCAGAGTAATTCTCTCTTGTCCATGGTTAAGTGACTGTTTGGTGACAGCGTGAAAGTTCACTTAATCGGGGCTGCTCAACATTAGGTGGGACATGGGTCTGGACCATGGTGCGGTGCTTGCTCTGGTGCTGAAAGGGATTCACTGAAATCTTCAAATCAGATAGGACAATAATGGCAAATCATACGATAACCCTGCCTTGTAAAGTGCAACAGCAAATGGAAGAGGTGGGCTGCATTTAGATAATCTGAGACATGTCAAACGCTGGACTGAAGTGGTCTTCATTTTAAATGTTTTTTTTTAAAGTTTCCAGTGCAGGATAAGCCCAGAAACTAAGTACAGAAAGCTAACTTTTATCAGAGGGTTTTTAAAAAAGCACAACACTTCTCCGGTTAAAACTCAGACTTCTTGGCACTAGATTCATTGGAGGATTGGAGAAACACAGGATTAAAAAGGGCAGGAAAATTCTCAATTCTCCGACACTGCAGTTCTGCAAGAGAATCAGCTTTCAAACCAATTGCTCACTGATGTTAATCTATTGTCATAAACACACTAATCACAGAAAATGGTTCATTTTCAAGGGCTAAGGACAATTTGGAAGAATGTGTGTTTTTTATTTTAAAGACACTGTCCCTTAAAGGGTTAATGCAAGGACTCTGGTTGCTGCTGTTCCTGGAAAAGACAGCACTTTATAAGAAAAGGTAATGAAGCAGTTTGAATGAAGCTGGAAACCTTGTGACCCCAGAGGACTGTTTACAAAAGGCTCACATGGTGGTTTTTGTCTTTGAAAAAAAAAACCATGCCTGGAAAACTGCGTTTTTAAAAAATTTGTTCATGGGACCTGGGTGTCGCTGGCTGGGCCAGCATTTATTGCCCATCCCTAGTTGAGAAGGTGGTGGGGGTGAGCTGCCTTCTTGAACCGCTGCAGTCCATGTGGTGTAGGTACACCCACAGTGCTGTTAGGGAGGGAGTGCCAGGATTTTGACCCATTTTAAAAGCTGATAGGCTGGTTTTGTTTTGGGGGGGCAAACAAAGATCAACTGCTTGGGTAGAGAAGCGAACAGCTTCTGAAATTCCAGACCTAGTTGAAAGCAAAAAGAAAAGGGAAGTTGCTCCAAAGTCTGCCTGAAAAGCAGTGCAAGGTTATTTCGCAGGCCAGTGCTAGGAGACCAACCGTATAAACCGGACACCTGTTCAAAGACTCCATCATCTATCCTTCTGGGGGCCAGTTAGCTGGATGGCTGGTTCATAATATAGAGTGGTACCAAAATCACAAGTTCGATTCCCATATCAGCAGAGATCATCTTCTTAACCTTGCCTGAGGTGTGGTGACTCTCAGGTGAAACTTACCACCAGTCATCTCTCTCTTGCTGAGAGCGCTGCCAAAGGTCCTGAGGGACTACCGTGACTTTCACTTTCGTCAATCCTTTTCCCTTGAACCATTGGCTTTTAAGCTTTTGGCAGAATTCCTCTATTTTATTTGTTGGCGTGTTTGTATGTGTGTGAACTAGGGTACTTAGAAAGAGTAATTATTATACTTCCATATTTCACATTGTATGTTAATGAGCTTTGCATTCTACTTGACAAGTCTGGTTTCATAATAAGCAAATAATTTTGTTGTTCATTGAAGGAGCCTGGGCATTGAGGTGGTCATTCTGAGATTCACAGGTAAAGGACTTATCTGGCCATAAAGCTAGCTGCAGAAATTACTTAAATATCTGTTGTGACCTGTTGAGTAGTGGATCTAGAGACAGGCAGTGTACTCCTCCCATCTCAGCTGGAACACAATACACATTGATTCCTCTCAATACGTTCATTGCACAGCTCTGTCCTCCTGCAGCCAGCATTGCTTCTCATTGATTTGACACTCAATACATTTTACAGCCCATGTAATGAAGATGCAATGTACATGATCTGGATCCACAATCATCTAAACCTCCAATGGTTAGTAATCAGCACAGTGGGTTTCCAGAGCTTGAAGCAACTGCCAGATCTTCAAAAACACCGAGGATAAGACAAGAAATACAGGGAATGGAAATCTATTCCATCAACACGCTAACGCTCTCATTGTAACCCATCCCTCTAGATCACTAACTCTCCCATTGATAACCATCCCCCTAGATCAATAACTCTCCCATTGATAACCATCCCTCTAGATCACTAACTCTCCCATTGAAACCCATCCCTCTAGATCACTAACTCCCATTGAAACCCATCCCTCTACATCACTCTACTCTACTCCCTCTACTCCCCAGATCACTAACTCTCCCAGCGAAACCAATCCCTCTAGATCACTAACTCTCCCATTGATAACTATCCCTCTAGATCACTAACTCTCCCATTGAAACCCATCCCTCTAGATCACTAACTCTCCCATTGAAACCCATCCCTCTACATCACTAACGCTCCCATTGTAACCCGTCCCTCGAGATCACTAACACTCCCATTGAAACCCTTCCCTCTAGATCAATAACTCTCAATGAAACCCATCCCTCTAGATCACTAACCCTCCCATTGAAACCCATCCCTCTAGATCACTAATGCTCCCATTGAAACCCATCCCTCTAGATCACTAACTCTCCCATTGTAACCCATCCCTCTAGATCACTAACTCTCCCATTGTAACCCATTCCTCTAGATCACTAATGCTCCCATTGAAACCCATCCCTCTAGATCAATAACTCTCAATGAAACCCATCCCTCTAGATCACTAACGCTCCCATTGAAACCCATCACTCTATATCACTAACTCTCCCATTGAAACCCGTCCCTCTAGATCATTAACGCTACCATTGAAACCCATCCCTCTATATCACTAACTCTCCCATTGAAGCCCATCACTCTAGATCACTAACTCTCCCATTGAAACCCTTCCCTCTAGATCACTAACTCTCCCATTGAAACCCATCCCTCTAGATCACTAACTCTCCCATTGAAACCCATCCCTCTAGATCAGTAACTCCCATTGATACCCATCCCCAGATCACTAACGCTCCCATTGAAACCCTTCCCTCTAGATCACTAACTCCCATTGAAACCCATCCCCCAGATCACTAACTCTCCCACTGAAACCCATCCCTCTAGATCACTAATGCTCCCATTGAAACCCATCCCTCTAGATCACTAACTCTCCCATTGTAACCCATCCCTCTAGATCACTAACTCTCCCATTGTAACCCATTCCTCTAGATCACTAATGCTCCCATTGAAACCCATCCCTCTAGATCAATAACTCTCAATGAAACCCATCCCTCTAGATCACTAACGCTCCCATTGAAACCCATCACTCTATATCACTAACTCTCCCATTGAAACCCGTCCCTCTAGATCACTAACGCTACCATTGAAACTCATCCCTCTATATCACTAACTCTCCCATTGAAGCCCATCACTCTAGATCACTAACTCTCCCATTGAAACCCTTCCCTCTAGATCACTAACTCTCCCATTGAAACCCATCCCTCTAGATCACTAACTCTCCCATTGAAACCCATCCCTCTAGATCAGTAACTCCCATTGATACCCATCCCCAGATCACTAACGCTCCCATTGAAACCCTTCCCTCTAGATCACTAACTCCCATTGAAACCCATCCCCCAGATCACTAACTCTCCCACTGAAACCCATCCCTCTAGATCACTAACGCTCCCATTGAAACACATCCCTCTAGATCACTAACTCTCCCATTGAAACCCCTCCCTCTATATCACTAACTCTCCCATTGAAACCCATCCCTTTATTTCACTAACGCTCCCATTGAAACCCATCCCTCTAGATCACTAACTCTCCCATTGAAACCCATCCCTTTATTTCACTAACGCTCCCATTGAAACCCTTCCCTCTAGATCACTAACTCTCCCATTGTAACCCATCCCTCTAGATCACTAACTCTCCCATAGAAACCCATCCCTCTAGATCACTAACTCTCCCATTGAAACCCATCTCTCTAGAACAGTAACTCCCATTGAAACCCATCCCTCTAGATCACTAACTCCCATTGAAACCCATCCCTCTAGATCACTAACCATCCCATTGAAACCCATCCCTCTAGATCACTAACTCTCCCACTGAAACCCATCCCTCTAGATAATAACTCTCCCATTGAAACCATCCCTCTATATCACTAATGCTCCCATTGAAACCCATCCCTCTAGATCACTAACTGTCCCATTGTAACCCATCACTCTAGATCACTAACTCTCCCATTGAAACCCATCCCACTAGATCACTAACTCTCCCATTGAAACCCATCCATCTAGATCACTAACTCTCCCATTGAAACCCTTCCCTCTAGATCACTAACTCTCCCATTGTAACCCATCCCTCTAGATCACTAACTCTCCCATTGTAACCCAACCCTCTAGATCACTAACTTTCCCATTGAAACACTGCCCTCTAGATCACTAACACTCCCATTGAAACCCATCCCTCAAGATCACTAACACTCCCATTGAATCCCATCCCGCTAGATCACTAATGCTCCCACTGTAACCCGTCCCTCTAGATCACTAACGCTCCCATTGAAACCCATCCCACTAGATCAATAACTCTCAATGAAACCCATCCCCCAGATCACTAACTCTCCCACTGAAACCCATCCCTCTAGATCACTAACGCTCCCATTGAAACACATCCCTCTAGATCACTAACTCTCCCATTGAAACCCCTCCCTCTATATCACTAACTCTCCCATTGAAACCCATCCCTTTATTTCACTAACGCTCCCATTGAAACCCATCCCTCTAGATCACTAACTCTCCCATTGAAACCCATCCCTTTATTTCACTAACGCTCCCATTGAAACCCTTCCCTCTAGATCACTAACTCTCCCATTGTAACCCATCCCTCTAGATCACTAACTCTCCCATAGAAACCCATCCCTCTAGATCACTAACTCTCCCATTGAAACCCATCCCTCTAGATCACTAACTCTCCCATTGAAACCCATCTCTCTAGAACAGTAACTCCCATTGAAACCCATCCCTCTAGATCACTAACTCCCATTGAAACCCATCCCTCTAGATCACTAACCATCCCATTGAAACCCATCCCTCTAGATCACTAACTCTCCCACTGAAACCCATCCCTCTAGATCACTAACTCTCCCATTGTAACCCATCACTCTAGATCACTAACTCTCCCATTGAAACCCATCCCACTAGATCACTAACTCTCCCATTGAAACCCATCCATCTAGATCACTAACTCTCCCATTGAAACCCTTCCCTCTAGATCACTAACTCTCCCATTGTAACCCATCCCTCTAGATCACTAACTCTCCCATTGTAACCCAACCCTCTAGATCACTAACTTTCCCATTGAAACACTGCCCTCTAGATCACTAACACTCCCATTGAAACCCATCCCTCAAGATCACTAACACTCCCATTGAATCCCATCCCGCTAGATCACTAATGCTCCCACTGTAACCCGTCCCTCTAGATCACTAACGCTCCCACTGAAACCCATCCCACTAGATCAATAACTCTCAATGAAACCCATCCCTCTAGATCACTAACTCTCCCATTGAAACCCATCCCACTAGATCAATAAATCTCAATGAAACCCATCCCTCTAGATCACTAACTCTCCCATTGAAACCCATCCCTCTAGATCACTAACGCTCCCATTGAAACCCATTCCTCTATATCACTAACTCTCCCATTGGAAACCATCCCTCGAGATCACTAACACTCCCATTGAAACCCTTCCCTCTAGATCAGTAACTCTCCGATTGAAACCCATCCCAGTAGATCACTAACTCTCCCACTGAAACCCATCCCTCTAGAACAGTAACTCCCATTGAAACCCATCCCACTAGATCAGTAACTCCCATTGAAACCCATCCTTCTAGATCACTAACTCCCATTGAAACCCATTTCTCTAGATCGCTAACCATCCCATTGAAACCCATCCCTCTAGATCAGTAACTCCCACTGAAACCCATCCCTCTAGATCACTAACTCTCCCATTGAAACCCATCCCTCTAGATCACTAACTCTCCCATTGTAACCCAACCCTCTAGATCACTACCCTTCCCATTGAAACACTGCCCTCTAGATCACTAACACTCCCATTGAAACCCATCCCTCTAGATCACTAACACTCCCATTGAAACCCATCCCTCTAGATCACTAACGCTCCCATTGAAACCCATCCCACTAGATCAATAACTCTCAATGAAACCCATCCCTCTAGATCACTAATGCTCCCATTGAAACCCAATCCTCTATATCACTAACTCTCCCATTGAAGCCCATCCCTCTAGATCACTAACACTCCCATTGAAACCCATCCCTCTAGATCGCTAACCATCCCATTGAAACCCATCCCTCTAGAACAGTAACTCCCATTGAAACCCATCACTCTAGATCACTAACTCCCATTGAAACCCATCCCTCTAGATCGCTAACCATCCCATTGAAACCCATCCCTCTAGATCAGTAACTCCCATTGAAACCCATCCCTCTAGATCACTAACTCCCATTGAAACCCATCCCTCCAGATCGCTAACCATCCCATTGAAACCCATCCCTCTAGATCACTAACTCTCCCATTGAAACACATCCCTGTAGATCACTATAACTCTCCCTCTGAAACCCATCCCTCTAGAACAGTAACTCCCGTTGAAACCCATCCCTCCAGATCACAAACTCCCATTGAAACCCATCCCTCTAGATCGCTAACCATCTCATTGAAACCCATCCCTCTAGATCACTAACTCTCCCATTGAAACCTATCCCTCTATATTACTAACGCTCCCATTGAAACTCATCTCTCTAGTTGCTAACCATCCCATTGAAACCCATCCCTCTAGATCACTAATTTCCATTGAAACCCATCCCTCTAGATCACTAACTCCCATTGAAACCCATCCCTCTAGATCACTAACTCTCCCATTGAAACCCATTCCTGTAGATCACTAACTCTCCCATTGAAACCCATCCATCTAGATCACTAACTCTCCCATTGAAACCCATCCCTCTAGATCACTAACTCTCCCATTGAAAGCCATCCCTGTAGATCACTAACTCTCCCATTGAAACCCATCCCTCTAGATCAGTAACTCCCACTGAAACCCATCCCTCTAGATCACTAACTCTCCCATTGAAACCCATCCCTCTAGATCACTAACTCTCCCATTGTAACCCAACCCTCTAGATCACTACCCTTCCCATTGAAACACTGCCCTCTAGATCACTAACACTCCCATTGAAACCCATCCCTCTAGATCACTAACACTCCCATTGAAACCCATCCCTCTAGATCACTAACGCTCCCATTGAAACCCATCCCACTAGATCAATAACTCTCAATGAAACCCATCCCTCTAGATCACTAATGCTCCCATTGAAACCCAATCCTCTATATCACTAACTCTCCCATTGAAGCCCATCCCTCTAGATCACTAACACTCCCATTGAAACCCATCCCTCTAGATCGCTAACCATCCCATTGAAACCCATCCCTCTAGAACAGTAACTCCCATTGAAACCCATCACTCTAGATCACTAACTCCCATTGAAACCCATCCCTCTAGATCGCTAACCATCCCATTGAAACCCATCCCTCTAGATCAGTAACTCCCATTGAAACCCATCCCTCTAGATCACTAACTCCCATTGAAACCCATCCCTCCAGATCGCTAACCATCCCATTGAAACCCATCCCTCTAGATCACTAACTCTCCCATTGAAACACATCCCTGTAGATCACTATAACTCTCCCTCTGAAACCCATCCCTCTAGAACAGTAACTCCCGTTGAAACCCATCCCTCCAGATCACAAACTCCCATTGAAACCCATCCCTCTAGATCGCTAACCATCTCATTGAAACCCATCCCTCTAGATCACGAACTCTCCCATTGAAACCTATCCCTCTATATTACTAACGCTCCCATTGAAACTCATCTCTCTAGATTGCTAACCATCCCATTAAAACCCATCCCTCTAGATCACTAATTTCCATTGAAACCCATCCCTCTAGATCACTAACTCCCATTGAAACCCATCCCTCTAGATCACTAACTCTCCCATTGAAACCCATTCCTGTAGATCACTAACTCTCCCATTGAAACCCATCCATCTAGATCACTAACTCTCCCATTGAAACCCATCCCTCTAGATCACTAACTCTCCCATTGAAAGCCATCCCTGTAGATCACTAACTCTCCCATTGAAAGCCATCCCTCTAGATCACTAACTCTCCCATTGAAACCCATCCCTCTGGATCACTAACTCTCCCATTGAAACCCATCCCTCTAGATCACTAACTCACCCATTGAAACCCATCCCTGTAGATCACTAACTCTCCTATTGAAACCCATCCCTCTAGATCACTATTGCTCCCATTGTAACCTATCCCTCGAGATCAATAACTCTCAATGAAACCCATCCCTCTAGATCACTAACTCCCATTGAAAACCATCCCCCAGATCACTAACTCTCCTACTGAAACCCATCCCTCTAGATCACTAACGCTCCCATTGAAACCCATCCCTCTAGATCACTAACTCCCATTGAAACCCATCCCCCAGATCACTAACTCTCCCATTGAACCCCATCCCTCTAGATCACTAACGCTCCCATTGAATCGCATCCCTCGAGATCACTAACTCTCCCATTGAAACCCCTCCTTCTGTATCACTAACACTCCCATTGAAACCCATCCCTCTAGATCACTAACTGTCCCACTGTAACCCATCCCTCTAGATCAATAACTCTCAATGAAACCCATCCCTCTAGATCACTAACTCTCCCATTGAAACCCATCCCTCTAGACCACTAACTGTCCCATTATAACCCATCCCTCTAGTTCACTAACGCTCCCATTGAAACCCATCCCTCTAGATCACTAACTCTCCCAATGAAACCCATCCCTCTAGATCAGTAACTCTCCCATTGAAACCCATCCCTGTAGATCACTAACTCTCCCATTGAAACCCATCCCTCCAGAACAGTTACTCCCATTGAAACCCATCCCTCTAGATCAGTAACTCCCATTGAAAACCATCCCTCTAGATCACTAACCCTCCCATTGAAACCCATCCCTCTAGATCACAAACTCCCATTGAAACCCATCCCTCTAGATCACTAACTCTCCCATTGAAACCCATCCCTCTGGATCACTAACTCTCCCATTGAAACCCATCCCTCTAGATCACTAACTCACCCATTTAAACCCATCCCTGTAGATCACTAACTCTCCTATTGAAACCCATCCCTCTAGATCACTCACTCTCCCATTGTAACCCATCCCTCTAGATCACTAACTCTCCCATTGGAACCCATCCCTCTAGATCACTCACTCTCCCATTGAAACCCATCCCTCTAGATCACTAACTCTCCCATTGTAACCCATCCCTCTAGATCACTAACTCTCCTATTGAAACCCATCCCTCTAGATCCCTAGCTCTCCCATTGAAACCCATCCCTCTAGATCCCTAGCTCTCAAATTGAAACTCGTCCCTCTGGATCACAAACTATCCTACTGAAACTCATCACTCCAGCTCACTAACTCTCCCGTTGAAATCCCTCCCTCTAGATCACTAACTCCCGTTGAAACCCATCCCCCTAGTTCACAAACTCCCATTGAAACCCATCCCTCTAGATCACTAACTCCCATTGAAACCCATCACTTTAGATCACTAACTCCCATTGAAACCCATCCCTCTAGATCACTAACCCTCCCATTGAAACCCATCCCTCTAGATCACTAACCCTCCCATTGAAACCCATCTCTCTAGATCACTAACTCTCCCATTGAAACCCATCCCTCTAGATCACAAACTCCCATTGAATCCCATCGCTCTAGATCACTAACTCCCATTGAAACCCATCCCTCTAGATCACTAACCCTCCCATTGAAACCCATCCCTCTAGATCACTAACTCCCATTGAAACCCATCGCTCTAGATCACTAACTCTCCCATTGAAACCCATCCATCTAGATCACTAACCCTCCCATTGAAACCCATCCCTCTAGATCACTAACTCTCCCATTGAAACCCATCCCTCTAGATCACTAACTCTCCCATTGAAGCCCATCCCTCTAGATCACTAACTCTCCCATTGAAACTCATCCCTCTAGATCACAAACTCCCATTGAAACCCATCCCTCTAGATCACTAACTCCCATTGAAACCCATCCCTCTAGATCACTAACTCTCCCATTGAAACCCATCCCTCTGGATCACTAACTCTCCCATTGAAACCCATCCCTCTAGATCACTAACTCACCCATTGAAACCCATCCCTGTAGATCACTAACTCTCCTATTGAAACCCATCCCTCTAGATCACTATTGCTCCCATTGTAACCTATCCCTCGAGATCAATAACTCTCAATGAAACCCATCCCTCTAGATCACTAACTCCCATTGAAAACCATCCCCCAGATCACTAACTCTCCTACTGAAACCCATCCCTCTAGATCACTAACGCTCCCATTGAAACCCATCCCTCTAGATCACTAACTCCCATTGAAACCCATCCCCCAGATCACTAACTCTCCCATTGAACCCCATCCCTCTAGATCACTAACGCTCCCATTGAATCGCATCCCTCGAGATCACTAACTCTCCCATTGAAACCCCTCCTTCTGTATCACTAACACTCCCATTGAAACCCATCCCTCTAGATCACTAACTGTCCCACTGTAACCCATCCCTCTAGATCAATAACTCTCAATGAAACCCATCCCTCTAGATCACTAACTCTCCCATTGAAACCCATCCCTCTAGACCACTAACTGTCCCATTATAACCCATCCCTCTAGTTCACTAACGCTCCCATTGAAACCCATCCCTCTAGATCACTAACTCTCCCAATGAAACCCATCCCTCTAGATCAGTAACTCTCCCATTGAAACCCATCCCTGTAGATCACTAACTCTCCCATTGAAACCCATCCCTCCAGAACAGTTACTCCCATTGAAACCCATCCCTCTAGATCAGTAACTCCCATTGAAAACCATCCCTCTAGATCACTAACCCTCCCATTGAAACCCATCCCTCTAGATCACAAACTCCCATTGAAACCCATCCCTCTAGATCACTAACTCTCCCATTGAAACCCATCCCTCTGGATCACTAACTCTCCCATTGAAACCCATCCCTCTAGATCACTAACTCACCCATTTAAACCCATCCCTGTAGATCACTAACTCTCCTATTGAAACCCATCCCTCTAGATCACTCACTCTCCCATTGTAACCCATCCCTCTAGATCACTAACTCTCCCATTGGAACCCATCCCTCTAGATCACTCACTCTCCCATTGAAACCCATCCCTCTAGATCACTAACTCTCCCATTGTAACCCATCCCTCTAGATCACTAACTCTCCTATTGAAACCCATCCCTCTAGATCCCTAGCTCTCCCATTGAAACCCATCCCTCTAGATCCCTAGCTCTCAAATTGAAACTCGTCCCTCTGGATCACAAACTATCCTACTGAAACTCATCACTCCAGCTCACTAACTCTCCCGTTGAAATCCCTCCCTCTAGATCACTAACTCCCGTTGAAACCCATCCCCCTAGTTCACAAACTCCCATTGAAACCCATCCCTCTAGATCACTAACTCCCATTGAAACCCATCACTTTAGATCACTAACTCCCATTGAAACCCATCCCTCTAGATCACTAACCCTCCCATTGAAACCCATCCCTCTAGATCACTAACCCTCCCATTGAAACCCATCTCTCTAGATCACTAACTCTCCCATTGAAACCCATCCCTCTAGATCACAAACTCCCATTGAATCCCATCGCTCTAGATCACTAACTCCCATTGAAACCCATCCCTCTAGATCACTAACCCTCCCATTGAAACCCATCCCTCTAGATCACTAACTCCCATTGAAACCCATCGCTCTAGATCACTAACTCTCCCATTGAAACCCATCCATCTAGATCACTAACCCTCCCATTGAAACCCATCCCTCTAGATCACTAACTCTCCCATTGAAACCCATCCCTCTAGATCACTAACTCTCCCATTGAAGCCCATCCCTCTAGATCACTAACTCTCCCATTGAAACTCATCCCTCTAGATCACAAACTCCCATTGAAACCCATCCCTCTAGATCACTAACTCCCATTGAAACCCATCCCTCTAGATCACTAACCCTCCCATTGAAACCCATCCATCTAGATCACTGCCTCTCCCATTTAAACCCACTGCTCTGCTACATCAAACCGTGTTATAGATTGTGTACTAATGTTGTACATGATTACCTGCCTATTTAACAGTGAATCGCTGTTCATGTAGTTCTTTGGAATGTATTGAGGATGTGACAAGCTGCTCTCTAAAAGGAAACCCTCTTTTTAAGGTTACATCCTCTGATCCATATTCTGGTTGAATTAATATTCTGGGTATACCATAAATACCAATTATTACTCTATATACCTTTATGAGATTTCCCATTAACCTGGTCTTGTTACTATGGAGCTGAAACTTCTTTAATTTTCCTCATGGATAATCGGTTTCTATTTGGAATCTGTCTCTAACAGATAAATGGTTTTTTTGACTAACTGATCAAAACTGAAAGCTACTGCGTGAAGACTGGACAGTGTGCTGTAAAGCCTTGGTATAAAGCCCTATATCCTTGTGCTCTCCTCTTCTTGCTATATGTCCATGCATTAATGACCTTTTTTAACAGTTTTATAGTAGTGGTCTGGATTTTGGGCTTCAAAGGACGAAGAGGTTAACAGCACTCAGCATTACTAACATGTAAATTGGATAACCTCTTCCAGCGACAACACATGCACAGTTAAATGTAGGAATCGGGGAGTTGCTGACATGATGCCCTGATCCTCCAAAAGCTGTATGACAATAGCATCTCACCAAGAGCATCACCCTTGAAGCGCATTGAAGTTTCTGTACTTACCTGATATTTATTCACACCAAACCTGCCAGGACAAGCTCAGACTTATCTATTCCAATGCAGGTAATTTTCAATTATGTAATGGTTTTAATTATTGCCCAACATCCCCTCTGGCACTGAAAATTAACTTTTACAAGTGTGGAGTCATATTCCTTCAATAATTTCATTTACTGTTTTAATTGCCTTTTGATCCTAATTTTGAATCAAATATCCTGACGCTTGCTGGTTTATTAACAATTCTTCAACCTGACTGGTTAGGAGAAACACAGGTCCTGTTCACACCTCCCACATGCCCTGTGGAGGTTGTTGCAATTTTTGGACTGTTGGCTGACAGCAATTCCCAGTGCAGAAGCCTGTAAAAAGTTCACAGACAACTGCAAGTGTAATGAATAGATGGCAGTGTTCGTTGGCTGCAGATTGCAAAATCTGGTCCATCGTCCTCAGTGCCTCAGAACCCGTTTAATCCTATTCATTGTATAATTATAATGTGAAGTTCATTGTTAATCTTCACTGTCAATCACATGGCTGGTCTAAATCCTATGGTCAGAATTTTGTCACCTCCTCTGTTCCTACTACTCGATCAATTTTGGCACCATCAGCAATTTTCAAGGCTTCCATTTAGCTCCATCTAGTTCAGTAATGTGGATTGAAAGCAATTGGGTGTAAGAAGTGGACAGATTCTGACCCAATCCCATGTCACCAGAACCCCAGGCACATTGAGTAAACAGATTTTACGCTCAAAAAATATTTTCAGGCTGACCCCTATCATTTAAGGTGAGGGATGTCAATGCTGGGTTATGCTTAGAGTTTATAAAACCATATTTCACAGACTGGAACTTTAATCATTATTGCAAAGAAAGGAGTTTCTAACAAGTTATGTTCAAAGTGAACTCGTTGGGTTTAGAAATATCAAAGGCAGCAACATTATGAGGGGCATGGACAGGGTGGATAGGGAGCAGCTGTTCCCCTTAGTTGAAGGGTCAGTCATGAGGGGACACAACTTCAAGGTGAGGGGCAGGAGGTTTAGGGGGGATGTGAGGAAAATCTTATTTACCCAGAGGGTGGTGAGGGTCTGGAATGCGCTGCCTGGGAGGGAGGTGGAGGCGGGTTGCCTCACATCCTTTAAAAAGTACCTGGGTGAGCACTTGGCACGTCATAACATTCAAGGCTATGGGCCAAGTGCTGGTAAATGGGATTAGGTAGGTAGGTCAGGTGTTTCTCACATATCGGTGCAGACTCGATGGGCCGAAGGGCCTCTTCTGCACTGTGTGATTCTGTGATACACTTTATAGTGATTTGCTGCCTTTGATAAGAGTGGTGGTGGTGGTGGTGGTAGTACGGGGCTGATTTTAAGATAACTCATTAAGCAGAAATCCCATGGGATTGGGGTTTTATTTACACTCAGCTCGATATTATTCTTCACTGACTTCAGTGCAGGGTAAAATCAGGCACGATGGAATATCAGCCTTGACCCTAATCCTGGTAATTTTCTGATGGATGTGTTGCATTAAAATTACCCCCAAATAATTTATTTATTAATGGCCCAGGTACCAAAAATGTACATTAAGGCCAGATGAACCAGTTTGTTGCCACTTGGTGCTTTGAACTAAGACATTAAGATTCCCTCCAAGTCACTCACCATCCTGACTTGGAAATGTATCGCCGTTCCTTCACTGTCACTGGGTAGGAATCCTGGAACTCCCTCCCTAACAGCACTGTGGAGCGGACCGCAGTGGGCAATTAGGGATGGGCAGTATAGAGTTACCCAGACACTGACACCCAGATCCTAAAAGTTAAAAATGGACACATCCCAGATTTCAGGTGGTTGCATCAATTTTGAGAAAACTAGGAGTTGGAGACAAGGAATCCACAAGCTGGAAGACTCCGAGAGCCAGTTATATTCGCAGGCTGATGGTGAATCTCTTACTGGTGAAGTGGACAAGGAGACAGCAATCCCACTGGCTCCAAAGGCAGCAAGAGAAACCGGAAACTGAGTCAATCCAGCAAAGTGGAGGGAGCAGCAGTGGAAGAGTCTGAGCCAGAAGGCTGACCAGTGGAAGCTAAGCTGGCCCACTGTGTGACACAGGGTAGTTTGGGTTATTATCTAAGCTAGTCCACTGTGTGACACAGGGTAGTTTGGGTTATTATCTAAGCTAGCCCACTGTGTGACACAGGGTAGTTTGGGTTATTATCTAAGCTAGCCCACTGTGTGACACAGGGTAGTTTGGGTTATTATCTAAGCTAGCCCACTGTGTGACACAGGGTAGTTTGGGTTATTATCTAAGCTAGCCCACTGTGTGGCACAGGGTAGTTTGGGTTATTATCTAAGCTGGCCCACTGTGTGACACAGGGTAGTTTGGGTTATTATCTAAGCTAGCCCACTGTGTGACACAGGGTAGTTTGGGTTATTATCTAAGCTGGCCCACTGTGTGACACAGGGTAGTTTGGGTTATTATCTAAGCTAGCCCACTGTGTGACACAGGGTAGTTTGGGTTATTATCTAAGCTAGTCCACTGTGTGACACAGGGTAGTTTGGGTTATTATCTAAGCTAGTCCACTGTGTGACACAGGGTAGTTTGAGTTATTATCAAAGCTAGCCCACTGTGTGACACAGGGTAGTTTGGGTTATTATCTAAGCTAGTCCACTGTGTGACACAGGGTAGTTTGAGTTATTATCAAAGCTAGCCCACTGTGTGACACAGGGTAGTTTGGGTTATTATCTAAGCTAGTCCACTGTGTGACACAGGGTAGTTTGGGTTATTATCTAAGCTAGTCCACTGTGTGACACAGGGTAGTTTGAGTTATTATCAAAGCTAGCCCACTGTGTGACACAGGGTAGTTTGGGTTATTAGCTAAGCTAGTCCACTGTGTGACACAGGGTAGTTTGGGTTATTATCTAAGCTAGCCCACTGTGTGACACTGTGTGACACAGGGAGGTGAACAGCCAGAGGTCGTGGCCCACATTGGGACCAATGACAAAGGTAGGAAGGTGGATGTGGTCCTGCAATCAGAATTTTGGGAGCTGGGTGGAAAATTAGCAAGCAAGACCTCTGATGTAGTAATCTCCAGAGTACTCCCAGTGCTATGTGTCAGTGAGTACAGAAATAAGAGGATAAAGCAGATGAATGTGTGGCTGGAGAGATGGTGCAGGAGGGAGCGCTTTAGATTCCTGGGACACTGGGACTGGCTCTGGGGGAGATGACACCAGTACAAGTTGGACAGGTTGCACCTGAACAGAGCTGGGACTGAGGTCCTTGCAGGGAGTTTTGCTGGTGCTGTTGGGAGGGCTTTAAACTAACTCTGCAGCGGTGTGGGAACCAAGAAAAAATATTAGAGAGGAATACCAGGGTGCTCAAAATACTGGGAGGGACAGAAAGCACTAGTATAGAGAATAGTAAGTTAATAGGTGAAGTCGGGGTAAGGGAGAAATAACAAAATCTAAATCAGCGTTACTGTGCGTGTATGTGAATGCACGGCGTATAGTAAATAAGATTGGGGAGTTACAGGCACAGATTGCCATGTGGAATTATGTTGTTGTGGCGATAACAGGGACCTGGCTGAAGGAAGGGCTGAACTGGGTGTTAAATATTCCCAGGTACAAGGTGTTTAGAAGATAGGAAAGGAGGAGGGGTGGTGGTGGTATTGGTTAAGGAGAGCATTGCAGTGCTGGAGAAAGAGGATGTCCCAGAGGGTTCAAGGTCTGAATCAATTTGACTCGAGCTCAGGAACAAAAAGGGTGCAATTACATTGCTCGGTGTAGTCTATAGATCGTCAAACAGTGAGAAGGACGTAGAGGAACAAATCTGCAGGGAAATTACAGAGAGATACAGCATTATAGAGTAGTTATAATGGGGGACTTTAATTACCCGGATGTTGACTGGGACAGTGGTAGTGTAAAGGGTGGAGAGGGGCAAAAGTCCATAGATTGTGTTCAGGAGAATTTTCTACAGCAGTATGTGTCCAATCCAACAAGAAATGACGCACTGTTAGACCTGGTTCTTGGAAATGAGGTGGGCCAAGTGGATCAAGTGTCAGTGGGGGAACATTTAGGAGACAGTGATCATTGTATTGTATGTTTTAGGATGATGATAGAAAAGGACGAGAGGTAATCCAGAGTAAAATAATTAACTGGACAAGAGCCGACTTCGATGGGGCAAGAACAGAGCTGGGCCAGATAGACTGGAATGAAAGATTGGCAGGAAAAACTGTAGCTGAACAATGGGCTACCTTCAAAAAAGAATTGGTTTGGGCACAGTCAAGGTATATTCCATCGAAAGGGAAAGGTAGGACTAACAAATCCAGAGCTCCCTGGATGGAAAAGGAGATTGGAATTAAGATAGAGAAGAAAAAGTGCACTTATGACAGGTGTCAGGTAGAAAATACAGTTGAGAACCAAGAGGAATACAGAAGGTTCAGAGGGGAGGTGAAAAAGTATATTAGAGAAACAAAGAGGGATTATGAGAAAAGACTGGCAGCCAACATAAAGGGGAATCCCAAAGTCTTCCATAGACATCGGGGAGGTGGTAGCATAGTGGTATTGTCACTGGGCTAGTATTCCAGAAACCCAGGGTAATCCTCTGGGGACCCAGGTTCAAATCCCACCACGGCAGATGAAGTTTGAATTCAATAAAAAATTTGAAATTAAAAGTCTAATAATGAAACCGTTGTTGATTGTTGTAAAAACCCAGCTGGCTCCTGCTATCCTTACCAGTCTGGCCCACATATGACTCTGAGCCAGGGCAATTAGGGATGGGCACTTCCCATGAACAAATTTAAAAATATGTAAAAGGAGGGCTGGTTAGGAGCCTAAAAGGCAATATGGACATGCATCTGTCCTTACCAAGGAGGTAGATGCTATGCAGGCCGTGGTGACAGACTAGAAGGGTTCAAAATTAATAAGGAGGTGCCAGAGGACTGGAGAATTGCAAACATTATGCCCTTGTTCAAAAAAAGTCCGAGGGGGATGGTGTGGAACTTCAAGAGGAAGAACATATATAAAATAAGGGGTGAAATTTTGCAGGAAGACTTAGTTGTATATGTGAATAGATCATTGAAGGTGGCAGGACAGGTAGAGAGAGCAGTTAATAAAGCATATAGTATCCTGGGCTTTATTAACAGGGACATAGAGTACAAGAGCAGGGAGGTTATGCTGAGTTTATATTAGACCTCAGTTGGAATATTGTGTACAGTTCTGGGCACCACACTATAGGAAGGATGTGAACACATTGGAGAGAGTACAGAAGAGGTTTACAAGAATGGTTCCAGGGATGAGAAGCTTCAGCTATGAGGATAGATTGGAGAGGTTGGGACTGTTCTCCTTGGGGAGGAGAAGGCTGAGAGGGGATTTGATAGAGATGTTCAAAACCATGAGGGGGCTGGACAGAGTAGATAGGGAGAAGCTGTTCCCACTTGTAAAAGGATCAAGAACGAGAGGGCACAGATTTAAAGTGATTTGCGAAAGAAGCAAATGTGATGTGAGAATAAACTTTTCACAGTGAGTGGTTCGGGTCTGGAATACACGGCCTGGAAGTGTGGTGGAGGCAGGTTCCATCGAGGCATTCAGGAGGGTATTAGATGATTATTTGAATAGAAACAATGTGCAGGGGCACAGGGAAAGGGCAGAGCAATGGCACCAGGTCATACTGCTCATTTGGAGAGCTGGTGCAGGCACGATGGGCTGAATGGCCTCCTTCTGTGCCATTAAGATTCAGTGACACTGTATAGAAGTCTGAACTGAAGACCATATTATTATTGTCAGCACTCCCAGGGATTTTGATGTATTGATACAGGCTGGAAGGACAGAATTCTAGACAAAAGACACAGGGAGAGCTTACGGGGGGGCGCGGGGATTGGTACAGCTCTAACAAGATTATCTAAAGCAGACCCATCATCTGAACATGAGGCATCCGGTTCTGCAGAGAAGGGGATGACCTTGTTACTCAGTCATTTTTACCCAGTCTTGTGACCTAGATTCCCTGAGATATGGCTGAGCTACCCTCCCAGTGACTGAGATACTGCGCACCCCCCCAACCAAGATTTCTTTATTTACATTCATTCACGGGATGTGGGTGTCACTGGCTGGACCAGCATTTATTGCCCATCCCTAGTTGCCCCTTGAGAAGGTGGTGGTGAGCTGCCTTCTTGAGCCGCTGCAGTCCGTGTGGTGTAGGTACACCCACAGTGCTGTTAGGGAGGAAGTTCCAGGATTTTGACTCAGTGACAGTGAAGGAACGGTGATATATTTCCCGTGAGAACTGAAAGCAAACCTGGAGCTGTGCTGTGTGCCTTGTCAGCCAAAGAGGATTTCGGGAATGAAGACGAGAGGCACAGAATTTGTCTCGGAAGATGAGAATAGGTCAATTCTGGAGCAGCTCTGAGAAGGATTCTGGCTGTACAGATTGCACCAATAGGTTACTGGCAGCGAGCAAACAGCTGTCTGATTCAGCAGTCTCACCTCTTCTGTTTGTAAGTCAGCATAGCCTCAGATATCGGGAGCTGATGGGACATGTTGGCTCCAGACACGTACTGCATAATCCGGCTGATGATGTCAAAGGTTTCTGTTGACAGGAGCAGAGTGTCAGGGAAATACATCAATCTGAGAACAGCAGCAAAGGAGGCTCAACACAGTCCAAGCACTCAGTACTGTGCTCTACATCCTCCGACAGTGCAGCACTCCCTCAGTACTGTCCCTCCGACAGTGCAGCACTCCCTCAGCACTGTGCTCTACATCCTCCGGCAGTGCAGCACTCCCGCAGCACTGTGCTCTAGACCCTCCGACAGTGCAGCACTCACTCAGCACTGTGCTCTACATCCTCCGACAGTG
This sequence comes from Isurus oxyrinchus, assembly GCA_026770705.1. Lineage (NCBI taxonomy): Eukaryota > Metazoa > Chordata > Chondrichthyes > Lamniformes > Lamnidae > Isurus > Isurus oxyrinchus. Next base: position 191,677,448 of record JANJGN010000006.1, on the reverse strand, counting down.
CAGCACTCCCTCAGTACTGTGCTCTACATCCTCCGACAGTGCAGCACTCCCTCAGCACTGTGCTCTACATCCTCCGACAGTGCAGCACTCCCTCAGTACTGTGCTCTACATCCTCCGACAGTGCAGCACTCCCTCAGCACTGTGCTCTACATCCTCCGACAGTGCAGCACTCCCTCAGTACTGTGCTCTACATCCTCCGACAGTGCAGCACTCCCTCAGCACTGTGCTCTACATCCTCCGACAGTGCAGCAATCCCTCAGTACTGTGCTCTAGACCCTCCGACAGTGCAGCACTCCCTCAGTACTGTGCTCTACATCCTCCGACAGTGCAGCACTCCCGCAGCACTGTGCTCTAGACCCTCCGACAGTGCAGCAATCCCTCAGCACTGTGCTCTAGATCCTCTGACAGTGCAGCACTCCCTCAGCACTGTGCTCTACATTCTCCGACAGCGCAGCACTCCCTCAGCACTGTGCTCTACATCCTCCAACAGTGCATCACCCCCACAGCAGTGACCCTCCGACAGTGCAGCGCTCCCCCAGTACTGACCCTCCGACAGTGCAGCACTCCCTCAGTACTGACCCTCTGACAGTGCAGCACTCTCTCAGTACTGACCCTCTGACAGTGCAGCAGTCCCTCTGTACTGACCCTCTGACAGTGCAGCAGTCCCTCTGTACTGACCCTCTGACAGTGCAGCACTCCCTCAGTACTGACCCTCCGACAGTGCAGCACTCCCACAGTACTGACCCTCTGACGGCGCAGCACTCTCTCAGTACTGACCCTCTGACAGTGCAGCATTCCCTCAGTACAGACCCTCTGACAGTGCAGCACTCCCTCAGTACTGACCCGCTGACAGTGCAGCACTCCCTCAGTACTGACCCGCTGACAGTGCAGCAATCCCTCAGTACTGACCCTCTGACAGAGCAGCACTCCCTCAGTACTGACCCTCTGAGAGTGCGGCACTCCCTCAGTACTCCCCCTGTGACAGTGCAGCACTCCCTCAGTACTGACCCACTGACAGTGCAGCACTCCCTCAGTACCGACCCTCTGACAGTGCAGCACTCCCTCACTACTGACCCTCTGACAGTGCAGCACTCCCGCAGTACTGACCCTCTGACAGTGCAGCACTCCCTCAGTACTGAACCTCTGACAGTGCAGCTCTCCCTCAGTACTGAACCTCTGACAGTGCAGCACACCCTCAGTACTGAACCACTGACAGTGCGGCTCTCCCTCAGTACTGACCCTCTGACAGTGCGGCACTCCCTCAGTACAGACCCTCTGACGGTGCAGCACTCCCTCAGTACTGACCCTCTGACAGTGCAGCACTCCCTCAGTAGTGACCCTCTGACAGTGCAGCACTCCCTCAGTACTGACCCTCTGACAGTGCAGCACTCCCTCAGTACTGACCCTCGGATAATGCGGCACTCCCTCAGTACTGACCCTCTGACAGTGGGGCACTCCCTCAGTACTGATCCTCTGACAGTGTGGCGCTCCCTCAGTAATGACCCTCTGACAGTGCAGCACTCTCTCAGTACTGACCCTCTGACAGCGCAGCATTCCCTCAGTACTGATCCTCCGACAGTGCAGCACTCCCTCAGTACTGACCCTCTGACAGTGCGGCGCTCCCTTAGTACTGACCCTCTCACAGTGCAGCACTCTCTCAGTACTGACCCTCTCACAGTGCGGCACTCCCTCAGTACTGACTCTCTGACAGTGCAGCACTCCCTCAGTACTGACCCTCTGACAGTGCAGCACTCCCTCAATACTGACCGTCTGACAGTGCAGCACTCCTTCAGTACTGACCTTCTGACAGTGCAGCACTCCCTCAGTACTGACCCTCTGACAGTGCAGCATTCCCTCAGTACTGACCCTCTGACAGTGCAGCACTCCCTCAGTACTGACCCTCCAACAGGGCAGCACTCCCTCATTACTGACCCTATGACAGTGCAGCATTCCCTCAGTACTGACCCTCTGACAGTGCAGCACTCTCTCAGTACTGACCCTCTGATAGTGCAGCACTCCCTCAGTACTGACCCTCCAACAGGGCAGCACTCCCTCAGTACTGACCCTCTGACAGTGCGGCGCTCCCTCAGTACTGACCCTCTGACAGTGCAGCACTCTCTCAGTACCGACCCTCTGGCACTGTGGCACTCCCTCAGTACTCCCCCTGTGACAGTGCAGCACTCCCTCAGTACTGACCCTCTGACAGTGCAGCACTCCCTTAGTATTGACCCTCTGACAGTGCAGCACCCCCTCAGTACTGACCCTCTGACAGTGCAGCACTCCCTCAGTACTGACCCTCCGACAGTGCAGCACTCCCTCAATACTGATCCTCTGACAGTGCGGCGCTCCCTTAGTACTGACCCTCTGACAGTGCAGCACTGCCTCAGCACTGACCCTCTGACAGTGCAGCATTCCCTCAGTACTGACCCTCTGACAGTGCAGCACTCTCTCAGTACTGACCCTCTGACAGTGCAGCATTCCCTCAGTACTGACCCTCTGATAGTGCAGCACTCCCTCAGTACTGACCCTCTAACAGTGCAGCACTCCCTCAGTACTGACCCTCTGACAGTGCAGCATTCCATCAATACTGACCCTCTGACAGTGCAGCATTCCCTCAGTACTGACCCTCTGACAGTGCGGCACTCCCTCAGTACTGACCCTGTGACAGTGCAGCACTCCCTCAGTACTGACCCTCCGACAGTGCAGGACTCCCTCAGTATTGACCCTCTGACACTGCAGCACTCCCTCAGTACTGACCCTCCGACAGTGCAGCACTCCCTCAGTACTGAGTGTCTGACAGTGCGGCACTCCCTCAGACTGCCCCTGTGACAGTGCGGCACTCCGTCAGTACTGACCCTCTGACAGTGCAGCACTCCCTCAGTACTGACCCTCTGACAGTGCAGCATTCCCTCAGTATTGACCCTCTGACAGTGCGGCACTCCCTCAGTACTGACCCTCTGACAGTGCAGCACTCCCTCAGTACTGACCCTCTGGCAGTGTGGCACTCTCTCAGTACGGACACTCTGACAGTGCAGCACTCCCTCAGTACTGACCCCCTGACAGTGCAGCACTCCCTTAGTATTGACCTTCTGACAGTGCAGCACTCCCTCAGTACTGACCCTCCGACAGTGCAGGACTCCCTCAGTATTGACCCTCTGACAGTGCAGCACTCCCTCAGTACTGACCCTCAGATAGCGCAGCACTCCCTCAGTACTGACCCTCCGACAGTGCAGCACTCCCTCAGTACTGACCCTCCGACAGTGCAGCACTCCCTCAGGACTGACCGTCTGACAGTGCGGCACTCCGTCAGTACTGACCCTCTGACAGTGCAGCACTCCCTCAGTACTGACCCTCTGACAGTGCAGCACTCCCTCAGTACTGACCGTCTGACAGTGCGGCATTCCGTCAGTACTGCCCCTGTGACAGTGCAGCACTCCCTCAGTACTGACCCTCCGACAGTGCAGCATTCCCTCAGTACTGACCCTCTGACAGTGCAGCAGTCTCTCAGTATTGACCCTCCAACAGTGCAGCACTCCCTCAGTACTGACCCTCCGACAGTGCAGCACTCCCTCAGTACTGACCCTCTGACAGTGCGGCACTCCCTCAGTACTGCCCCTGTGACAGTGCAGCACTCCCTCAGTACTGACCCTCTGACAGTGCAGCACTCCCTCAGTACTGACCCTCCGACAGTGCAGCATTCCCTCAGTACTGACCCTCTGACAGTGCAGCAGTCTCTCAGTACTGACTCTCTGACAGTGCGGCACTCCCTCAGTACTGATCCTCTGATAATGCGGCACTCCCTCAGTACTGACCCTCCGACAGTGCAGCACCCCCTCAGTACAGACCCTCTGACAGTGCAGCACTCTCTCAGTACTGACCCTCCGACAGTGCAGCACTCCCTCAGTACTGTAGTATCTTATTTGTCAGCCAGATGTCTTGACATTTGCTCATGTTTCTGGAGTCTGTTTCAATCCTCGACCCTGCTGATACATGGGTGTGAGGGAACCAGTGTTCCTAGCACCTTCCCATGCCCAGAATGCACAGGTGGGGAAACAGGGTCTTCACTGATGTTGGCTGTTTGCAATCTGAAGGCCCAACACTGAGAGACATTAGCACCGATAGCGCTACATTGATGTCCACGTGCAGACAGAGCTCCCCTTCTCCCTCACCCTGTGCTGGTTACCTGCAGTTGGAGGCTCTGTTTTGTTGAAAAGGTCCCTCCACGCGGAGTCCATGAAGGAGCTGTTGTACTTGTTGTCAACCGATGCCAAATACTTGGCCAGAGGATGGGAGCCTGAGGAGGAGAGAGTTGAGAATGACTGATAGGGTCTCAGTGGCTGGGCTGAGTAACAGCTCTGTGAAGACCGGCTGAAACTCTCCACGTTCACGGTGATTTTAAATCAGTGGGCGGCTTGGAATCAAAGTGTTTCCCATTCCTTTTTCAGAGAACAGAAAATCTGAGCCCATCCAGGAGTGACATCGATGGATTTTGGCACACTGAGGGAAATAATGGGTACAGGGAGAATGCAGTTACATGGAACTGAGCTTCTGCCAGGATCTTACTGAACAGCTCGGTGGGATGAATGGTCTTCTTCTATTCCTATTTCTTATGTTCTAATGTTACCTGTCGGCTCAGCTTCTGCATCTCGCTTCTGTCCAGCCTCCCAAGCTTTAGCGTCCTGAAATCACTACTCCAGCACCAACACTTGGAGACACATTAGCATTTTCGGTAGTGGTGGAAACTGGTCAGAGGAATAGGTTACCTGTCAGGGTTTCCTTTTCATCTTCTATTTCTCAGTCAGCAACAACATTCATAGGGAGAAACTCCCTGGCCCAAGGCTGGAAGACAACAGCAGGACCACAGGCCACTGTCAACTGAGCCAGCCAGAAAAGGGGCACTGCAGCACTGGCACTGGTACTTACAGAAGCAGGAAAGGGTGGCACTGCAGCACTGGCACTGGTACTTACAGAAGCAGGAAAGGGTGGCACTGCAGCGCTGGCACTGGTACTTACAGAAGCAGGAAAGGGTGGCACTGCAGCGCTGGCACTGGTACTTACAGAAGCAGGAAAGGATGGCACTGCAGCACTGGCACTGGTACTTACAGAAGCAGGAAAGGGTGGCACTGCAGCGCTGGCACTGGTACTTACAGAAGCAGGAAAGGGTGGCACTGCAGCACTGGCACTGGTACTTACAGAAGCAGGAAAGGGTGGCACTGCAGCACTGGCACTGGTACTTACAGAAGCAGGAAAGGGTGGCACTGCAGCACTGGCACTGGTACTTACAGAAGCAGGAAAGGATGGCACTGCAGCACTGGCACTGGTACTTACAGAAGCAGGAAAGGATGGCACTGCAGCACTGGCACTGGTACTTACAGAAGCAGGAAAGGGTGGCACTGCAGCACTGGCACTGGTACTTACAGAAGCAGGAAAGGATGGCACTGCAGCACTGGCACTGGTACTTACAGAAGCAGGAAAGGGTGGCACTGCAGCACTGGCACTGGGAATTACAGGGGCAGGAAAGGATGGCACTGCGACACTGGCACTGGTACTTACAGAAGCAGGAAAGGGTGGCACTGCAGCACTGGCACTGGTACTTACAGAAGCAGGAAAGGATGGCACTGCAGCACCGGCACTGGTACTTACAGAAGCAGGAAAGGGTGGCACTGCGACACTGGCACTGGTACTTACAGAAGCAGGAAAGGGTGACACTGGCACTGGTACTTACAGAAGCAGGAAAGGGTGGCACTGCAGCACTGGCACTGGGAATTACAGGGGCAGGAAAGGATGGCACTGCAGCACAGGCACTGGGAATAACAGGAGCAAGAAAGGGTGGCACTGCAGTACCGGCACTGGGAATTACAGGGGAAGGAAAGGATGGCACAGCAGCACTGGCACTGGGAATAACAGGAGGAGGAAAAGATGGCACTGCAGCACTGGCACTGGGAATTACAGGAGCAGGAAAGGATGGCACTGCAGCACTGGCACTGGGAATTACAGGGGCAGGAAAGGTTGGCACTGCAGCACTGGCACTGGTAATTACAGGGGCAGGAAAGGATGGCACTGCGACACTGGCACCGGGAATTACAGGGGCAGGAAAGTATGGCACTGCAGCACTGGCACTGGTACTTACAGAAGCAGGAAAGGGTGGCACTGCGACACTGGCACTGGTACTTACAGAAGCAGGAAAGGGTGGCACTGTGACACTGGCACTGGTACTTACAGAAGCAGGAAAGGGTGGCACTGCAGCACTGGCACTGGGAATTACAGGGGCAGGAAAGGATGGCACTGCAGCACTGGCACTGGTACTTACAGAAGCAGGAAAGGGTGGCACTGCGACACTGGCACTGGTACTTACAGAAGCAGGAAAGGGTGGCACTGCAGCACTGGCACTGGGAATTACAGGGGCAGGAAAGGTTGGCACTGCAGCACTGGCACTGGTAATTACAGGGGCAGGAAAGGATGGCACTGTGACACTGGCACTGGGCATTACAGGAGCAGGAAAGGATGGCACTGCAGCACTGGCACTGGTAATTACAGAAGCAAGAAAGGGTGGCACTGTGACACTGGCACTGGGAATTACAGGGGCAGGAAAGGATGGCACTGCAGCACTGGCACTGGGAGTTACAGGAGCAGGAAAGGATGGCACTGCAGCACTGGTACTGGGAATAACAGGAGCAGGAAAGGATGGCACTGCAGCACTGGCACTGGGAGTTACAGGAGCAGAAAAGAGTGGCACTGCGACACTGGCACTGATAATTACAGAAGCAAGAAAGGGTGGCACTGCAACACTGGCACTTTGAATTACAGGGGCAGGAAAGGGTGTCACTGCAGCACTGGCACTGGGAGTTACAGGAGCAGGAAAGGATGGCACTGCAGCACTGGCACTGGGAGTTACAGGAGCAGGAAAGGGTGGCACTGCAGCACTGGCACTGGGAATTACAGGAGCAGCAAAGGTTGGCACTGCAGCACTGGCACTGGGAATTACAGGAGCAGGAAAGGTTAGCACTGCAGCACTGGCACTGGTAATTACAGGAGCAGGAAAGGATGGCACTGCAGCACTGGCATTGGGAGTTACAGGAGCAGGAAAGGGTGGCACTGCAGCACTGGCACTGGGAATTACAGGAGCAGCAAAAGATGGCACTGCAGCACTGGCACTGGGAATTACAGGAGCAGGAAAGGATGGCACTGCAGCACTGGCACTGGGAATTACAGGAGCAGGAAAGGATGGCACTGCAGCACTGGCACTGGGAATAACAGGAGCAGGAAAGGGTGGCACTGCAGCACTGGGAATTACAGGAGGAGAGGGTGATACTGTGACACTGGCACTTGGAATTACAGGAGCAGGAAAGGTTGGCACTGCAGCACTGGCACTGGGAATTACAGGAGCAGGAAAGGATGGCACTGCAGCACTGGCACTGGGAATAACCGGAGCAGGAAAGGGTGGCACTGTGACACTGGCACTGGGAATTACAGGAGCAGGATAGGGTGGAACTGCAGCACTGGCACTGGGAATAACAGGAGCAGGAAAGGGTGGCACTGTGACACTGGCACTGGGAATTACAGGAGCAGGAAAGGGTGGCACTGTGACACTGGCACTGGTACTTACAGAAGCAGGAAAGGGTGGCACTGAGACACTGGCACTGGTACTTACAGAAGCAGGAAAGGGTGGCACTGCAGCACTGGCACTGGGAATTACAGGAGCAGCAAAGGTTGGCACTGCAGCACTGGCACTGGGAATTACAGGAGCAGGAAAGGATGGCACAGCAGCACTGGCACTGGGAATTACAGGAGCAGGAAAGGATGGCACTGCAGCACTGGCACTGGAAATAACAGGAGCAGGAAAGGGTGGCACTGTGTCACTGGCACTGGGAATTACAGGAGCAGGAAAGGTTGGCACTGCAGCATTGGCACTGGGAATAACAGGAGCAGGAAAGGGTGGCACTGTGACACTGGCACTGGGAATTACAGGAGCAGGAAAGGATGGCACTGCAGCACTGGCACTGGGAATAACAGGAGCAGGAAAGGGTGGCACTGTGACACTGGCACTGGGAATTACAGGAGCAGGAGAGGGTGGCACTGTGACACTGGCATTGGGAATTACAGGAGCAGGAAAGGGTGGCACTGTGACACTGGCACTGGGAATTACAGGAGCAGGAGAGGGTGGCACTGTGACACTGGTACTGGGAATTACAGGAGCAGAAACAATGGCACTGGAACACTAGCACTGGGAATTACAGGAGCAGAAACAATGGCACTGGAACACTGGCACTGGGAATTACAGGAGCAGAAACAATGGCACTGGAACACTGGCACTGGGAATTACAGGAGCAGAAACAATGGACTGGAACACTAGCACTGGGAATTACAGGAGCAGAAACAATGGCACTGGAACAGTAGCACTGGGAATTACATGGGCAAAATACTGAAAGGTGGCTACTGCAAGAGTACAGGGTCAGCATCTTCCCAAATGATGGTCAAAGTCAGAGGTGCAAAATAAAACAAGATAAACATGGGCCTGATCTCTTGGTCTGGTCAATGAATAGATGCCTTGTGAAGCATGAATATAGTGGGCTGCCACAGCTGCTGATAAACTCCTTACCTAGAGGGACGATCAGGAAGCGAATATAGTTCAGCCAGTCGGGGGTTTTGCTTGCCAATTGTTCAACAAAGAACCTCAGGATGGTGCTGAGGAAGCTCTGATCCCCAGCCACGGCCACTTTGACTGGAGGAGGCATCTGTGAGTTACAGTTACAGCTGCAACAAGACAAGATGGGAGGTGACAGTGAGAGAGAAAGCCCTGCAAGATCCACACTTCAAAACTACCCGTTTCAATGACTGGATTCTGCTACACTGTCAGATCTCAGCCAGAGTGGATGTTTGGGGGAGAAGGAGAGATGGAATGAAATTCTGAGGTTGCCATTTCAATTAGAAAGTGTGTGTGTGAGAGAGAGAGAATGTGTGTGTGTCTGTGCTTGTGTATTTGTGTGTGTGCTTTTTTCTTGCATTCATTCACTGGATGTATGTGATGCTGGCTGGGCCAGCATTTATTGCCCATCCCTAGTTGCCCCTTGAGAAGGTGGTGGTGAGCTGCCTTCTTGAACCGCTGCAGTCCATGTGGTGTAGGCACACCCACAGTGCTGTTAGGGAGGGAGTTCCAGGATTTTGACCCAGCGACAGTGAAGGAACGGTGATATATTTCCAAGTCAGGATGGTGAGTGACTTGGAGGGGAACTTCCAGGTGGTGGTGTTCCCATCTATCTGCTGCCCTTGTCCTTCTAGATGGTAGTGGTCGTGGGTTTGGAAGGTGCTGTCTAAGGAGCCTTGGTGAGTTGCTGCAGTGCATCTTGTAGATGGTACACACACTGCTGCTACTGTGCGTCGGTGGTGGAGGGAGTGAATGTTTGTGGATGTGGTGCCAATCAAGCAGCTGCTTTGTCCTGGATGGTGTCCAGCTTCTTGAGTGTTGTGGGAGCTGCACTCATCCAGGCAAGTGGGGAGTATTCCATCACACTCCTGACTTGTGCCTTGTAGATGGTGGACAGGCTTTGGGGAGTCAGGAGGTGCGTTAATCATCGCAGGATTCCCAGTCTTTGACCTGCCCTTGTAGCTACAGTATTTATATGGCTAGTCCATATAATTCAGCAATGGTAACCCCCAGGATGTTGATAGTGGGAGATTCAGTGATGGTAATGTCATTGAATGTCAAGGGGCGATGGTTAGATTCTCTCTTGTTGGAGATGGACATAGCCTGACACTTGTGCGGTGTGAATGTTACTTGCCACTTGTCAGCCCAAGCCTGGATATTGTCCAGGTCTTGCTGCATTTGGACATGGACTGCTTCAGTATCTGAGGAGCTGCGAATGGTGCTGAACATTGTGCAACCATCAGTGAACATCCCCACTTCTGACCTTATGATGGAAGGAATGTCAGTGATGAAGCAGCTGAAGATGGTTGGGCCAAGGACACTACCCTGAGGAACTCCTGCAGTGATGTCCTGGAGCTGAGGTGGGTGTGTGTCTGTGTGTGTAGGCTGTTGATTGACATGCTAATGCTCAATATGGAGGTTCACACTTTAACAATGAATATCAGGGTGCTGGCAATTTTGGGAGCTGTACCTCAGTGTGAATCAGTCGTTCAGAAAGTGGATGGCAAAAGAGGAGAGGAACGCAAAGTTAAGTGCAAAGGCTAGAATGTGATTGCAGGTGGAGATGAGTTAAGGCCACAATCAGATCAGCCATGCTCCTATTAACTGGTGGTCAGGCCAAATGGCATACTCCTGTTCCCATTTCTTCAGATCTCATGATCTGAAAAAATAAACTCTGTTTACTATTTACTGAGTAAATAGATTCTGTTTACATAACATTGTGACCCAGGGTAAACACATCTGCAGTAAATGTTTGTGGCTTGAGAAACTTCGCCTCAGAGTTATTGAGCTGGAGGCTGGGAAATGATAAACAGACTGTGACAGGAAGGGTCAGAGTACAAATCAAGGAGTAAATCAGATAAGGCTAAACACTACAAAAATAATAAAAGGACAAAACTAAAGGCTCTGTATCTAAACGTAATTGGCATTCCAAATAAAACAGTTGAATTGATAGCGCAATTAGAAATAAGTAAGTACAATCTGATAGTCATTACAGAGACATGGTACAGGATGGCAGATTGGGACTTGAATATTGAAGGGTATGTGTATTTAGGAAGGACAGGAAATTAGGAAAAGGTGGAGGGGTGGCTCTGTTAATTAATGATGGTATTAGCACATTAGAAAGGGGTGACCTAAGTTCAGGAAACTGGGATGTAGAAGCGGTTTGAGGTGAGAAATGCTAAAGGCAAGAAGTCACTTGTGGGAGTGGTGTTTTGTGAGGGGAATTGATTACAAAAGTAAGGAGGTTCTGCTTCAGTTGTACAGGGCATTGGTGAGACCACATCTGGAGTACTGTGTACAGTACTGGACTCCTTATTTCACTTATTCATTCACAGGGTGTGGGCATCACTGGCTGGACCAGCATTTATTGCCCATTCCTAATTGCCCTTGAGACGGTGGTGGTGAGCTGCCTTCTTGAGTCACTGCAGTCCATTTTATTTATAGAAAGATGTAGATGTGTTAGAAGCAGTTCAGGTTTACTAGATTAATACTAGGAATGGGCAGGTTAGGCTTGTATCCACTGGAATTTAGAAGAGTAAGAGGTGACTTAGCTGAAACCTTTAAGATCCTGAGGGGTCTTGACAGGGTGGATGTGGAAAGGGTGTTTCCTCTTGTGGGAGAATCTAGAACTAGGGGGTCACTGTTTAAAAATAACCGGGTTGCTCATTTAAGACAGAGATGAGGAGAAATTTTTTCTCTCAGAGGGTCGTGAGTCTTTGGAACTCTCTTCCTCAAAAGGCGGTGAAAGCAGAGTCTTTGAATATTTTTAAGGCAGAGCTGGATAGATTTTTGATTAACAAGGGGGTGGTAGGTTATCGGGGGTAGGCAGGAATGTAGGGTTGAGGTTACAGTCAGATCAGCCGTGATCTTACTGAATGCCAGAGCAGGCTCGAGGGGCTGAGTGGCCACTCCTGCTCCTAATTTGTATATGCAAACGTATGTTACTGTTTGCTGAGTAAATGGACTCTATTTACGGAGTACATAGACTGTTTACTATTTACTGAGTAAATAGGCTCTGTTTACGGAGTACATAGACTGTTCACTATTTACTAAGTAAATAGACTCTGTTTACTGTTTGCTGAGTAAGTGGACTCTATTTACGGAGTACATAGACTGTTTAAAATTTACTGAGTGAAATGACTCTATTTATGGAGTAAATAGACTCAGGGCGAAATTGTCCAAGGGTCACACTAAGTGTGGTTGTGGGTGGGTAAAACAACATTTTACCTGTCGGTCGCAATGGAGGCTTTTCACGCTGTATTGTCCCAAAACCGCTACATTAATGCTGTATTCCCGGGAAACACATGGATTCCATGGTGGGCGGGCTCTCATTCACCTGGCACACCATCACCTCGCCGCTTCATCACACTGGGTGCCATATTTAGGGTGCTGCCTTTTGCGCACGCACCTCTCAGTGCTACTAGCCCATGACAGCTGCAAAGAGTACATGGCTCTGAAAGGCAAAAAGACTGCAGCCCCCAGGTTCAATGATGCATCCCTCGAGCAAGAGGATGAATGATCTCCTTCGTTCTGTCAGGGTAAGTTACATTCTTATCACTGTCAACTCACGGTCACAAATCCGTCACACATCCACAGGGCCCTCACTCACTGCCAGCTCAAGAGACATCACCATTCACTCTCTCACACTCACCGTTATTGTCCTCATCCTGTCTATGGCACCACTCACCACCCACACAGGCCAGGCATACTTATCATCTGGCCCAGCAGGTGTCCTGCTTACACTCTCTCCATCTCTATTCATGCAGGACAAGCTGGCACACAACAAGAGGGAGAGGTCACAGACTGGTGGGGAAATGCCCGAAATCAAGGTCCTCATGGACTTTGAAAACAGAGCCATCCAGCTGGCCGGTGAGAATCTGGACCAGTCCTGTGCTGCCGGTGAGGTCGGTGCTGCTCTACCAAGTGAAGGTCCAGCAGTGCTACATCCATTAGGCAGCCACACTGTGAGTGACGTGTCCTGTTTCACAGGCCACTGCCATGTACTAATTATCTCCCCTTGCTTCAGCAGGCACATCTGGGAAACAGCCGACTGAGAGCATGACCCAGGCTCTCCAATCAAGCCCCGAAGAAACCTCTGAAGAGGAATCTGGAGTCCCTGCGCTCATCCACACCCCCCCACCAGCGCAGAGACACACATCTCGGTGGGACCCAGCAGCAGGGACTTCTCAGATGTCCGGCACCCGGAGGACTAAGTCAGACGACGAGTCTCTGCACTTGGTCATCTCACAGTTGCTGGAGCTGCAAAGGCAAGCTCAGGAACATCAGGAAGGGGTGTCTGTTGCACTCCTCAGATTGCAAGGCACGATGGAGGAGTCCGTCCGCCTTCAGGCTGAGGTGATAGTGCCAGTATTGCAACGCATCAAGGTCAACACTGGCAGGATGGTGGCCGCTTGGTCCAGGACGTTGCTCCTGCACTGATCTGCGGGCTGAGCTCCATCTCTGATGCCATAGTCGGCCTCCAACAGTGTGTACGTGAGAGGGATGTGGGGCAGCTTGACCTCACTCCAGCTACCCTTCTCCTGAAGGAATCAGCCAGGGGCCCTCAGACACCCATAGGGAGGAGGACCAGATATGTACCCCTCCCCAGGGCCATCCATCCAGGTAACTGCAGGAGTGTTGGGCCCATCCGAATCCCCTCTTCCTGTGACCCCAGCAGCTCCAGCTCCACAGGCCGAGGAGGGGGCCACTGTCACACAGCAGGACCCTGAAAGCAGGCCAGGACCCTCAAGGTCTCAGCCCGCCAGAGGGCGCCTGCCAAGGTCATCACAGACAGGGTGTCACAGTCAGCCGGCTGCCTCCACCTCCACTGTGGATGAGTGGGGAACACCAAGGGTTAGGGAGATTAAGAAGATGTATTTGCACAGCCTGGGCACGGGCGTCAATCACTTGTACAAACTGGTCACTATTGTCAATAAATTCCCAAGAATGTCTCCCTGCCTATGGCAGTGTTCTTGTCACTCAGACGTGAAACTTTTCTGCACAAGATAAAGGCAGGTGTCTCAGTCCAGGGCCTCTTCCCTGTGCTTTGTACAGCCTCTGGACCAAAGCGATGGTCCAGCCTCACACTCCCTGGACACATTACTGATGCCTGCACCTCGGTGGTGCTGGTCATTGCTGCCAGAATGTAGTGGGCAGGTGTCACAGAGTTCCCTCATTCTCTCTGTGTGTCTCTCAGCACCTTTAAGATAGGCTGGCCCCCATCTCTTCAGCATCTGTGACCAGTGATGCTGTGCCCCTGAAGGGGTCAGGTGCTGGAGGCTGACGAAGGATCAGATGCTTTTAAAGTTTCTCGATGCTATGACCCTGGTCACAGAGCGTAAGTGAGCTGCCCTGGGCCAGACAGGAGTCAGACATTCACAGAGGCTGTGTGAAGGTCTATGGAGTGTCCTCACTGCCTGTCATCATCATCCCTCTACAATCAAGAGACTATCAGAGCCTCCACTGTGTCTCCATGACAGGAGCCTTATCACAGAGGGTATGTGTGTTGCCATAAGCCAGACTGGAGTCCACCATTCACAGATACAATGTGAGGATCCAGGGTGTCTCCTCACTGCCTCTCTTCATCATCCTCCACAAATCTGGCAGCTATGAGGGCCTCCCGAGTGTGCCTGCCTCGTCTGGCCAGTGCGAGGGCCTCATCTCCGTCAGCATCACCTCCGAGGACCCCCTCACCCTCACCCTCATCCCCATCAACACCCTCCTCATCGGAGGAGAACTCCAACTCCTCCATCTATCTTCCCCTCGGCAGCTCCTGTCCCCGTGGCAGCGCCAGGTTGTTAAGGGCACAGCCGGTGACGATGATGTGTGACACCCTCTGTGGACTGTATTGCAGGCTCCACCCGACCGGTCCAGGCACAGGAACCTCACCTTCAACATCCCGATGGTCTGCTCCACCAAGGTGCGAGTTGCAGTATGACCCTGGTTCTAGCGTCGCTCTGCTGCAGTCTGAGGCTGCTGCCCAGGACTCATCAGCCACCGTCTCTGTGGGAAGCCCTTGTCCCCGAGGAGCCAACGCTGCAGCCTCTGTGGACCCTGGAATACGTCAGGGATCTGTGACTGACTGAGGATGTAGGATTCATGGACTCACCAGCTGAACGTTCAGCGAATGGAATCTCCTGCGGTTAATGTAGTTGATTCCGTGTTGCCATGGAGATCTGAGCGCCATGGGAATGCAGTGAAATGCACCCTAGACCTGTGGGAATCCCGAGATCTGGGCAAATCCAATCGCTCTTGCATCCTGGCTTTCCTGGTCCTGGGCAAAAGGCACAAATCTGTGTGGCCCTTGTGAAAATGGCATCCGTAACCTCATGGATGCATTTGTGGGCAGAGGCTTGTGAGATCCCACAGAGGTCACCTGTGGAGCCCTGAAAGGAGCCACTGGCATAGAAATTGAGTGACACAGTCATTTTCACAGCCACTGGCAGTGGATGCCCTCCACATCCTCGTGGCACCAAATCCTGCAGTAGCTGGCAGATGTGACTGACCAGTTCCCTGGACGTGTGCTGTCTTCGGCGACACTGGTTCTTGGTTATAGGGTCAAAGAATCATACAGCACAGAAACAGGCCCTTTGGCCCATCGTGTCCATGCTGGCCATCAAGCACCTATCTATTCTATTCCCATTTCTGCTGGAATGAAAGGTGGTATCCATAGACCCTGGGTCTAGCTAGGTGTCGACCAGTGATGGCTCAATGTGGCTCCTCAGCGGTATGTGTGAGAGCCCGAGCCACCCCTTCTTCCAGAGGGTGCTGCTCTTCCCTCTGCGCAGTCAGGAACCTCAGTCACTCTCTTCTCCATCGTCTTCACTCTCTGTACGCCACGAGGCATACAGCTAGTCACCAGGCTCCATGATCCTGATGTACTCCTCCTGCAGGGTGAAAGAGAGAGACACGTGGGTTTGCTTGGGAGTTCTAAGAACCTCTCTTCGTTAAGTTTGAAGACCCCTTTAATGCTTCCTGGAGAGTGCTGGCCACCACTTGCACACTGCATGGCTGCCTGAAACCCCACTCCACTCCGGCCCACTCCAGCTGACTGATTGGCAGCAGCTTTGCCCATTGGACTGCAGGCTGTGCTCTCAGCTCAGGCACAGGCATTCTCCTAACCCACACTGCAAGGCTGCACTGTTAGCTTGAACCATGGGGGAGGCTGGTCCAAACTGGGATGATGACATTGCAAGGGGCTGTGAGCACCTCCAGCAGTGACTGCTCCATGGCCAGCTGTAGCAAGGAGATTGTACAATGTGTGCAGTCATCCAACTGTTCTGCAGTCCATTAAAACACTCATGACTTTGCGGTCTGTGCCCGAAGGGTGAAAAGCTCTGCTTGGGTCTATTTACTCAGCAAAAAGTAAACCAATTCGATTATTTAAAACAGTAAAGAGTCTGTACACTCAGCAAATAGCAAACAGAGTCTATTTATTTAATAAACAGTCTATTTACTCATTAAATGCTGAACAGAGTCTAGTCAGTAAACAGTGTCCACTTGCTCATTAAACAGTAAACATCATCTGTTTAATCAGCAAACAGTAAATACTGAAGAGAGCTTGTTTACTCGGTAAACACAGTACAATCAATTTAAACATAACACAGTAAACTGAATCTGTTTACTGAGCACACAATGAACAGAAATAATTTACTCAGCAAACAGTAAACAGAGTCTATTTACTCAGCAAACAGTAAACAGAGTCTATTTACTCAGCAAACAGTAAACAGAGTCTATTTACTCAGCAAACAGTAAACCGAGTCTATTTACTCAGCAAACAGTAAACCGAGTCTATTTACTCAGCAAACAGTAAACAGTCTATTTACTCAGTAAAGAGTAAACAGTAAACAGAGTGCATTTAATCAGTAAACACTAAACAGAGTTTGTGCACTCAGTAAAGAGTGTGTGCACTCAGTAAACAGTGTGTGTGCACTCAGTAAACAGTGTGTGCACTCAGTAAACAGTGTGTGCACTCAGTAAACAGTGTGTGCACTCAGTAAACAGTGTGTGCACTCAGTAAACAGTGTGTGCACTCAGTAAACAGTGTGTGCACTCAGTAAACAGTGTGTGCACTCAGTAAACAGTGTGTGCACGCAGTAAACAGAGTGTGCACTCAGTAAACAGAGTGCGTGCACTCAGTAAACAGAGTGCGTGCACTCAGTAAACAGAGTGCGTGCACTCAGTAAACAGAGTGCGTGCACTCAGTAAACAGAGTGCGTGCACTCAGTAAACAGTGTGCGTGCACTCAATAAACAGAGTGCGTGCACTCAGTAAACAGAGTGCGTGCACTCAGTAAAAAGTGTGTGCACTCAGTAAACAGTGTGTGTGCACTCAGTAAACAGAGTGTGCGCACTCAGTAAACAGAGTGTGCGCACTCAGTAAACAGAGTGTGCGCACTCAGTAAACAGAGTGTGCGCACTCAGTAAACAGAGTGTGCGCACTCAGTAAACAGAGTGTGCGCACTCAGTAAACAGAGTGTGCGCACTCAGTAAACAGAGTGTGCGCACTCAGTAAACAGTGTGTGCGCACTCAGTAAACAGTGTGTGCGCACTCAGTAAACAGAGTGTGCGCACTCAGTAAACAGAGTGTGCGCACTCAGCAAACAGAGTGTGCGCACTCAGTAAACAGAGTGTGCGCACTCAGTAAACAGAGTGTGCGCACTCAGTAAACAGAGTGTGCGCACTCAGTAAACAGAGTGTGCGCACTCAGTAAACAGAGTGTGCGCACTCAGTAAACAGAGTGTGCGCACTCAGTAAACAGAGTGTGCGCACTCAGTAAACAGAGTGTGCGCACTCAGTAAACAGAGTGTGCGCACTCAGTAAACAGAGTGTGCGCACTCAGTAAACAGTGTGTGCACTCAGTAAACAGTGTGTGCACTCAGTAAACAGAGTGTGTGCACTCAGTAAAGAGTGTGTGCACTCAGTAAACAGAGTGTGTGCACTCAGTAAACAGAGTGTGTGCACTCAGTAAACAGAGTGTGTGCACTCAGTAAACAGAGTGTGTGCACTCAGTAAACAGAGTGTGTGCACTCAGTAAACAGAGTGTGTGCACTCAGTAAACAGAGTGTGTGCACTCAGTAAACAGTGTGTGTGCACTCAGTAAACAGTGTGTGTGCACTCAGTAAACAGTGTGTGCACTCAGTAAACAGAGTGTGCACTCAGTAAACAGAGTGTGCACTCAGTAAACAGAGTGTGCACTCAGTAAACAGAGTGTGCACTCAGTAAACAGAGTGTGCACTCAGTAAACAGAGTGTGTGCACTCAGTAAACAGAGTGTGTGCACTCAGTAAACAGAGTGTGTGCACTCAGTAAACAGTGTGTGTGCACTCAGTAAACAGTGTGTGTGCACTCAGTAAACAGAGTGTGTGCACTCAGTAAACAGTGTGTGCACTCAGTAAACAGTGTGTGCACTCAGTAAACAGAGTGTGTGCACTCAGTAAACAGAGTGTGTGCACTCAGTAAACAGAGTGTGTGCACGCAGTAAACAGTGTGTGTGCACTCAGTAAACAGAGTGTGTGCACTCAGTAAACAGAGTGTGTGCACTCAGTAAACAGAGTGTGTGCACTCAGTAAACAGAGTGTGTGCACTCAGTAAACAGTGTGTGTGCACTCAGTAAACAGTGTGTGTGCACTCAGTAAACAGAGTGTGTGCACTCAGTAAACAGAGTGTGTGCACTCAGTAAATAGTGTGTGCACTCAGTAAACAGAGTGTGTGCACTCAGTAAACAGAGTGTGTGCACTCAGTAAACAGAGTGTGTGCACTCAGTAAACAGTGTGTGTGCACTCAGTAAACAGTGTGTGTGCACTCAGTAAACAGAGTGTGTGCACTCAGTAAACAGAGTGTGTGCACTCAGTAAACAGAGTGTGTGCACTCAGTAAACAGTGTGTGTGCACTCAGTAAACAGAGTGTGTGCACTCAGTAAACAGAGTGTGTGCACTCAGTAAACAGTGTGTGCACTCAGTAAACAGTGTGTGTGCACTCAGTAAACAGTGTGTGTGCACTCAGTAAACAGTGTGTGTGCACTCAGTAAACAGAGTGTGTGCACTCAGTAAACAGAGTGTGTGCACTCAGTAAACAGAGTGTGTGCACTCAGTAAACAGAGTGTGCACTAAGTAAACAGTGTGTGTGCACTCAGTAAACAGAGTGTGTGCACTCAGTAAACAGAGTGTGTGCACTCAGTAAACAGAGTGTGTGCACTCAGTAAACAGAGTGTGTGCACTCAGTAAACAGAGTGTGTGCACTCAGTAAACAGAGTGTGTGCACTCAGTAAACAGAGTGTGTGCACTCAGTAAACAGTGTGTGCACTCAGTAAACAGTGTGTGCACTCAGTAAACAGAGTGTGCGCACTCAGTAAACAGAGTGTGCGCACTCAGTAAAGAGTGTGCGCACTCAGTAAAGAGTGTGTGCACTCAGTAAACAGAGTGTGTGCACTCAGTAAACAGTGTATGCACTCAGTAAACAGTGTGCGTGCACTCAGTAAACAGTGTGCGTGCACTCAGTAAACAGTGTGCGTGCACTCAGTAAACAGAGTGCGTGCACTCAGTAAACAGAGTGTGTGCACTCAGTAAACAGTGTGTGCACTCAGTAAACAGAGTCTGTGCACATAGCAAACAAAGTCTGTGTACTCAGTAAATAGTAAACAGTCTATGCACACAGTAAACAGAGTCTGCGTACTCAATAAATAGTAAAGTCTATGCACACAGTAAACAGAGTCTGTGTACTCAATAAGCAGAGACTCTGTACTCAGTAAATAGTAAACATTCTATGCACACAGTAAACAGAGTCTGCGTACTCAATAAATAGTAAAGTCTATGCACACAGTAAACAGAGTCTGTGTACTCAATAAACAGAGACTCTGTACTCAGTAAATAGTAAACATTCTATGCACACAGTAAACAGAGTCCACGCACTCAGTGAGCAGAGAAACAGAGTCCGCGTACTAAGTAAACAGAATCTGAGTACTCAGTAAGTATAGCCCATGTACTCAGTAAACAGAGTCTCTATACTCAGTAAATAGTAAACAGTCTATGCACACAGTAAACAGAGTCTGGTCAGTAAATAGAGTCTACTTACTCAGTAAATAATATACAGAGTTTTTGTACTCAGTAAATAACAAAGAGTGTCCATTTACTATGAAAACAGTCAACAGAGTCTATTTACAGTAAAGAGTAAATAGTAAGCAGTGTGTATTTACTCAGTAAACATTAAACAGAGTCCGTGTACTCAGTAAACAGTGTCTATTTACTCAGCAAACAGTAAACATAGTCTATTTACTAAGTAAATAGTAAACAGTCTGTGTACTCTGTAACAGAGTCCATTTACTCAGTAAACAGTGAGCAGAGTCTATTTACTCAGTAAACAGTAAACATGGTCTATTTACTCAGTAAACAAAGTCTGTTTACTCAGTAAACAGTTAGTAAATCTGTTAGAATTCTTTGAGGAGGTAATTAATAGGTTAGACAAAGGAGAGCCAATGGATGTTATCTACTTGGACTTCCAGAAGGCCTTTGACAAGGTGCCGCACAGGAGGCTGCTCAGTAAGATAAGAGCCCATGGTGTTAGAGGCAAGGTACTAGCATGGATAGAAGATTGGCTGTCTGGCAGGAGGCAGAGAGTGGGGATAAGGGGGTCCTTCTCAGGATGGCGGCCGGTGACTAGTGGAGTTCCGCAGGGGTCAGTGTTGGGACCACAACTTTTCATTTTATACAATAATGATCTAGATGAAGGAACTGAGGGCATTCTGGCTAAGTTTGCAGATGATACAAAGATAGGTGGAGGGACAGGTAGTATTGAGGAGGCGGGGAGGCTGCAGAAGGATTTGGACAGGTTAGGAGAATGGGCAAAGAAGTGGCAGATGGAATACAACGTGGGGAAGTGTGAGGTCATGTACTTTGTAGGAAGAATAGAGGCATAGACTATTTTCTAAATGGGGAGAGAATTCAGAAATCTGGAGTGCAAAGGGACTTGGGAGTCCTAATCCAGGATTCTCTTAAGGTTAACTTGCAGGTTGAGTCGGTAGTTAGGAAGGCAAATGCAATGTTGGCATTTATTTCGAGAGGACTAGAATATAAAAGCAGGGATGTGCTGCTGAGGCTTTATAAGGCTCTGGTCAGACCACATTTAGAATATTGTGAGCAATGTTGCGCCCCGTATCTCAGGAAGAATGTGCTGGCCCTGGAGAGGGTCCAGAGGAGGTTCACGAGAATGATCCCAGGAATGAAAGGCTTAACATATGAGGAACGTTTGAGGACCCTGGGTCTATACTCGATGGAGTTTAGAAGGATGAGGGGGGGATCTGATTGAAACTTACAGAATACTGAAAGACCTGGATAGAGTGGACGTGGGGAAGATGTTTCCATTAGTAGGAGAGACTAGGACCCGAGGGCACAGCCTCAGAGTAAAGGGAAGACCTTTTAGAACAGAGATGAGGAGAAACTTCTTTAGCCAGAGAGTGGTGAATCTATGGAATTCATTGCCACAGAAGGCTGTGGAGGCCAGGTCATTGAGTGTATTTAAGACGGAGATAGATAGGTTCTTGATTGGTAAGAGGATCAAAGGTTACGGGGAGAAGGTGGGAGAATGGGGTTGAGTAACTTATCAGCCATGACAATGGCGGAGCAGACTCGATGGGCCGATTGGCCTAATTTCTGCTCCTATGTCTAACGGTCTGATGGTCTAAACTGAGTCTATTTACTCAGTAAACAGTAAACAGAGTCTATTTACTCAGTAAACAGTAAACTGAGTCTATTTACTCAGTAAACAGTAAGCAGAGTCTGTTCACTCAGTAAACAGTGAGCAGAGTCTATTTACTCAGTGAACAGTAAGCAGAGTCTGTTCACTCAGTAAACAGTGAGCAGAGTCTATTTACTAATTAAACAGTAAAAAGTCTATTTCCTCAGCGAACAATAAACAGCCTATTTTCTCAGTAAACAGTAAATGGAGTCTATTTACTCAGTAAACAGTGAACTGAGCCTATTTACTCAGTAAACAGAGCCTACTTACTTATTAAACAGTAAACAGAGTCCATTTACTCAGTAAACAGTAAACAGGGATAAAAACAAAAAAACTGCAGATGCTGGAAATCCAAAACAAAAACAG
The DNA here is from genome assembly GCA_026770705.1 of Isurus oxyrinchus. Classification (NCBI taxonomy): domain Eukaryota; kingdom Metazoa; phylum Chordata; class Chondrichthyes; order Lamniformes; family Lamnidae; genus Isurus; species Isurus oxyrinchus. The sequence continues at coordinate 191,655,708 of JANJGN010000006.1, read as the reverse complement.
AATTACCTGGAAAAACTCAGCAGGTCCGGCAGCATCGGCGGAGAAGAAAAGAGTTGACGTTTCGAGTCCTCATGACCCTTCGACAGAACTTGAGTTCGAGTCCAAGAAAGAGTTGAAATATAAGCTGGTTTAAGGTGTGTGTGTGGGGGGCGGAGAGATAGAGAGAGAGAGAGAGGTGGTTGTATGGACAAACAAACAGTGATAGAAGCAGATCATCAAAAGATGTCAGCGACAATGGTACAAAAGAACACATAGGTGTTAAAGTTAAAGTTGGTGATATTATCTAAACGAATGTGCTAATTAAGAATGGATGGTAGGGCACTCAAGGTACAGCTCTAGTGGGGGTGTTTTTTTTATATAATGGAAATAGGTGGGAAAAGGAAAATCTTTATAATTTATTGGAAAAAAAAGGAAGGGGGAAACAGAAAGGGAGTGGGGATGGGGGAGGGAGTTCATGATCTAAAGTTGTTGAATTCAATATTCAGACCGGAAGGCTGTAAGGTGCCTAGTAGGAAGATGAGGTGTTGTTCCTCCAGTTTGTGTTGAGCTTCACTGGAACAATGCAGCAAGTCAAGGACAGACATGTGGGCAAGACCCAAACCTCCCTGTCGCTTGCCATTTTAACACTCCACCCTGCTCTCTTGCCCACATGTCTGTCCTTGGCTTGCTGCATTGTTCCAGTGAAGCCCAACGCAAACTGGAGGAACAGCACCTCATCTTCCGACTAGGCACCTTACAGCCTTCCGGACTGAATGTTGAATTCAACAACTTTAGATCATGAACTCCCTCCCCCATCCCCACTCCCTTTCTGTTTCCCCCTTCCTTTTTTTTCCAATAAATTATAAAGATTTTCCTTTTCCCACCTATTTCCATTATATAAAAAAAACACCCCCACTAGAGCTATACCTTGAGTGCCCTACCATCCATTCTTAATTAGCACATTCGTTTAGATAATATCACCAACTTTAACTTTAACACCTATGTGTTCTTTTGTACCATTGTTGTTGACATCTTTTGATGATCTGCTTCTATCACTGCTTGTTTGTCCCTACAACCACACCCCCCACCCCCCACCTCTCTCTCTCTCTCTCTCTCCACCCCCCACACACACACCTTAAACCAGCTTATATTTCAACTCTTTCTTGGACTCGAACTCAAGTTCTGTCGAAGGGTCATGAGGACTCGAAACGTCAACTCTTTTCTTCTCCGCCGATGCTGCCAGACCTGCTGAGTTTTTCCAGGTTATTCTGTTTTTGAAACAGTAAACAGGGTCTATTTACTCATTAAATACTAAACAGAGTCTATTTACTCAGTAAACAGTAAACTGAGGCCAGGGTTTTCTGTGTTTGCTGGTGCCAGGCGATTTCGGTGATGTGAGAGGACAATATGGCAGGAATACCAAAAATCGGTTTTACATCGTGAAACCAGTTTGCAATCGTCTGCTCCACCCTCCAACGGCAGGCTACGTGTCCCATCATCGGACATTGGGAACCTCATTGTAATACATCAGTATATCATTATAAGGTCAGCCCGGCCAAATTGTCCACCCCCGCTGGATCTTTTGCCTATGTTGGCACGCACTCACAATCACTCATTAGACAGCGTCCATTTACTCAATAGCATAATGAGCAGCAGCAGCAAATTCCAACAAAAATCATTCTGCCGATTTGGCTCTCTCTGGCAATGCTGGCTGTTATTGTCCATGCCCAGTCACCATCAGAAGAGGCTGGTGGGCCTTGTTCTTAGATTGCTGCAGCACGTACAGTGAACCTGCACCTGAACAGTGCCCGTACATTACTGCCATGTCCAAGGTAGGCTTTACAAAGGAGAACGTGGGGCATGGCATGGCAAGCAGGTGGAGAGTTATGAGGAGTGACTGAAACCCAGTTGAGGTGAGTTTTGAAGAAGGTTTTGAAAGTTAGGAGACGTTTAGGATGGCCATTTCAAACATGCTAACTTGAGATACTAGTTAAGGGTGAAACAAGATAGGGGACCAATGGGAACATACCCATGTTGCTGAGGGTTTGGAGTTCCCAATGATTTTTAACTCTCATAGTAACTACTGGTTACTTACAATCTCTGTATTCTGGTCACAATGGTGTTAAACGCTGCGTGGATATCTGCCACTGAGCATGTGCAGACCATTGGCTGGCTCTTCTCATGCAGTCGTTCATACAGATACTGAAACAAAGGAATCAATAATCCAAGATAAGTTTAATCAGATAACCAAATCTTTTATTTGTATGGTGCCTTTAACAATGTAAACTGTCTCAAGTAGTTTCTCAGGGGCGATTATCAAACAAAATGTAACACTAAGCTACAAAAGGAGATATTAGGACAGGTGAACAACAGGTTTTAAGAGTGCTTTGAAGATGGGGAGAAAGGTGGAGAGAGGGAGAGCTGTAGAGAGGGTATTCCAGACTTTCAGACCCAGGTAGCTGGGGGCCCAGCCACAAATTGCGGAGCGATTAAAAATGCGATGGTTAAGAGGCCAGAATTGGAGCTACGCAGATATCGTCGAGTACTGTAGAGCAGGAGGAGATTACAGAGATGGGGAGGGCTAAGACCATGAGGGGTTTGAAGATGAGAATTTTAAATCTGAGTTGTTGCTGGTCCAGCAACCAAGTTGGTAAAGTATATATTTATAAATTATTAATTCTGTCTGCAAAAATAAATGAATGTTCACATTAGCACAACCTGGGCTCTTAATTACATTTTCAGAATGTGGGATCCACTGGATGCTCTCTCCCTCTAAATGAGCTCTCCCTCAGTCCCATTCTGCTAGACGCTCTCTCTCTCTGAATGAGCTCTCCCTCAGTCCCATTCCCCTGGACCCTCTCTCTCTCTGAACGAGCTCTCCCTCAGTCCCATTCCCCTGGACCCTCCCTCTCTCTCTCTCTGAATGAGCTCTCCCTCAGTCCGATTCTGCTAGACGCTCTCTCTCTGAACGAGCTCTCCCCCAGTCCCATTCTGCTGGATGCTCTCTCTCTCTGAATGAGCTCTCCCTCAGTCCCATTCCCCTGGACCCTCTCTCTCTCTCTCTGAATGAGCTCTCCCTCAGTCCGATTCTGCTAGACGCTCTCTCTCTGAACGAGCTCTTCCTCAGTCCCATTCCACTGGACCGTCTCTCTCTCTCTGAATGAGCTCTCCCTCAGTCCCATTCCCCTGGATCCTCTCTCTCTCTCTCTCTCTGAACGAGCTCTCCCTCAATCGCATTCCCCTGACTCTCTCTCTTTCTCCCTCTCTACGAGCTCTCCCTCAGTCTCATTCCACTGGATGCTCTTTCTCTCTGAACGAGCTCTCCCTCAGTCTCATTCCACTGGATGCTCTTTCTCTCTGAACGAGCTCTCCCTCAGTCCCATTCCGCTGGATGCTCTCTCCCTCTGAATGAGCTCTCCCTCAGTCCCATTCCGCTGGACCCTCTCTCTCTCTCTCTGAATGAGCTCTCCCTCAGTCCCCCATGATCCCTCTCCCTCTGAACGAGCTCTCCCTCAGTCCCATTCCCTTTGACCCTCTCTCTCTCTCTCTCTCTAAATGAGCTCTCCCTCAGTCCCATTCTGCTAGACGCTCTCTCTCTGAACGAGCTCTCCCTCAGTCCTATTACGCTGGATGCTCTCTCTCTCTGAACGAGCTCTTCCTCAGTCCTACTCCACTGGACCCTCTCTCTCTCTCTCTCTCTGAATGAGTTCTCCCTCAGTCCCATTCCACTGGACCCTCTCTCTCTCTCTGAACAAGCTCTTCCTCAGTCCCATTCCACTGGACCCTCTCTCTCTCTCTTTCTCTCTCAATGAGCTCTCCCTCAGTCCCATTCCACTGGATCCTCTCTCTCTCTCTCTCTCTGAACGAGCTCTCCCTCAGTCCCATTCCGTTGGACCCTCTCGCTCTCTCTCTCTCTGAACGAGCTCTCCCTCAGTCCCATTCCACTGGATCCTCTCTCTCTCTCTCTCTCTGAACGAGCTCTCCCTCAGTCCCATTCCGTTGGACCCTCTCGCTCTCTCTCTCTCTGAACGAGCTCTCCCTCAGTCCCATTCCACTGGATCCTCTCTCTCTCTCTCTCTCTGAACGAGCTCTCCCTCATTCCCATTCCGCTGGATGCTCTCTCTCTCTGAACGAGCTCTTCCTCAGTCCCATTCCACTGGACCCTCTCTCTCTCTCTCTCTCTCTCTGAACGAGCTCTCCCTCAGTCCCATTCCGCTGGACCCTCTCTCTCTCTCTCTCTGAACGAGCTCTCCCTCAGTCCCATTCCGCTGGACCCTCTTTCTCCCCCTCTGAACGAGCTCTCCCTCAGTCCCATTCTGCTGGACACTTTCTCTCTGAACGAGCTCTCCCTCAGTCCCATTCTGCTGGACACTTTCTCTCTGAACGAGCTCTCCCTCAGTCCCATTCTGCTAGACGCTCTCTCTCTGAACGAGCTCTCCCTCAGTCCCATTCCGCTGGACCCTCTCTCTCTCTCTCTGAATGAGCTCTCCCTCAGTCCCATTCCACTGGATCCTCTCTCTCTCTCTGAACAAGCTCTTCCTCAGTCCCATTCCACTGGACCCTCTCTCTCTCTCTCTGAATGAGGTCTCCCTCAGTCCCATTCCACTGGATCCTCTCTCTCTCTCTCTCTCTGAACGAGCTCTCCCTCAGTCCCATTCCGTTGGACCCTCTCTCTCTCTCTCTCTCTGAACGAGCTCTCCCTCAGTCCCATTCCGCTGGATGCTCTCTCTCTCTGAACGAGCTCTTCCTCAGTCCCATTCCACTGAACCCTCTCTCTCTCTCTCTCTGAACGAGCTCTCCCTCAGTCCCATTCCGCTGGACCCTCTCTCTCTCTCTCTCTCTCTGAATGAGCTCTCCCTCAGTCCCATTCCGTTGGACCCTCTTTCTCTCCCTCTGAACGAGCTCTCCCTCAGTCCCATTCCGTTGGACCCTCTCTCTCTCTCTCTCTCTCTGAACGAGCTCTCCCTCAGTCCCATTCCGCTGGATGCTCTCTCTCTCTGAACGAGCTCTTCCTCAGTCCCATTCCACTGAACCCTCTCTCTCTCTCTCTCTGAACGAGCTCTCCCTCAGTCCCATTCCGCTGGACCCTCTCTCTCTCTCTCTCTCTCTCTGAATGAGCTCTCCCTCAGTCCCATTCCGTTGGACCCTCTTTCTCCCCCTCTGAACGAGCTCTCCCTCAGTCCCATTCTGCTGGACACTTTCTCTCTGAACGAGCTCTCCCTCAGTCCCATTCTGCTGGACACTTTCTCTCTGAACGAGCTCTCCCTCAGTCCCCCGTGATCCCTCTCCCTCTGAACGAGCTCTCCCTCAGTCCCATTCTGCTGGACACTTTCTGAACGAGCTCTCCCTCAGTCCCCCGTGATCCCTCTCCCTCTGAACGAGCTCTCCCTCAGTCCCATTCCGCTGGACCCTCTCTCTCTCTTTCTCTCTCTCTGAACGAGCTCTTCCTCAGTCCCATTCCGCTGGACCCTCTCTCTCTCTCTCTCTCTGAACGAGCTCTTCCTCAGTCCCATTCCGCTGGACCCTCTCTCTCTCTCTCTGAACGAGCTCTCCCTCAGTTCCATTCCCCTGGACACTTTCTCTCTGAACGAGCTCTCCCTCAGTTCCATTCTGCTGGACACTTTCTCTCTGAATAAGCTCTCCCTCAGTCCCATTCCACTGGACTCGCTGTCTCTTGAACGATCTCTCCCTCAGTCCCCGGGACCATCTCTCTCTGAACATAGAAACATAGAAACTAGGAGCAGAAGTAGGCCATTCAGCCCTTCGAGCCTGCTCCACCATTCATTATGATCATGGCTGATCATCCAACTCAATAGCCTGCTCCCACTTTCTCCCCATACCCTTTGATCCCTTTCACCCCAAGAGCTATATCTAACTCCTTCTTGAAAACATACAATGTTTTGGCTTCAACTACTTTCTGTGGTAGCGAATTCCACAGGCTCACCACTCTCTGGGTGAAGAAGTTTCACCTCATCTCAGTCCTAAATGGTCTACTCCGTATCCTCAGACAGTGACCCCTGGTTCTAGACTCCCCCACCATCGGGAACATCATTCCTGCATCTACCCTGTTTAATCCTGTTAGAATTTTATAGGTTTCTATGAGATCCTCCCTCATTCTTCTGAACTCCAGCGAATATAATCCTAAACGACTCAATCTCTCCTCATATGAGAGTCCCACCATCCCAGGAATCAGTCTGGTAAACCTTCGCTGCACTCCCTACCCTGCAAGTACATCCTTCCTCAGATAAGGAGACCAAAACTGCACACAATATTCCAGGTGTGGTCTCACCAAGGCCCTGTACAATTGCAGCAAGACATCCCCGTTCCTGTACTCGAATCCTCTGGCTATGAAGGCCAACATACCATTGCCCTTAAACAGCTTATATTTCACCACTTTCTTATTCCTCCTTAGTTCTGATGAAGAGTCATACGGACTCGAAATGTTAACTCTGTCTTCCTCTCCACAGATGCTGTCAGAACTGCTGAGTTTTTCCAGCTATTTTTGTTTTTGTTTCAGATTTCCAGCATCCGCAGTGTTTTGCTTTTATCTTAGTGTTTGATTGACTGCCGCTTCTCTTCCAGGAATGCCTACCTTGAAGAAGTACTGCTCTTCTCTCTGACAGGATTTCCGTATCTCTCTTTAGCCCTGTTCACCTTCACTTCTTTCCATTCCTCTCCTGGTGTTTGACAAGGTGTTTACTAAAACTTGCTTTCACAGCCATATTTCCTTCCTCAGTGACTGGCTCCGTCTCCGACTTACCCCATGTGGATTCTAACTGAAGTTCTATCCCTCATGTTTCGAACCCACCCAGGATTACAGGTATCTCCGGGACATACAACGCTCCTCGGACTGCTGTTCTCACCGCATCCTGAGATCCACACTCAGTGCCATGTGCCGCCATGTGAACACACTCGACCTCTCCCTCCAGCAGCACCAACTCACCCTATCTCTGAGCTATCCTCGCCCCCAAGTTTCAATTTATTCTTCGTCTCATCCGACACCTCAACAAGAAACTTTGTCTCTTTCTTTCAGGTGCAAAGGAATGCAAGCTCCAACAACTCATCGACACCAACACCCATCCAGGACCCTCCACCCCTGACTGTCCCTCTGACCCCATCCTGTCTTCCAATCCCAGCCCCAGCTGTGTATTCACTATACCCCCTGACCTTCCCCTCTCTGAACATTCAGTGCTCAGCAAAGGACTCAGTTTCATACCCTTACGCCCTCATCTCAATGAATTTCGGGCTTGGCATGATGCTGAACTCTTCTTCCGCCGTCTTCGTCTCCGGGCTCACTTCTTTGGCCAGGAGTCCTCTCCCCGTTCAACGGATCCTTTCACCCACCTCCAATATTCTCCCTCCACCTGGACCCCTCCCTCTGGATTCTTACCTTCTCTTGATCTTTTCATTGAGAACTGTTGGTGTGACATCAGTCGTCTCACTTTCTCTGCTCCTCTTACCCACTCTAACCTGTCTCTTTCTGAACTTGCCGTACTCTGTTCTCTCAGGTCCAACCCTGACATTGTCATCAAACCCGCTGACAAGGGTGGTGCTGTTGTTGTCTGGGGTACTGACCTCTACCTCGCGGAGGCTGAGCGTCAACTCACAGACACTTCCTCCTACCTCTCCCTGGACCATGACCCCACCACTGAACATCAAGCTATTGTTTCCAGGACTGTCACTGACCTCATCTCCTCTGGGAATCTCCCTCCCACAGCTTCCAACCTGATAGTCTCCCAACCTCGGACGGCCCGCTTCTACCTCCTCCCCAAAATCCACAAACAGGACTGTCCCGACAGACCGATCGTCTCAGCTTGCTCCTGCCCCACAGAACTCACTTCTTGCTATCTTGATTCCATTCTCTCTCCCCTTGTCCAGCCTCTTCCTGCCTACATCCACAATTCCTCTGATGCCCTACATGATATCAACAATTTCCAGTTCCCTGGCCCCAACCGCCTCCTCTTCACCATGGACGTCCAATCCCTCTACACCTCCATCCCCCACCAGGATGGTCTGAGGGCCCTTAGCTTCTTCCTCGAACAGAGGCCCGAACAATCACCATCCACCACTACTCTCCTCCGTCTGGCTGAACTTGTTCTCACACTGAACAATTTCTCCTTCAACTCCTCTCACTTCCTCCAAATAAAAGGTGTGGCTATGGGTACCCGCATGGGCCCCAGCTATGCCTGTCTCTTTATGGGGTATGTGGAACATTCCTTGTTCCAGTCCTACTCCGGCCCCCTTCCACAACTCTCTCTCCGGTACATCGATGATTACTTCGGTGCTGCTTCATGCTCTCATCTGGACCTGCAAAAATTTATTAACTTTGCTTCCAATCTCCACCCCTCCATCATTTTCACATGGTCCATCTCTGACACTTCCCTTCCCTTCCTTGACCTCTCTGTCTCAATCTCTGGTGATAGACTGTCCACCAATATCCATTACAAGCCTACCGACTCCCACAGCTACCTCGACTACAGCTCCTCACACCCCGCTTCCTGTAAGGACCCCATCCCATTCTCTCAGTTCCTTCGCCTCCGTCACATCTGTTCCGATGATGCTACCTTCAAAAACAGTTCCTCTGACATGTCCTCCTTCTTCCTTAACCGAGGTTTTCCACCCACGCTGGTTGACAGGGCCCTCAACTGTGTCCGGCCCATCTCCCGCGCATCCGCCCTCACACCTTCCTCTCCCTCCCAGAAACATGATAGGGTCCCCCTTGTCCTCACTTATCACCCCACCAGCCTCCGCATTCAAAGGATCATCCTCCGCCATTTCCGCCAACTCCAGCATGATGCCACCACCAAACACATCTTCCGTTCACCCCCCAGCGGCATTCCGTAGGGATCGTTCCCTCTGGGACACCCTGGTCCACTCCTCCATCACCCCTCACACATCAACCCCCTCCCATGGTACCTTCCCATGCAACCACAGAAGGTGCAACACCTGCCCCTTTACATCCCCTCTCCTCACCGTCCAAGGGCCCAAACACTCCTTCCAAGTGAAGCAGCATTTCACTTGCACTTCCCTCAGTTTAGTCTACTATACTCGCTGCTCCCAATGTGGTCTCCTCTACATTGGTGAGACCAAACGCAGACTGGGTGACCGCTTTGCAGAACACCTTTGGTCTGTCCGCAAGAATGACCCAGACCTCCCTGTCGCTTGCCATTTTAACACTCCACCCTGCTCTCTTGCCCACATGTCTGTCCTTGGCTTACTGCATTGTTCCAGTGAAGCCCAACGCAAACTGGAGGAACAACACCTCATCTTCCGACTAGGCACCTTACAGCCTTCCGGACTGAATATTGAGTTCAACAATTTTAGATCATGAACTCTCCCCTCAATTCCGTCCCACTTTCCGATCCCCCCCTTTTTTCCAATAATTTATATAGATCTTTCTTTTCCCACCTATTTCCATTATTTTTAAATGTATTTCCATCCATTGTTTTATCTCTACCTTTTAGCCTATTTCGATCCCTTCCCCCCACCCCACCCCCACTAGGACTATCTGTACCTTCCCCCCACCCCACCCCCACTAGGGCTATCTGTACCTTCCCCCCACCCCACCCCCACTAGGGCTATCTGTACCTTCCCCCCACCCCACCCCCACTAGGGCTATCTGTACCTTCCCCCCACCCCACCCCCACTAGGGCTATCTGTACCTTCCCCCCACCCCACCCCCACTAGAGCTATCTGTACCTTCCCCCCACCCCACCCCCACTAGGTCTATCTGTACCTTCCCCCACCCCACCCCCACTAGGGCTATCTGTACCTTCCCCCCACCCCACCCCCACTAGGGCTATCTGTACCTTCCCCCCACCCCACCCCCACTAGAGCTATCTGTACCTTCCCCCCACCCCACCCCCACTAGGTCTATCTGTACCTTCCCCCCACCCCACCCCCACTAGAGCTATCTGTACCTTCACCCCACCCCCACTAGGGCTGTCTGTACCTTCCCCCCACCCCACCCCCACTAGGGCTATCTGTACCTTCCCCCCACCCCACCCCCACTAGGGCTATCTGTACCTTCCCCCCACCCCACCCCCACTAGGGCTATCTGTACCTTCCCCGCACCCCACCCCCACTAGGGCTATCTGTACCTTCCCCCCACCCCACCCCCACTAGAGCTGTCTGTACCTTCACCCCACCCCCACTAGGGCTGTCTGTACCTTCCCCCCACCCCACCCCCACTAGGGCTATCTGTACCTTCACCCCACCCCACCCCCACTAGGGCTATCTGTACCTTCCCCCCACCCCACCCCCACTAGGGCTATCTGTACCTTCCCCCCACCCCACCCCCACTAGGGCTATCTGTACCTTCCCCCCACCCCACCCCCACTAGGTCTATCTGTACCTTCATCCCACCCCACCCCCACTAGGGCTATCTGTACCTTCCCCCCACCCCACCCCCACTAGGTCTATCTGTACCTTCCCCCCACCCCACCCCCACTAGGGCTATCTGTACCTTCCCCCCACCCCCACTAGGGCTATCTGTACCTTCCCCCCACCCCACCCCCGCTAGGTCTATCTGTACCTTCCCCCCACCCCACCCCCGCTAGGGCTATCTGTACCTTCCCCCCACCCCACCCCCGCTAGGGCTATCTGTACCTTCCCCCCACCCCACCCCCGCTAGGGCTATCTGTACCTTCCCCCCACCCCACCCCCGCTAGGGCTATCTGTACCTTCCCCCCACCCCACCCCCGCTAGGGCTATCTGTACCTTCCCCCCACCCCACCCCCGCTAGGTCTATCTGTACCTTCCCCCCACCCCACCCCCGCTAGGTCTATCTGTACCTTCCCCCCACCCCACCCCCGCTAGGTCTATCTGTACCTTCCCCCCACCCCACCCCCGCTAGGGCTATCTGTACCTTCCCCCCACCCCACCCCCGCTAGGTCTATCTGTACCTTCCCCCCACCCCACCCCCGCTAGGTCTATCTGTACCTTCCCCCCACCCCACCCCCGCTAGGTCTATCTGTACCTTCCCCCCACCCCACCCCCGCTAGGGCTATCTGTACCTTCCCCCCACCCCACCCCCGCTAGGGCTATCTGTACCTTCCCCCCACCCCACCCCCGCTAGGGCTATCTGTACCTTCCCCCCACCCCACCCCCGCTAGGTCTATCTGTACCTTCCCCCCACCCCACCCCCGCTAGGTCTATCTGTACCTTCCCCCCACCCCACCCCCGCTAGGTCTATCTGTACCTTCCCCCCACCCCACCCCCGCTAGGTCTATCTGTACCTTCCCCCCACCCCACCCCCGCTAGGTCTATCTGTACCTTCCCCCCACCCCACCCCCGCTAGGTCTATCTGTACCTTCCCCCCACCCCACCCCCGCTAGGGCTATCTGTACCTTCCCCCCACCCCACCCCCGCTAGGTCTATCTGTACCTTCCCCCCACCCCACCCCCACTAGGTCTATCTGTACCTTCCCCCCACCCCACCCCCACTAGGGCTATCTGTACCTTCCCCCCACCCCACCCCCACTAGGTCTATCTGTACCTTCCCCCCACCCCACCCCCACTAGGTCTATCTGTACCTTCTCCCCACCCCACCCCCACTAGGTCTATCTGTACCTTCCCCCCACCCCACCCCCACTAGGGCTATCTGTACCTTCCCCCCACCCCACCCCCACTAGGGCTATCTGTACCTTCCCCCCACCCCACCCCCACTAGGGCTATCTGTACCTTCCCCCCATCCCACCCCCACTAGGTCTATCTGTACCTTCCCCCCACCCCACCCCCGCTAGGTCTATCTGTACCTTCCCCCCACCCCACCCCCACTAGGTCTATCTGTACCTTGCTCGTCCTGCTTTCTACCCTTAATGTCACCATTAGCACATCCTTTAGCCAGTATCACCACCTTCAACACCTCTTTGTCCTTTTGTCTGTGACATCTTTGGCAATCTCTCCCTTGCCTCCAACTGTTACTGGCCCTCTGTCCAGCTCCACATGTCCCAAACCCCTTAAACAGCTTATATTTCACATTTCGTATTCCTCTTTAGTTCTGAGCCATACGACTCGAAATGTTAACTCTGTCTTCCTTTCCACAGACGCTGTCAGACCTGCTGAGTTTTTCCAGCAATTTTTGTTTTTGTATACCATTTGCCTTCTTTTCCACCTGCTGCACCTGCATGCTTACCTTCAGCGCTCTCGAACGAGCACTCTCTCAAATGTGCTCTCTCTCTCTCTCGAACGACCTCTCTCTCTCTCTCTCTCTTGAACGAGCTCTCTCTCTCTCTCTCTCTCTCGAACTAGCTCTCTCTCTCTCTCTCACTCTCTCTCTTGAACGAGCTCTCTCTCTCTCTCACTCTCTCAAACTAGCTCTCTCTCTCTCTCTCACTCTCTCAAACTAGCTCTCTCTCTCTCGAACAAACTCTCTCTCTCTCGAACAAACTCTCTCTCTCTCGAACAAACTCTCTCTCTCGAACAAACTCTCTCTCTCGAACAAACTCTCTCTCTCGAACGAGTTCTCTCGCTCTCTCTCAAACGAACTCTCTCTCTCTCTCGAACAAGCTCTCTCTCTCTCTCTCTCAAACGAATTCTCTCTCTCTCTCGAACAAGCTCTCTCTCTCTCTCTCTCTCAAACGAATTTTCTCTCTCTCGAACAAGCTCTCTCTCTCTCTCTCAAACGAATTCTCTCTCTCTCAAACTAGCTCTCTCTCTCTCTCTCTCTCACAAGCTCTCTCTCTCTCAAACTAGCTCTCTCTCTCTCGAACAAGCTCTCTCTCTCGAACGAGCTCTCTCTCTCTCTCGAACGAGCTCTCTCTCTCTCGAACGAGCTCTCTCTCTCTTTCAAACGAGTTCTCTCGCTCTCTCTCTCAAACGAGCTCTCTCTCTCTCTCGAACAATCTCTCTCTCTCTCTCTCTCAAATGAGCTCTCTCTCTCTCGAACGAGCTCTCTCTCTCTCTCACTCTCTCAAACTAGCTCTCTCTCTCTCTCTCTCGAACGAGCTCTTTCTCTCTCTCTCTCGAACGAGCTCTCTCTCTCACTCTCTCTCAAATGAGCTCTCTCTCTCTCGAACGAGCTCTCTCTCTCTCACTCTCTCAAACTAGCTCTCTCTCTCTCTCTCGAACGAGCTCTCTCTCTCTCACTCTCTCAAACTAGCTCTCTCTCTCTCTCTCGAACAAGCTCTCTCTCTCGAACGAGCTCTCTCTCTCTCTCTCGAACTAGCTCTCTCTCAAACTAGCTCTCTCTCTCTCTCTCGAACAAGCTCTCTCTCTCAAACGAGCTCTCTCTCTCTCTCTCGAACAAGCTCTCTCTCTCGAACGAGCTCTCTCTCTCTCTCTCAAACTAGCTCTCTCTCAAACGAGCTCTCTCTCTTTCAAACGAGTTCTCTCGCTCTCTCTCTCAAACGAGCTCTCTCTCTCTCAAACGAGCTCTCTCTCTCTCAAATGAGCTCTCTCTCTCTCGAACGAGCTCTCTCTCGCTTTCAAACGAGTTCTCTCGCTCTCTCTCTCTCAAACGAATTCTCTCTCTCTCTCTCTCTCAAATGAGCTCTCGAACGAGCTCTCTCTCTCTCTCGAACGAGCTCTCTCTCTCTCTCTCTCTCTCAAATGAGCTCTCTCTCTCTCTCGAACGAGCTCTCTCTCTCTCTCTCTCGAACGAGCTCTCTCTCTCTCTCGAACAAGCTCTCTCTCTCGAACGAGCTCTCTCTCTCTCTCTCTCGAACGAGCTCTCTCTTACTCTCTCGAACGAGCTCTCTCTCTTACTCTCTCGAATGAACTCTCTCTCTCTCAAACGAGCTTTCCCCAGTTCCACTGGACCCTCTCTCTCTGAACGAAGTCATCCTCAGTCCCCCTGGCTCCTCTCTGAACGAGCTCTCCCTCAGTCCCCCGGACTCTCTCTCTCTGCATGAGCTCTCCCTCAGTCCCCCTGGACTCTCTCTCTCTGAACGAGCTCTCCCTCAGTCCCCCTGGACTCTCTCTCTCTGAATGAGCTCTCCCTCAGTCCCTTGGACTCTGTCTCTCTGAATGAGCTCTCCCTCAGTCCCCTGGACCCTCTCTCTCCCTGAACGAGCTCTCCCTCAGTCCCCTGGACCCTCTCTCTCTCTGAATGAGCTCTCCCTCAGTCCCTTGGACTCTGTCTCTCTGAATGAGCTCTCCCTCAGTCCCCTGGACCCTTTCTCTCCCTGAACGAGCTCTTCCTCAGTCCCCCTGGATGCTTTCTCTCTCTCTCTCTCTCTCTCTCTCTGAACAAGGTCATCCTCAGTCCCCTGGACCCTCACTCTCTCTGAACGAGCTCTCCCTCAGTCCCCCTGGACCCTCACTCTCTCTGAACAAGGTCATCCTCAGTCCCCTGGACCCTCACTCTCTCTGAACGAGCTCTCCCTCAGTCCCCCTGGACCCTCTCTCTCTCTCTCTCTCTGAATGAGCTCTCCTTCAGTCCCTTCACCATTCTGGGAGTGGTACCCTCATTTTCTACAATGGAGATATTTGCAGAGATCATCTCTCTGCCACTGTTATCCTTACCTGTCCTTGCCAATCTGTAGTGTTCACCAGGATAATGCTCTCTGGCAGCTGGTCGTCTGAAATTAGGATCTGGTTCAGTTGGTCATAAACAGACTTACGAGGGACCTAAGCAGCAAACAAAGTAGTAGGTCCTGATATCAGTGACTGGCTACAGATATAGAGAGATACCTAATCCCTGATACTTGGAAGACATTAAAGCCCTTTGGTTTGGAGTCCTCCCTTTCCAAATTGGAAAGTCCTGAGTGACTATTTGGGGAAAAACATCAGAATTTCTTTGTTGTCCCAGGGAATTAAGCGCGTAGGCTTTGTGATCTTCACCCTGGATTTTCCTCCATGTCCTCTATGGGTGTGTCAACAGGAAACTTGGCCGACTGATATTGGCCGTTCCTGTCCTTCGGAGCAGACCATTCTCCAGTTTCAGCAAGTTCATTACCAAGTGCCCTCTTCTCACTGACCTTGTGTGAGAAACCGGCCTGTATCACCCATGACTGCCCAAGACCAGGTCAGACAACAACACTATAGCCTAAACCAGGTATCAGCAAGGATTCCAAGTTCCAATTTCCTACAGTTGGTGCACAACCAAACTTTAAAAAAATCAATGAAAAATCTGAAAAAATGAATGAGAAATCTACTTAATCTCACCTTAATTTAATTTAATATTTTCTGACCTTTAAAAAGTGGGGAGCGATACTTAGTAATTCTCACTGCCTGTCCACTCAGGACTCAGCACAGTGAAGGGAGCAGACTGAGCAATGTTTCTGGCAGGTCACAACTCAGACTGCTCAAACAAAGTTCCCAGGTGTTCCAGCCAGGACTCAGTGGGAACAATCGTGCCATCAAGTTTAATGTCTCAATCTTCACTTCACAGGCTTGAGGACAAAATCCAGGCTGACAGTCAGAGTGCAGGATCGAAGGAGCGCTGCACTGTCAGAGGGTCAGTACTGAGGGAGTGCTGCACTGTCAGAGGGTCAGTACTGAGGGAGTGCTGCACTGTCAGAGGGTCAGTACTGAGGGAGTGCTGCACTGTCAGAGGGTCAGTACTGAGGGTGTGCTGCACTGTCAGAGGGTCAGTACTGAGGGAGCGCTGCACTGTCAGAGGGTCAGTACTGAGGGAGTGCTGCACTGTCAGAGGGTCAGTACTGAGGGAGTGCTGCACTGTCAGAGGGTCAGTACTCAGGGAGTGCTGCACTGTCAGAGGGTCAGTACTGAGGGAGTGCTGCACTGTCAGAGGGTCAGTACTGAGGGAGTGTCGCACTGTCAGAGGGTCAGTACTGAGAGAGTGCTGCACTGTCAGAGGGTCAGTACTGAGGGAGCGCTGCACTGTCAGAGGGTCAGTACTGAGGGAGTGCAGCACTGTCAGAGGGTCAGTACTGAGGGAGTGCTGCACTGTCAGAGGGTCAGTACTGAGGGAGTGCTGCACTGTCAGAGGGTCAGTACTCAGGGAGTGCTGCACTGTCAGAGGGTCAGTACTGAGGGAGTGCTGCACTGTCAGAGGGTCAGTACTGAGGGAGTGTCGCACTGTCAGAGGGTCAGTACTGAGAGAGTGCTGCACTGTCAGAGGGTCAGTACTGAGGGAGCGCCACACTGTCAGAGGGTCAGTACTGAAGGAGTGCTGCACTGTCAGAGGGTCAGTACTGAGGGAGTGCCGCAGTGTCAGAGGGTTAGTACTGAGGGAGTGCTGCACTGTCAGAGGGTCAGTACTGAGGGAGTGCTGCACTGTCAGAGGGTCAGTACTGAGGGAGTGCTGCACTGTCGGAGGGTCAGTACTGAGGGAGTGCTGCACTGTCAGAGGGTCAGTACTGAGGGAGTGCTGCACTGTCAGAGGGTCAGTACTGAGGGAGTGCTGCTCTGTCGGAGGGTCAGTACTGAGGGAGTGCTGCTCTGTCGGAGGGTCAGTACTGCTATCTGGGATCTGACATTAAGAATAGCTTCTTGGACAAGATCCTGGAGATTGGCTGCCGCCTGTTTAACTGTCCCCAGCAAGGCAGTGACTTCATGAGATGGGAGCTAAACCGCGTGGTGGAGAGAAAACCGGCATTCTGATTAACCTGAGTGTTGAATCTGGAGTCTGGCAAGCACTCGCTGTCGAAACTGCTGGCTCTGTCACCTTGTGTCCTTGAGTTGTGCCGATCTTTCAGTGAAGTACTCCTGGGTCGCCGCAGTTGTTTACTTTCTGACTTACTGAATGGGGGAATAACAAGAATGGTTTCAGTAGTTCCTGTGAGAACAAGAAGAGGCATCCCTAACTAAGGAAACATTAGGATTAACCTCTGGGTGCTGTCCTCACTGCTGCAGAGACTTCCATATTGCAGGGGAAGGGCTTGCCATGATTCTGGGACATCTAGTGCCAACATGGGAAGAGCACAGCTTGTAAAAGCAGGCCTGTCCAAACTGCAGCCTCATGTGGCCCTGAAGCTCTGGCCACGAGTGACCACTGGACTCCGTATCCACTCACTTCATCACCTATAAGGGCAAGCACAAGAGGCGCATGGGATCACCGGCATACACAACTTGAACTTGGAACGATACTGCCATTCCTTCATTGTCACTGGATTAAAATCCTGTAACTCCCTCCCAAAACAGCAGCGGGAGTATCTGCACCTCACGGACCACAGTGGTTCAAGAAGAAGGTCCATCACCATCTTCTGAAGGGGCAGCTGGAGATGGGCAATAAATGCTGGCATTGTCAGCAATGCCCACACCCCATGGATTTTTTTTTAATGAATCACTGAAACTTACCTTCTGGAATTTGGATGGGCAGCCTCTGGACTGATGGTTCAATAATATATCCATTCTTGTAAGCACTAATGGGACACCAGGACTAGAAACAGTCCTTTCTAAACTTCCATGGTTCAGGGTATGGCTAGACTTTGCGTGCTCCTACTGCTAAGGTTTGGAGACCTCCATGAGGCCCACTTTTTGCAGTTTGGGGAGGAGGTGGGGGAGGGGTATGGAGAGTAGGTGGGTGGGGGATATGAGGAGGAAGTGGGTAAGGAATGTGGGAAGGAGGTGGGAGCAGGATGTGGGGAGGAGGTGGATGAGGCATAGAGTCATAGAGGTCTACAGCTCAGAAAAAGGCCCTTCGGCCCATCGAGTCTGTGCCAGTCAAACAAGCACCGAACTATTCTAATCCCATTTTCCAGCACTAGGCCCATAGCCATGTATGCCATAGTATCGCAAGTGCACTTCCAAATGTTGTGAGGGTTTCTGCCTCTACCACCCTTTCAGGCAGTGAGTTCCAGATTCCCACCACCCTCTGGGTGAAAAAATTCTTCCTCACATCCCCTCTAAACCTCCTGCCCCTTACCTTAAATCTGTGCCCCTGGTTATTGATCCCTCCGCCAAGGGGAAAAGTTCCTTCCTGTCTAACCGACCTATGCCCCTCATAATTTTATACACCTCAGTCACATTCCCCCTCAATCTCCTCTGTTCCAGGGAAAATAACCCCAGTCTATCCAATCTCTCCTCATAACTGATCAGTCAGTTCGCGGTTGACATGAAAATTGGTGGGGTGGTAAATAGTGAGGAGGATAGCCTCACAGGATCACACAGTGCAGAAGAGGCCCTTCGGCCCATCCAGTCTGCACTGACACGTGAGAAACTCCTGACCTACCTACCTCTCCAGCCCAGGCAACATCCTGGTAAATCTCCTCTGCACTCTCTCTAGTGTGATCACATCCTTCCTAGAATGCGGATTCCAGAACTTCACGCAATACTCTAGCTGTGGCCCATCTGACCAGCCCATCAGTGTCCTGTAATCTAAGACTATCCTCCTCACTATTTACCACCCCACTAATTTTCATGTCAACCGCGAACTTACTGATCAACCATCTGACATTCAAGTCTAAGTCGTTTATATATATCACAAACAGCATGGGACCCAACACCGATCCCTGTGGAACCCCACTGGACACAGACATCCAGTCACAAAAACAGCCCTCGACCATCACCCTCTGCTTCCTGCCACTCAGCCAATTCTGGATCCAATTTGTCAAATTGCCTTGGATCCCATGGGCTCTTACCTTCATTATCAGTCTCCCAT
This sequence comes from Isurus oxyrinchus, assembly GCA_026770705.1. Taxonomy (NCBI): domain Eukaryota; kingdom Metazoa; phylum Chordata; class Chondrichthyes; order Lamniformes; family Lamnidae; genus Isurus; species Isurus oxyrinchus. The sequence continues at coordinate 191,637,222 of JANJGN010000006.1, read as the reverse complement.
GCGGGGCCTTATTAAAAGCCTTGCTGAAGTCCAAGTGGTCTACGTCAAATGCATTGTCCTCATCTACACACCTGGTCATCTCTTCGAAAAATTCAATCAAACTGGTCAGACATGGCCTCCCCCTAACAAAACCATGCTGACTGTCCTTGATTAATCCCTGCCTCTCCAAGTGTAGATTAATTCTGTCCCTCAGAATTGTTTCCAATAGTTTCCCCACCACTGAGGTTAGACTGACTGGCCTGTAGTTCCCTGGTTTATCCCTTCCTCCCTTCTTGAATAACGGTACCACATTGGTTGTCCTCCAGTCCTCTGGAACCTCTCCTGTGGCCAGGGAGGTATTGAAAATTATTGCCAGTGCCCCTGCTATCTCCTCCCTTGCCTCACTAAACAGCCTGGGATACATTTCATCCAGGCCTGGAGATTTATCCACTTTTAAGCCTGCCAGACCATTGAGAACCTCCTCCCTTTCTATTAATTTCTTTATTTATATGACGGGTGAGGGTGGGTGAAGGATATGGGGAGGAAGCGGGTGAAGGATATAGGGAGGAGGTGGGGGAGGGATGATATGGGGAGACAGGGAGGAGGTGGGGTTGTGTGAACGGGGAGGAGGTGGGGTTGTGTGAACGGGTAGGGGTTGGGGTTGTGTGAATGGGGAGGGGGTGGGGTTGTGTGAACGGGGAGGGGGTGGGGTTGTGTGAACGGGGGAGGGGGGTGGGGTTGTGTGAATGGGAGGAGGTGGGGTTGTGTGACCCGGGGAGGGGGTGGGGTTGTGTGACCCGGGGAGGGGGGTGGGGTTGTGTGAACGGGGAGGAGGTGGGGTTGTGTGAACGGGGAGGAGGTGGGGTTGTGTGAACGGGGAGGGGGTGGGGTTGTGTGAACGGGGAGGGGGTGGGGTTGTGTGACCCGGGGAGGGGGTGGGGTTGTGTGACCCGGGGAGGGGGTGGGGTTGTGTGAACGGGCAGGGGGGTGGGGTTGTGTGAACGGGGAGGGGGTGGGGTTGTGTGACCCGGGGAGGGGGTGGGGTTGTGTGAACGGGGGAGGGGGTGGGGTTGTGTGACACGGGGAGGAGGTGGGGTTGTGTGACCCGGGGAGGGGGTGGGGTTGTGTGACATGGGGAGGAGGTGGGGTTGTGTGAACGGGGAGGAGGTGGGGTTGTGTGACCCGGGGAGGGGGTAGGGTTGTGTGAACGGGGAGGGGGTGGGGTTGTGTGAACGGGGAGGGGGTGGGGTTGTGTGAACGGGGAGGGGGTAGGGTTGTGTGACCAGGGGAGGGGGTGGGGTTGTGGGAACGGCGAAGAGGTGGGGTTGTGTGACCCGGGGAGGAGGTGGGGTTGTGTGACCCGGGGAGGGGGTGGGGTTGTGTGAACGGGGAGGGGGGTGGGGTTGTGTGAACGGGGAGGGGGTGGGGTTGTGTGACATGGGGAGGGGGTGGGGTTGTGTGACATGGGGAGGGGGTGGGGTTGTGTGACATGGGGAGGAGGTGGGGTTGTGTAAACGGGGAGGGGGTGGGGTTGTGTGAACGGGGAGGGGGTGGGGTTGTGTGACCCAGGGAGGGGGTGGGGTTGTGTGACCCAGGGAGGGGGTGGGGTTGTGTGAACGGGGAGGGGGTGGGGTTGTGTGAACGGGGAGGGGGTGGGGTAGTGTGAACGGGGAGGGGGTGGGGTTGTGTGAACGGGGAGGGGGTGGGGTTGTGTGACCCGGGGAGGGGGTGGGGTTGTGTGAACGGGGAGGGGGTGGGGTTGTGTGACATGGGGAGGAGGTGGGGTTGTGTGAACAGGGAGGGGGTGGGGTAGTGTGAACGGGGAGGGGGTGGGGTTGTGTGAACGGGGAGGGGGGTGGGGTTGTGTGAACGGGGAGGGGGTGGGGTTGTGTGACATGGGGAGGAGGTGGGGTTGTGTGAACGGGGAGGGGGGTGGGGTTGTGTGAACGGGGAGGGGGTGGGGTTGTGTGAACGGGGAGGGGGTGGGGTTGTGTGAAAGGGGAGGAGGTGGGGTTGTGTGAACGGGGAGGGGGTGGGGTTGTGTGAACGGGTAGGGGTTGGGGTTGTGTGAACAGGGAGGAGGTGGGGTTGTGTGACCCGGGGAGGGGGTGGGGTGGTGTGAACGGGGAGGGGGTGGGGTGGTGTGAACGGGGAGGGGGTGGGGTTGTGTGAACGGGGAGGGGTTGGGGTTGTGTGACACGGGGAGGGGGTGGGGTTGTGTGACACGGGGAGGGGGTGGGGTTGTGTGACACGGGGAGGGGGGTGGGGTTGTGTGACACGGGGAGGGGGTGGGGTTGTGTGACACGGGGAGGGGGGTGGGGTTGTGTGAACGGGGAGGGGGTGGGGTTGTGTGAACGGGGAGGGGGGTGGGGTTGTGTGAACGGGTAGGGGTTGGGGTTGTGTGAACAGGGAGGAGGTGGGGTTGTGTGACCCGGGGAGGGGGGTGGGGTTGTGTGAATGGGGAGGGGGGTGGGGTTGTGTGAACGGGGAGGGGGTGGGGTTGTGTGAACGGGGGAGGGGGTGGGGTTGTGTGAAAGGGGAGGGGTTGGGGTTGTGTGACACGGGGAGGGGGTGGGGTTGTGTGACACGGGGAGGGGGTGGGGTTGTGTGACCCGGGGAGGGGGGTGGGGTGGTGTGAACGGGGAGGGGGTGGGGTTGTGTGAACGGGGAGGGGGTGGGGTTGTGTGACCCGGGGAGGGGGTGGGGTTGTGTGAACGGGGAGGGGGTGGGGTTGTGTGACACGGGGAGGAGGTGGGGTTGTGTGACCCGGGGAGGGGGTGGGGTTGTGTGACATGGGGAGGAGGTGGGGTTGTGTGAACGGGGAGGAGGTGGGGTTGTGTGACCCGGGGAGGGGGTAGGGTTGTGTGACCCGGGGAGGGGGGTGGGGTTGTGTGAACGGGGAGGAGGTGGGGTTGTGTGACCCGGGGAGGAGGTGGGGTTGTGTGACCCGGGGAGGGGGGTGGGGTTGTGTGAACGGGGAGGGGGTGGGGTTGTGTGAACGGGAAGGGGGGTGGGGTTGTGTGAACGGGGAGGGGGTGGGGTTGTGTGACATGGGGAGGGGGGTGGGGTTGTGTGACATGGGGAGGGGGGTGGGGTTGTGTGACCCGGGGAGGGGGTGGGGTTGTGTGACCCGGGGAGGGGGGTGGGGTTGTGTGACATGGGGAGGAGGTGGGGTTGTGTGAACGGGGAGGGGGTGGGGTTGTGTGAACGGGGAGGGGGTGGGGTTGTGTGACCCAGGGAGGGGGGTGGGGTTGTGTGACCCAGGGAGGGGGTGGGGTTGTGTGAACGGGGAGGGGGTGGGGTTGTGTGAACGGGGAGGGGGTGGGGGTAGTGTGAACGGGGAGGGGGTGGGGTTGTGTGAACGGGGAGAGGGTGGGGTTGTGTGAACGGGGAGGGGGTGGGGTTGTGTGAAAGGGGAGGGGGTGGGGTTGTGTGAACGGGGAGGGGGTGGGGTTGTGTGAACGGGGAGGAGGTGGGGTTGTGTGACATGGGGAGGGGGTGGGGTTGTGTGAACGGGGAGGGGGTGGGGTTGTGTGAACGGGGAGGGGGGTGGGGTTGTGTGAAAGGGGAGGGGGTGGGGTTGTGTGAACGGGGAGGGGGTGGGGTTGTGTGAACGGGTAGGGGTTGGGGTTGTGTGAACAGGGAGGAGGTGGGGTTGTGTGACCCGGGGAGGGGGGTGGGGTTGTGTGAACGGGGAGGGGGGTGGGGTTGTGTGAACGGGGAGGGGTTGGGGTTGTGTGACACGGGGAGGGGGTGGGGTTGTGTGACACGGGGAGGGGGGTGGGGTTGTGTGACACGGGGAGGGGGTGGGGTTGTGTGAATGGGGAGGGGGGTGGGGTTGTGTGAACGGGGAGGGGGGTGGGGTTGTGTGAACGGGGAGGGGGTGGGGTTGTGTGAAAGGGGAGGAGGTGGGGTTGTGTGAACGGGGAGGGGGGTGGTGTTGTGTGAACGGGTAGGGGTTGGGGTTGTGTGAACAGGGAGGAGGTGGGGTTGTGTGACCCGGGGAGGGGGTGGGGTTGTGTGAACGGGGAGGGGGTGGGGTTGTGTGAAAGGGGAGGGGGTGGGGTTGTGTGAACGGGGAGGGGGTGGGGTTGTGTGAACGGGGGAGGAGGTGGGGTTGTGTGAACGGGGAGGGGGTGGGGGTTGTGTGAACGGGGAGGGGGTGGGGTTGTGTGAACGGGGAGGGGGTGGGGTTGTGTGAACGGGGAGGGGTTGGGGTTGTGTGAACGGGGAGGAGGTGGGGTTGTGTGACCCGGGGAGGGGGGTAGGGTTGTGTGAACGGGGAGGGGGTGGGGTTGTGTGAACGGGGAGGGGGTGGGGTTGTGTGACACGGGGAGGGGGTGGTGTTGTGTGAACGGGTAGGGGTTGGGGTTGTGTGAACAGGGAGGAGGTGGGGTTGTGTGACCCGGGGAGGGGGGTGGGGTTGTGTGAACGGGGAGGGGGTGGGGTTGTGTGAACTGGGAGGGGGTGGGGTTGTGTGAACGGGGAGGGGGTGGGGTTGTGTGAACGGGGAGGGGTTGGGGTTGTGTGAACGGGGAGGAGGTGGGGTTGTGTGACCCGGGGAGGGGGGTAGGGTTGTGTGAACGGGGAGGGGGTGGGGTTGTGTGAACGGGGAGGGGGGTGGGGTTGTGTGACACGGGGAGGAGGTGGGGTTGTGTGAATTTGAGGAAACAGAGATTGTTTAAGCAAGTTATATTTGTATTTATTGGCGTTAGGAATGAGTTTTAGCTTCAATGTTTAAGTTTGAATTTTATTTCTGTTAAACTGAGTTTAGGTTCATTTGGAAAGGTGCCTTCATTTCTAATGAGTTTTACAACTGTAAGAGAAGTTAGGCAACCACAAGTGTAGAGAAACTTGGCTGTTGCCTTGCAACAGCGGTCCAGAGAGGCAGGTCCCACCGAAAGATGAAACAAGAAGCAGTTTGATTTGGAAGCTATTTGGGTTCAGTTGGTTTTGAAAGTAGCTGCCAGGAGAGACTGGAGCAAAGGGGACAGATTGCCAGTCCCAAACTAAAGAAAGGACCCCAAAATCCAGGGGAGTGGAACAGGAGAAAGTCCAAAGCAGACCTTCTAGTCAAAGGAAGGGCAAGAACCTGGAAAAGGTCCTGTTAAGTGAAGTTAAGTGTGAGGGGCAGAGAGAAAGGCTCCAAGCCTTAAAAGGGCAAAAGCTGCGGAAAGCAGATTTAAAGCTCGAACAGCTTGAAAGAGACCAGAAGGTCCAAAGAGTCAACTGAAGGTCTGTAACTCTTTGCTATAGGCATGGGAAGTGTTATGGTGTCCTGTTGATGGCTGAGTCAATGCGAGAGAGTACGTGGAATGAAGCCTGAATGCATGTGGTGACCCGGGGAGAGGAACATCGGAAGGAGGGTTTGAAATGTTGGAGCTGCGCCTTCACGGAAGGCATCTGAAAGAAAGCATCAGTTTGGGAGAAGATTCAAAGGGAGTTCTTGGAGAGTGGAGATTGAAAACCCTCATATGAAATACGGAGTTCAGTGAGACCAGTTGGCTCATGGTGGGGCAAGCATCTGGGGGGGAGTTAAGGAGAGGTTCCATGGCATCTGGTTGAGGTGGCATCTGTCACTTGGTTTCAGGGTGTGCTGTGTCTCACCATAGGCTGAATATTGGTTTACATGCACTGTGTACTTACTGTGAACATTAGAGTATAAGATAGCTTTTGTAACTTGTGTTATTCTTACAAATCTGTACATATCTGTAAAGATATAATTGTGGGTGAAGGAGTATCATAATATAGTTGATCTGTTCTTGTTTAATAAATGTTTTATGCTTTTGTGACTTTGTTCAATAGCCACTCCCCACGTATCTAAACAAACAAATTAAAGTTAGGGTTTATCAAGCTGGGTTCCACCCTGAGATCAGGCCTGTCCAGGGGTAACCTCAGCTGGGAATCAAAGCAAAGCGGGGGCTCTTGTGGGATGTGAAACATGGACAGCAGGTGATTGGACCCGGAATAAAAATTGGTCCAGGATTATCATTATAAGGCGAGATTAGAGATCCTTTAACATTGGTGGGATCATAAAACAAGTATGTGGGAGGTAAAGAGGTACTGGACATAGGAATTGGAGTTGCTGTGAGGTATATTATGTAGGTTGGAATTCAAAATGGCTTTGGAGGTTGCTGAGCCTTTTTTTATAGTTGTAAGATGTAACTCTGACTGGTTTACAGAAATTAACGAAGAGTAAGCTAATGGAATTGATGGATAAGCTGGAGTTCGAATTACCCAAAGGAGTGAGGGAAGTAGACCTATCTGAGATAATAGCACAGCGTTTAAACCTGGAAGGGATACCCGGACAGCCCACTTTCTCCAGGCGGTGAGTCACAGCTTGAGGTAGTGAGACTGTAGTTACAAACAAAGAAACTTGAATTGGAGGAAAAGAAAAAAAAAGAGAATTGGAATTGAAAAAGCTAGAGGCAAAGGAGAAAGAGAAGGAAAGAGAAAGAATTTAGGCAGCTAGGACTGGAATTTCAGGTCAGGTAGAAGGATAAAGAAAGAATGGCAAAGGAAAGAGAGAAGGTACAAGAAAATGAATATCAGTTTAAGAGGATGGAAGTTAAAAAAGGGATCTCAGATGCTGAGGAAAGTTCTAATGATGGAAAAACCATCAATTTAAAACCTAGTGGGGGAATCACAGAATCACACAGTGCAGAAGAGGCCCTTCGGCCCATCGAGTCTGCACCAACACGTGAGAAACACCTGACCTACCTACCTAATCCCATTTACCAGCACTTGGCCCATAGCCTTGAATGTTATGATGTGCCAGGTGCTCATCCAGGTACTTTTTAAAGGATGTGAGGCAACCCACCTCCACCACCCTCGCAGGCAGCGCATTCCAGACCATCACCACCCTCTGGGTAAAAAAGTTTTTCCTCACATCCCCCCTAAACCTCCTGCCCCTCACCTTGAACTTTTGTCCCCTTGTGACTGACCCTCCAACTAAGGGGAACAGCTGCTCCCTATCCACCCTGTCCATGCCCCTCATAATCTTGTACACCTCGATCAGGTCGCCCCTCAGTCTTCTCTGCTCCAACGAAAACAAGCCAAGTCTATCCAACCTCTCTTCGTAACTTAAATGTTTCATCCCAGGCAACATCCTGGTGAATCTCCTCTGCACCCCCTCCAGTGCAATCACATCCTTCCTATAATGTGGCAACCAGAACTGCACACAGTACTCTAGCTGTGGCCTCACCAAGGTTCTATACAACTCCAACATGACCTCCCTACTTTTGTAATCTATGCCTCGATTGATAAAGGCAAGTGTCCCATATGCCTTTTTCACCATCCCACTAACATGCCCCTCCGTCTTCAGAGATCTATGGACACACACACCAAGGTCCCATTGTTCCTCAGAACTTCCTAGTGTCATGCCGTTCATTGAATACTTCCTTGTCAAAATACTCCTTCCAAACTGTATCACCTCACACTTTTCAGGGTTAAATTTCATCTGCCACTTATCTGCCCATTTGACCATCCTGTCTATATCTTCCTGTAGCCCAAGACACTCAATCTCACTGTTAACCACCCAGCCAATCTTTGTGTCATCCACAAACTTACTAATCCTACCCCCCACATAGTCATCAATGTCGTTTATATAAATGACGAATAATAGGGGACCCAGCACAGATCCCTGTGGTACACCACTGGACACTGGCTTCCAGTCACTAAAGCATCCTTCTGTCATCATCCTCTGTCTCCTACAACTAAGCCAATTCTGAATCCACCTTATCAAATTACCCTGTTTAAGTTTGTGCTAGCTCTCCCAAAGTTTGAGGGAAGGGATATACAGGCATTCTGTATTTCATTTGATAAGGTAGCTAGGCAAATGAAGTGGTCAAAAGAAATCTGGACATTGCTCTTACACAGTAGGTTGGTAGGTAGAGCTCACGAGGTTTATGCAATAGTGTCAGAAGAGGTATTGGTGGATTATGATGCAGTAAAAATGACTGGTCTGAGTCTGTATGAGTTAGTCCCTGAGGCAGATAGGCAGAAATTTTGGAATGTAACAAAACAGTTGGGCAGACTTATATTGAGTTTGAGAGGGTAAAGCAAAGTAATTTTGACTGTTGGATTAAATTGCATTAAAGGTAGAGACAACATATGAAGCTCTTAGGGAAATAATTCTCTTGGAAGAACTTAAAGATTTACTTCCTCTTGTAGTTAGGACCCATGTTGAAGACCAGAGGGTTAAGACTGCTAGACAGGCAGCGGAGATGGCTGATGATTATGGACTGGTCCATAAATCTAAATCCTTTTTCCATCACCCCCATTATTCCGAGAAGGATCGAAGTTCGGGAGGCAAAAAGAAAGCAAGTAGCCAGGGAAGAAGGGGGGACAGTTGGGAATTCTCATACAATTTCTCCTCAGACCAGAAAGGAAGGCAGTGACATTCAAAAGCTGAGGTGTTTCCATTGTAACAGGGTAGGACATGTTAGGGCAGGCTGCTGGAGATTAAATGGTAGGCCTATTGCAGTAGTAAGAAGCTAAGGAGTCCTCAGAAAAGGTTGCATCAGAAAAGGAAATGGTTGTTAAAATTGTAGCAGTGGTATTGGTGAAACGTGTTCCCTCAGAACATACAGGAAAGGGGGATATGGTTCAGGATAGTCAGAAGAATTCTTCTCTGATTGCTGGTGAAGGAAGTCAGGCTAACAGAGGGTCTGGATGTTGTATGTCAAAGGGAGAAATGTTCCCTTACTCCTCCAACAAAACAGGTAAACCAATTAAAATTTTGAGAGGTACAGGGGCAGATCAATCATTGATGGTGGCTGATGATACAATTTGTGTTCCAGCTAGTTTTATGAAGCAAAAAGTACTAATAAGGGATATTAATGGAATAAAATCACTTTGTAAATGGAATTGTTACAGTGGGAATTATTCCTAATTCACCTGTTGAAGGGGTAGATTTTATTCTGGGTAGTGATTTGGCTAGTGGAGGCAGTATGTGGCAACAGCCGTATTACAGCAGGTGATCTTAACTGCCAGGAAGATATCATAATTTTCGTAATGTTATTGGAATTTATTGTAATGTAAAGTAATTGTGTGTGTGTGTGTGTGTGTGTGTGTGTGTGTGTGTGTGTGTGTGTGTGTGTGTGTGTGTGTGTGTGTGTGTGTGTGTGTGTGTGTGTGTGTGTGTGTGACTTAATTGCATTAAAGGCCGCTGGTCTGAAGACTGTGATGTAACAGAAAATAAGCCAGGTTTGAAATAAGTAGGTAACCATGGGGGATGTTTTAGGATGTGAGGTGTAAAAGTAACAATTGCATTTTTAAATAAGCCAGACTAGATTGAATTCAAAAGAGGGAGTGAAATATTACACCTAGTCAAGAAACAGTGTGTTTATTTTTTCCCAAAGATTACTGGTAAAATTGGTACTATGATAGATTTTATTATTAGAGAGATAAAAGCCCAAAGACATAGTGAAACACTGCGAATTTGCATTCAAAGGGGAAAATATGTATAAAGGAGAGAAGGCTGAGTGTAAGAGCAGGCATTCTAAGGTCTAAAACAAGTGTGAAGAAGCCTTCAGCGTCTATGCCTCAAGCTGTTGCCTACAAAGAACTGAAACAGAAAATTCATTTTGAATCGGATCGTTCAGGGTATTGCGTTTCTTTACCTGGGTCCTTTAAAATCTGCGTCTTACTGTTGCCTTAATGAAAGTGTAACTGGGAGTTAGATTAACTGGGGATTTAGAGGTTATCATAGTAATTTGTAAGTGTTTGAAATCATTTTTCCTATTAATAAAGGTTTAGCTCGGTTTTGTAAGAAACCTATAAGACTTGGTGGCCTTCTTTTTACTGATTTCAAAGCCCGCATCTTGAAATAAGTACAAGTTGTGGCAGCTGCTTCAAGTTTCCCTCTGGGATTTGGGCAGCTTGGAATTTACCATCCACCTGCCAATAACACACCCATCTTCAGAAAACCACTGTGGCCAAAACTGGAACACTTATTTCCGCTAACGAGCAATTGAAGAAAAACCTGATTAGTGTAGGAAACCGACTTTCACGTTTGAAAGAGGAGTTTGCTAATGAAAGCAGAGAATTTGAGAACGATTGAGAATCAGTTACAGAAAGTAGAATACTTGACTGAGGGCTTGAAACGTCTAAATGATAAACTCGTAGAAGCAAATTTAACAAAGGCCAATCTTCAGTTAAAGCTTGATGAACTTCAAGCGAGTAGCTGCTATGAAATATGGAAAGTGCCTTGAGCAGGAAAAGGAATTCTTGGTAAATCAGGATAACCGGTTGAATGCGGAATTAAAAAGCAAAACTAGCGAACTGTTAGAACTCCGTCGGGAAAAGCGTAATTTGATTCTTGAACTTCAGTGCGAACTGGAGGAAAGGGAGGGGAAGATATGTGGTGCGGAGTGTCACCGTTCCAAAGTTGTTCCTGTGAATAAAAAATCTTTGCCGAACTGTGGTCCAGCTGAGAGCAAAGAACTGATCCAAGTATAATTACTGATATATCAGCCTCGGTAATGGACAGTATGAAAACAGCTGAAGTGCCTGTAGAATTGGAAATCGAGAAATGCCAACAAAAAAGACTGAAATCACAAAATGGTCTGGAAAAGTCAATGACCAGATACACTGATTTACAGGCGATTGCCGGAGCTAATGTACAAAATACAGCAGTTGGAATCCAGGCAATCGGATGGTTTGCAAAAGACCATTCAAAAGCTGGAATGGAGTGGAATGATATAGTTTGTGGGTTATGTAAAAGAGTTGAAGGGTTAGAACAAACTATTAAACTCCGCGGGGAGACTCTGCCCGCTCCCTAACAGCACTGTGGGTGTACCTACACCACATGGACTGCAGCGGTTCAAGAAGGCAGCTCACCACTACCTTCTCAAGGGCAACTAGGGATGGGCACTAAATGCTGGCCCAGCCAGCGACACCCACATCCCGGGAATGAATTAAAAAAAAGTGGAAAAGGCCGGTTTGAAATGGGATCTGGAGAAACAACAACATCATAAAAACTTTAAAAACCAAACGAAACAGGAATACGAAGCCCTTTTGTGTGAACATAAAAAAACATCTCAATAACATCTTTGAAATGGCAAAAACAGATTTTTGACCGAGGAAGAAATGAGACGTTTACACACAAAAATGTCATTTTGACTTTGCTAAATCGAAATGAGAATTTACCACGCCTGAGTTTGGAAAATGAGCTTGAGGATGGAATTACATCTACAACGAACAAAAAGGACAATTGGGCTATAGACTGAAGTGAAACGTTCTTTGTTGAATTAAAGACTGGGAATAAGAGGAAAATTATGATAATGCTAGGATGAAAAATTCTGCTAATGTTGTTACGTTTATTGACATTGTTTAAGAAGGTGTTTGTAATGGTACAATAAGATATGTAGTTGGGAAGCAAATGGAAAATGTATCTGTATAGTAGATTATAAGCTGTTTTCAGGTTAATGATGTTATGTTTGTGTGAGGCAGATGGAAGACGGAGCGAAGAAACCTCCACTGCTGTAAAGCTTTCTTTCCTCCAGAGGGGAACAGAGTTTGAAACAGAGATAGTTTAAGTAAGTTATATTTGTAGTTGTGGGTGTTAGGATTGAGATGTAGTTTTAAAGTTTAAGTTTGATTTGTATTTCTGTTTTTGCAAGTTAAGAAAAGGTCAATTTGTTATAAGTTCATCACCTGACACTGGTGACTTTGTTCAGTAGCCCCTCTCCCTGTATCTAAACAAACAAATAAAAGTTAGGATTTATTAATATGGGTTCCACCCTGGGATCAGGCTTATCCAGTGGTAACCGCAGCTGGGGATCATAACAGAACTGGGGACAAGGTGAGGTTAAGTGTGCTGGGGGTGAGGTGGGGTTGAGTGTGCTGGGGGTGAGGTGGGGTTGAGTGTGCTGGGGGTGAGGTGGGGTTGAGTGTGCTGGGGGTGAGGTGGGGTTGAGTGTGCTGGGGGTGAGGTGGGATTGAGTGTGCTGGGGGTGAGGTGGGGTTGAGTGTGCTGGGGGTGAGGTGGGGTTGAGTGTGCTGGGGGTGAGGTGGGGTTGAGTGTGCCGGGGGTGAGGTGGGGTTGAGTGTGCCGGGGGTGAGGTGGGGTTGAGTGTGCTGGGGGTGAGGTGGGGTTGAGTGTGCTGGGGGTGAGGTGAGGTTGAGTGTGCTGGGGGTGAGGTGGGGTTGAGTGTGCTGGGGGTGAGGTGGGGTTGAGCGTGCCGGGGGTGAGGTGGGGTTGAGTGTGCTGAGGGTGAGGTGGGGTTGAGTGTGCCGTGGGTGAGGTGGGGTTGAGTGTGCCGGGGGTGAGGTGGGGTTGAGTGTGCCGGGGGTGAGGTGGGGTTGAGTGTGCCGGGGGTGAGGTGGGGTTGAGTGTGCTGGGGGTGAGGTGGGGTTGAGTGTGCTGGGGGTGAGGTGGGGTTGAGTGTGCTGGGGGTGAGGTGGGGTTGAGTGTGCTGGGGGTGAGGTGGGGTTGAGTGTGCTGGGGGTGAGGTGGCATGGTGATATATGGGGCTGGATGCAGAAAGTGTGCTGGTGAAATGAGGTTCTATCCTAAAGGGCTGGAGTTTGGTTGACAGAAGAATGTTTGTCCCTTGCTCGGTTCGTATTTCCTTACCTGGGAGATACAATAACCTGCGATTCAGTTTTTGTGATTTTGCATAGTGGTGGCAGTTTCTCCAGAGATGCCTCCCAGTTATTCCCATCTCCAGCTGTGGTTTCCTCTTCCTCTAGATCCTAGTGAGGAATCAGAAATACCAATTGCCAGCAATTCAGCTTGCACATGTATTACCAGCATTATTCCAATGGTCCATGTAACACAGATATCACCATCTACAACTGCATCATCGACTCTACACACAGTTGAGATACACACTCCATCTTGTTTCCCTGAAAAGTGTTAACTCATTCCCCATCAAATATGTAACTTGGGCACAACTTGTTTCTATCAAACACCTACTACGATAAGCACCACACCTACTGAAGGAGCTCAAGTTAGGATCAGCAACAAATGCTCGTCCACATCCGAGAAACAAAAAAAAGTCTGGGTAATGCACTCCCTGTCCCTGCTCACAGTCCGTGTAACACAGGCCCTGTCACACATCCCAGTGTAACACAGGCCCTGTCACTCGTCACAGTCCGTGTAACACAGGCCCTGTCACACATCCCAGTGTAACACAGGCCCTGTCACTCGTCACAGTCTGTGTAACACAGGCCCTGTCACTGCTCACAATCCGTGTAACACAGGCCCTGTCACACATCCCAGTGTAACACAGGCCCTGTCACACATCCCAGTGTAACACAGGCCCTGTCACACATCCCAGTGTAACACAGGCCCTGTCACTCGTCACAGTCTGTGTAACACAGGCCCTGTCACCGCTCACAGTCTGTGTAACACAGGCCCTGTCACACATCCCAGTGTAACACAGGCCCTGTCACTCGTCACAGTCTGTGTAACACAGGCCCTGTCACTGCTCACAATCCGTGTAACACAGGCCCTGTCACACATCCCAGTGTAACACAGGCCCTGTCACACATCCCAGTGTAACACAGGCCCTGTCACACATCCCAGTGTAACACAGGCCCTGTCACTCGTCACAGTCTGTGTAACACAGGCCCTGTCACCGCTCACAGTCTGTGTAACACAGGCCCTGTCACACATCCCAGTGTAACACAGGCCCTGTCACTCGTCACAGACTGTGTAACACAGGCCCTGTCACTCGTCACAATCCGTGTAACACAGGCCCTGTCACACATCCCAGTGTAACACAGGCCCTGTCACACATCCCAGTGTAACACAGGCCCTGTCACTCGTCACAATCTGGGTAACACAGGCCCTGTCACTCATCACAGTCTGTATAACAAAGGCCCTGTCACTCGTCACAGTCTGTATAACACACGCCCTGTCACTGCTCACAGTCCGTGTAACACAGGCCCTGTCACACATCCCAGTGTAACACACGCCCTGTCACTGCTCACAGTCCGTGTAACACAGGCCCTGTCACACATCCCAGTGTAACACACGCCCTGTCCCTCGTCACAGTCTGGGTAACACAGGCCCTATCACTCATCACAGTCTGTGTAACACAGGCCCTGTCACTCATCACAGTCTGTGTAACACAGGCCCTGTCACACATCCCAGTGTAACACAGGCCCTGTCACTCATCACAGTCTGTTTAACACAGGCCCTGTCACACATCCCAGTGTAACACAGGCCCTGTCACTGCTCACAGTCTGTGTAACACAGGCCCTGTCACACATCCCAGTGTAACACAGGCCCTGTCACTCGTCACAGTCTGTGTAACACAGGCCCTGTCACTCATCACAATCTGTGTAACACAGGCCCTGTCACTCGTCACAGTCTGTATTACACACGACCTGTCACTCATCACAATCTGTGTAACACAGGCCCTGTCACTCGTCACAGTCTGTATAACACACGCCCTGTCACTGCTCACAGTCTGTGTCACACAGACCCTGTCACACATCACTGTGTAATACAGGCCCTGTCACTGCTCACAGTCTGTGTAACACAGGCCCTGTCACACGTCACTGTGTAACACAGGCCCTGTCACTCGTCACAGTCTGTGTAACACAGGCCCTGTCACTGCTCACAGTCTGTGTAACACAGGCCCTGTCACACATCCCAGTGTAACACAGGCCCTGTCACTCGTCACAGTCTGTGTAACACAGGCCCTGTCACTCGTCACAGTCTGGGTAACACAGGTCCTGTCACTCGTCACAGTCTGGGTAACACAGGTCCTGTCACTCATCACAATCTGTTTAACACAGGCCCTGTCACACATCCCAGTGTAACACAGGCCCTGTCACTCGTCACAGTCTGTATAACACACGCCCTGTCACTCGTCACAGTCTGTGTAACACAGGCCCTGTCACACATCCCAGTGTAACACAGGCCCTGTCACTCGTCACAGCTGTATAACACACGCCCTGTCACTGCTCACAGTCTGTGTCACACAGACCCTGTCACACATCCCAGTGTAACACAGGCCCTGTCACTCGTCACAGTCTGTATAACACACGCCCTGTCACTGCTCACAGTCTGTGTCACACAGGCCCTGTCACACATCCCAGTGTAACACAGGCCCTGTCACTCGTCACAGTCTGTATAACACACGCCCTGTCACTGCTCACAGTCTGTGTCACACAGGCCCTGTCACACATCCCAGTGTAACACAGGCCCTGTCACTTGTCACAGTCTGTGTAACACAGGTCCTGTCACTCATCACAATCTGTGTAACACAGGCCCTGTCACTCATCACAGTCTGTGTAACACAGGCCCTGTCACACATCCCAGTGTAACACATGCCCTGTCACTGCTCACAGTCTGTGTCACACAGACCCTGTCACACATCACTGTGTAATACAGGCCCTGTCACTCGTCACAGTCTGTGTAACACAGGCCCTTTCACTCAACACAATCTGTGTAACACAGGTCCTGTCACTCATCACAGTCTGTGTAATACAGGCCCTGTCACTCGTCACAGTCTGTATAACACACACCCTGTCACTGCTCACAGTCTGTGTAACACAGGCCCTGTCACTCATCACAGTCTGTGTAACACAGGCCCTGTCACTCGTCACAGTCTGTGTAACACAGGCCCTGTCACTCATCACAGTCTGTGTAATACAGGCCCTGTCACTCATCACAGTCTGTGTAACACAGGCCCTGTCACTGCTCACAGTCTGTGTAACACAGGCCCTGTCACTCATCACAGTCTGTGTAACACAGACCCTGTCACTCGTCACAGACTCTGTGTAACACAGGTCCTGTCACACATCCCAGTGTAACACAGGCCCTGTCACTCGTCACAGTCTGTGTAACACAGGCCCTGTCACTCATCACAATCTGTGTAACACAGGTCCTGTCACTCATCACAGTCTGTATAACACACGCCCTGTCACTGCTCACAGTCTGTGTCACACAGACCCTGTCACACGTCACTGTGTAACACAGGCCCTGTCACTCATCACAATCTGGGTAATACAGGCACTGTCACTGCTCACAGTCTGTGTAACAAAGGCCCTGTCACTCGTCACAGTCTGTATAACACATGCCCTGTCACTGCTCACAGTCTGTGTAACACAGGCCCTGTCACACATCCCAGTGTAACACAGGCCCTGTCACTCATCACAGTCTGTGTAACACAGGCCCTGTCACTCATCACAATCTGTGTAACACAGGTCCTATCACTCATCACAGTCTGTATAACAAAGGCCCTGTCACACGTCACAGTCTGTGTAACACAGGCCCTGTCACTGCTCACAGTCTGTGTAACACAGGCCCTGTCACACATCCCAGTGTAACACAGGCCCTGTCACTGCTCACAGTCTGTATAACACACGCCCTGTCACTGCTCACAGTCTGTGTCACACAGGCCCTGTCACTGCTCACAGTCTGTGTAACACAGGCCCTGTCACACATCCCAGTGTAACACACGCCCTGTCACTCGTCACAGTCTGTATAACACACGCCCTGTCACAACTCACAGTCTGTGTCACACAGGCCCTGTCACACGTCACTGTGTAACACAGACCCTGTCACACATCCCAGTGTAACACAGGCCCTGTCACTGCTCACAGTCTGTGTAAAACAGGCCCTGTCACACATCCCAGTGTAACACAGGCCCTGTCACACATCCCAGTGTAACACAGGCCCTGTCACTTGTCACAGTCTGTGTAACACAGGCCCTGTCACACACCCCAGTGTAACACAGGCCCTGTCACTCGTCACAGTCTGTGTAACACAGGCCCTGTCACACATCCCAGTGTAACACAGGCCCTGTCACTCGTCACAGTCTGTGTAACACAGGCCCTGTCACTCATCACAATCTGTGTAACACAGGTCCTGTCACTCATCACAGTCTGTATAACACACGCCCTGTCACTGCTCACAGTCTGTGTCACACAGACCCTGTCACACGTCACTGTGTAACACAGGCCCTGTCACTCATCACAATCTGGGTAATACAGGCACTGTCACTGCTCACAGTCTGTGTAACAAAGGCCCTGTCACTCGTCACAGTCTGTATAACACATGCCCTGTCACTGCTCACAGTCTGTGTAACACAGGCCCTGTCACACATCCCAGTGTAACACAGGCCCTGTCACTCATCACAGTCTGTGTAACACAGGCCCTGTCACTCATCACAATCTGTGTAACACAGGTCCTGTCACTCATCACAGTCTGTATAACAAAGGCCCTGTCACACGTCACAGTCTGTGTAACACAGGCCCTGTCACTGCTCACAGTCTGTGTAACACAGGCCCTGTCACACATCCCAGTGTAACACAGGCCCTGTCACTGCTCACAGTCTGTATAACACACGCCCTGTCACTGCTCACAGTCTGTGTCACACAGGCCCTGTCACTGCTCACAGTCTGTGTAACACAGGCCCTGTCACACATCCCAGTGTAACACACGCCCTGTCACTCGTCACAGTCTGTATAACACACGCCCTGTCACAACTCACAGTCTGTGTCACACAGGCCCTGTCACACGTCACTGTGTAACACAGACCCTGTCACACATCCCAGTGTAACACAGGCCCTGTCACTGCTCACAGTCTGTGTAAAACAGGCCCTGTCACACATCCCAGTGTAACACAGGCCCTGTCACACATCCCAGTGTAACACAGGCCCTGTCACTTGTCACAGTCTGTGTAACACAGGCCCTGTCACACACCCCAGTGTAACACAGGCCCTGTCACTCGTCACAGTCTGTGTAACACAGGCCCTGTCACACATCCCAGTGTAACACAGGCCCTGTCACTCGTCACAGTCTGTGTAACACAGGCCCTGTCACTCGTCACAGTCTGTGTAACACAGGTCCTGTCACTCATCACAATCTGGGTAACACAGGCCCTGTCACTCGTCACAGTCTGTGTAACACAGGCCCTGTCACTCGTCACAGGCTGTGTAACACAGGTCCTGTCACTCATCACAATCTGTGTAACACAGGCCCTGTCACTCGTCACAGTCTGTATAACACACGCCCTGTCACTGCTCACAGTCTGTGTAACACAGACCCTGTCACACATCACTGTGTAATACAGGCCCTGTCACTGCTCACAGTTGGGTAACACAGGCCCTGTCACACATCCCAGTGTAACACACGCCCTGTCACTCGTCACAGTCTGTGTAACACAGGCCCTGTCACACATCCCAGTGTAACACAGGCCCTGTCACTTATCCCAGTGTAACACAGGCCCTGTCACTTGTCACAGTCTGTGTAACACAGGCCCTGTCACTCATCACAATCTGTGTAACACAGGCCCTGTCACTCGTCACAGTCTGTATAACAAAGGCCCTGTCATTCATCACAGTCTGTGTAACACAGGTCCTGTCACACGTCACTGTGTAATACAGGCCCTGTCACTCGTCACAGTCTGTGTAACACAGGCCCTGTCACTCGTCACAGTCTGTGTAACACAGGCCCTGTCACTCGTCACAGTCTGTATAATACAGGCCCTGTTACTCGTCACAGTCTGTGTAACACAGGCCCTGTCACACATCCCAGTGTAACACAGGCCCTGTCACACGTCACTGTGTAATACAGGCCCTGTTACTCGTCACAGTCTGTGTAACACAGGCCCTGTCACTCGTCACAGTCTGTGTAACACAGGCCCTGTCACACATCCCAGTGTAACACAGGCCCTGTCACTCGTCACAGTCTGTATAACACATGCCCTGTCACTGCTCACAGTCTGTGTCACACAGACCCTGTCACACATCACTGTGTAATACAGGCCCTGTCACTGCTCACAGTCTGTGTAACACAGGCCCTGTCACTCATCACAATCTGTGTAACACAAGACCTGTCACTCGTCACAGTCTGTATAACAAAGGCCCAGTCATTCATCACAGTCTGTGTAACACACGCCCTGTCACTGCTCACAGTCTGTGTCACACAGATAGTGTCACACATCACTGTGTAATACAGGCCCTGTGACTGCTCATAGTCTGTGTAACACAGGCCCTGTCACACATCCCAGTGTAACACAGGCCCTGTCACTCATCACAATCTGTGTAACACAGGCCCTGTCACTCGTCACTGTGTAATACAGGCCCTGTCACTCGTCACAGTCTGTGTAACACAGGCCCTGTCACTCGTCACAGTCTGTATAACAAAGGCCCTGTCATTCATCACAGTCTGTGTAACACAGGCCCTGTCACACGTCACTGTGTAATACAGGCCCTGTCACTCGTCACAATCTGTGTAACACAGGCCCTGTCACTCGTCACAGTCTGTATAACAAAGGCCCTGTCATTCATCACAGTCTGTGTAACACAGGCCCTGTCACACGTCTCTGTGTAATACAGGCCCTGTCACTCGTCACAATCTGGGTAACACAGGTCCTGTCACTCATCACAGTCTGTGTAACACAGGCCCTGTCACACATCCCAGTGTAACACAGGCCCTGTCACTCATCACAGTCTGTGTAACACAGGCCCTGTCACACATCCCAGTGTAACACAGGCCCTGTCACTCGTCACAGTCTGTGTAACACAGGCCCTGTCACACATCCCAGTGTAACACAGGCCCTGTCACTCGTCACAGTCTGTGTAACACAGACCCTGTCACTCGTCACAGTCTGTATAACACACGCCCTGTCACTGCTCACAGTCTGTGTCACACAGACCCTGTCACACATCACTGTGTAATACAGGCCCTGTCACTGCTCACAGTCTGTGTAACACAGGCCCTGTCACTCATCACAATCTGTGTAACACAAGACCTGTCACTCGTCACAGTCTGTGTAACAAAGGCCCTGTCATTCATCACAGTCTGTGTAACACAGGCCCTGTCACACATAACTGTGTAATACAGGCTCTGTCACTGCTCACAGTCTGTGTAACACAGGCCCTGTCATTTGTCACAATCTGTGTAACACAGGCCCTGTCACTCGTCACAGTCTGTGTAACACACGCCCTGTCATTCGTCACAATCTGGGTAACACAGGCCCTGTCACTCGTCACAGTCTGTGTAACACAGGCCCTGTCACACGTCACTGTGTAATACAGACCCTGTCACTCGTCACAGTCCTTATAACACACGCCCTGTCACCCATCACAGTCTGTGTAATACAGGCCCTGTCACTCGTCACAGTCCGTATAACACACGGCCTGTCACCCATCACAGTCTGTGTAATACAAGCCCTGTCACATGTCACAGTCTGTATAACACACGCCCTCTCACCCATTACAGCCTATATGACACACGCCCTGTAACACATCACAGTATGTGTAATACAAGCTCTGTCACAAGTAACAGTCTGTATAACACATGCCCTGCCTTCCATCACAGTCTGTGTAATACAAGCATTGTCACATGTCACTGTCTGAATAACACAAGCCCGGTCACCCATCACAGTCTATGTAATATAGGCCCTGTCACCTATCACAGTCTGTATAACACACGCACTGTAACCCATCACAGTCTGTATAACACACGCCCTGTCACCTATCACAGTCTGTATAACACACGCCCTGTCACCCATCACAGTCTGTGTAATACAGGCCCTGTCACGTCACAGTCAGTATAACACACACCCTGTCACATGTCACAGTCTGTGTAATACAAGCCCTGTAACAAGTAGCAGTCTGTATAACACACGCACTGGCACATGTCACACAGTCCTGGGGCTGTGTGGATCACATTGTCAGGTACAGAATGTAAAGACAGTGCTAGGGCTGTGTGGATAACATTGTCAGGTACAGAATGTAAAGACAGTGCTGGGGTTGTGTGGATCACACTGTCAGGTACAGAATGTAAAGACAGTGCTGGGGCTGTGTGGATCACATTGTCAGGTACAGAATGTAAAGACAGTGCTGGGGCTGTGTGGATCACATTGTCAGGTACAGAATGTAAAGACAGTGCTGGGGCTGTGTGGATCACATTGTCAGGTACAGAATGTAAAGACAGTGCTGGGGCTGTGTGGATCACATTGTCAGGTACAGAATGTAAAGACAGTCCTGGGGCTGTGTGGATCACATTGTCAGGTACAGAATGTAAAGACAGTGCTGGGGCTGTGTGGATCACATTGTCAGGTACAGAATGTAGAGACAGTGCTGGGGCTGTGTGGATCACATTGTCAGGTACAGAATGTAGAGACAGTGCTGGGGCTGTGTGTATCACATTGTCAGGTACAGAATGTAAAGACAGTGCTGGGGCTGTGTGTATCACATTGTCAGGTACAGAATTTAAAGACAGTGCTGGGGCTGT
The DNA here is from genome assembly GCA_026770705.1 of Isurus oxyrinchus. NCBI lineage: Eukaryota > Metazoa > Chordata > Chondrichthyes > Lamniformes > Lamnidae > Isurus > Isurus oxyrinchus. The sequence continues at coordinate 191,616,035 of JANJGN010000006.1, read as the reverse complement.
GTGGATCACATTGTCAGGTACAGAATGTAAAGATAGTGCTGGGGCTGTGTGGATCACATTGTCAGGTACAGAATTTAAAGACAGTGCTGGGGCTGTGTGGATCACATTGTCAGGTACAGAATGTAAAGACAGTCCTGGGGTTGTGTGGATCACATTGTCAGGTACAGAATGTAAAGACAGTCCTGGGGCTGTGTGGATCACACTGTCAGGTACAGAATGTAAAGATAGTGCTGGGGCTGTGTGGATCACATTGTCAGGTACACAATGTAAAGATAGTGCTGGGGTTGTGTGGATCACACTGTCAGGTACAGAATGTAAAGACAGTCCTGGGGCTGTGTGGATCACACTGTCAGGTACAGAATGTAAAGACAGTCCTGGGGCTGTGTGGATCACACTGTCAGGTACACAATGTAAAGACAGTGCTGGGGTTGTGTGGATCACATTGTCAGGTACAGAATGTAAAGATAGTGCTGGGGCTGTGTGGATCACATTGTCAGGTACACAATGTAAAGATAGTGCTGGGGTTGTGTGGATCACACTGTCAGGTACAGAATGTAAAGACAGTCCTGGGGCTGTGTGGATCACACTGTCAGGTACAGAATGTAAAGACAGTCCTGGGGCTGTGTGGATCACACTGTCAGGTACACAATGTAAAGACAGTGCTGGGGTTGTGTGGATCACATTGTCAGGTACAGAATGTAAAGACAGTCCTGGGGCTGTGTAGATCACACTGTCAGGTACAGAATGTAAAGACAGTCCTGGGGCTGCGTGGATCACACTGTCAGGTACACAATGTAAAGACAGTGCTGGGGTTGTGTGGATCACAGTGTCAGGTACAGAATGTAAAGACAGTGCTGGGGCTGTGTGGATCACATTGTCAGGTACAGAATGTAAAGACAGTCCTGGAGCTGTGTGGATCACATTGTCAGGTACAGAATGTAAAGACAGTCCTGGGGTTGTGTGGATCACATTGTCAGGTACAGAATGTAAAGACAGTCCTGGGGTTGTGTGGATCACATTGTCAGGTACAGAATGTAAAGATAGTGCTGGGGCTGTGTGGATCACACTGTCAGGTACAGAATGTAAAGACAGTGCTGGGGCTGTGTGGATCACATTGTCAGGTACAGAATGTAAAGACAGTGCTGGGGCTGTGTGGATCACATTGTCAGGTACAGAATGTAAAGACAATGCTGGGGCTTTGTGGATCACATTGTCAGGTACAGAATGTAAAGACAGCCCTGGGGTTGTGTGGATCTCATTGTCAGGTACAGAATGTAAAGACAGTGCTGGGGCTGTGTGGATCACATTGTCAGGTACAGAATGTAAAGACAGTGCTGGGGCTGTGTGGATCACATTGTCAGGTACAGAATGTAAAGACAGTGCTGGGGCTGTGTGGATCACATTGTCAGGTACAGAATGTAAAGACAGGCCTGGGGCTGTGTGGATCACATTGTCAGGTACAGAATGTAAAGACAGTGCTGGGGCTGTGTGGATCACATTGTCAGGTACAGAATGTAAAGACAGTGCTGGGGCTGTGTGGATCACATTGTCAGGTACAGAATGTAAAGACAGTCCTGGGGCTGTGTGGATCACATTGTCAGGTACAGAATGTAAAGACAGTGCTGGGGCTGTGTGGATCACATTGTCAGGTACAGAATGTAAAGACAGTGCTGGGGCTGTGTGGATCACATTGTCAGGTACAGAATGTAAAGACAGTGCTGGGGTTGTGTGGATCACATAGTCAGGTACAGAATGTAAAGACACTCCTGGGGCTGTGGGGATCACATTGTCAGGTACAGAATGTAAAGACAGTCCTGGGGCTGTGTGGATCACATTGTCAGGTACAGAAAGTAAAGACAGTCCTGGGGCCGTGTGGATCACATTGTCAGGTACAGAATGTAAAGACAGTGCTGGGGCTGTGTGGATCACATTGTCAGGTACAGAATGTAACGACAGTGCTGGGGCTGTGGGGATCACATTGTCAGGTACAGAATGTAAAGACAGTGCTGGGGCTGTGTGGATCACATTGTCAGGTACAGAATGTAACGACAGTGCTGGGGCTGTGTGGATCACATTGTCAGGTACAGAATGTAAAGACAGTGCTGGGGCCGTGTGGATCACATTGTCAGGTACAGAAAGTAAAGACAGTCCTGGGGCCGTGTGGATCACATTGTCAGGTACAGAATGTAAAGACAGTGCTGGGGCTGTGGGGATCACATTGTCAGGTACAGAATGTAAAGACAGTGCTGGGGCTGTGGGGATCACATTGTCAGGTACAGAAAGTAAAGACAGTCCTGGGGCCGTGTGGATCACATTGTCAGGTACAGAATGTGAAGACAGTGCTGGAGCTGTGTGGATCACATTGTCAGGTATAGAATGTAAAAACAGTGCTGGGGCTGTGTGGATCACATTGTCAGGTACAGAATGTAAAGACAGTGCTGGGGCGGTGTGGATCACATTGTCAGGTACAGAATGTAAAGACAGTGCTGGGGCGGTGTGGATCACATTGTCAGGTACAGAATGTAATGACAGTGCTGGGGCTGTGTGGGTCACATTGTCAGGTACAGAATGTAAAGACAGTCCTGGGGTTGTGTGGATCACATTGTCAGGTACAGAATGTAAAGACAGTCCTGGGGCTGTGTGGATTACATTGTCAGGTACAGAATGTAAAGACAGTCCTGGGGCTGTGTGGATCACATTGTCAGGTACAGAATGTAAAGACAGTGCTGGGGCTGTGTGGATCACATTGTCAGGTACAGAATGTAACGACAGTGCTGGGGCTGTGGGGATCACATTGTCAGGTACAGAATGTAAAGACAGTGCTGGGGCTGTGTGGATCACATTGTCAGGTACAGAATGTAACGACAGTGCTGGGGCTGTGTGGATCACATTGTCAGGTACAGAATGTAAAGACAGTGCTGGGGCTGTGTGGATCACATTGTCAGGTACAGAAAGTAAAGACAGTCCTGGGGCCGTGTGGATCACATTGTCAGGTACAGAATGTAAAGACAGTGCTGGGGCTGAGTGGATCACATTGTCAGGTACAGAATGTAAAGACAGTCCTGGGGCCGTGTGGATCACATTGTCAGGTACAGAATGTAAAGACAGTGCTGGGGCTGTGGGGATCACATTGTCAGGTACAGAAAGTAAAGACAGTCCTGGGGCCGTGTGGATCACATTGTCAGGTACAGAATGTGAAGACAGTGCTGGAGCTGTGTGGATCACATTGTCAGGTATAGAATGTAAAAACAGTGCTGGGGCTGTGTGGATCACATTGTCAGGTACAGAATGTAAAGACAGTGCTGGGGCGGTGTGGATCACATTGTCAGGTACAGAATGTAAAGACAGTGCTGGGGCGGTGTGGATCACATTGTCAGGTACAGAATGTAATGACAGTGCTGGGGCTGTGTGGGTCACATTGTCAGGTACAGAATGTAAAGACAGTCCTGGGGTTGTGTGGATCACATTGTCAGGTACAGAATGTAAAGACAGTCCTGGGGCTGTGTGGATCACATTGTCAGGTACAGAATGTAAAGACAGTCCTGGGGCTGTGTGGATCACATTGTCAGGTACAGAATGTAAAGACAGTGCTGGGGCTGTGTGGATCACATTGTCAGGTACAGAATGTAAAGACAGTGCTGGGGCTGTGTAGATCACACTGTCAGGTACAGAATGTAAAGACAGTGCTGGGGCTGTGTGGATCACATTGTCAGGTACAGAATGTAAAGACAGTGCTGGGGCTGTGTGGATCACATTGTCAGGTACAGAATGTAAAGACAGTGCTGGGGCGGTGTGGATCACATTGTCAGGTACAGAATGTAAAGACAGTCCTGGGGCTGTGTGGATCACATTGTCAGGTACAGAATGTAAAGACAGTGCTGGGGCTGTGTGGATCATATTGTCAGGTACAGAATGTAAAGACAGTGCTGGGGCTGTGTGGATCACATTGTCAGGTACAGAATGTAAAGACAGTCCTGGGGCTGTGTGGATCACACTGTCAGGTACAGAATGTAAAGACAGTCCTGGGGCTGTGTGGATCACACTGTCAGGTACACAATGTAAAGACAGTGCTGGGGTTGTGTGGATCACACTGTCAGGTACAGAATGTAAAGACAGTGCTGGGGCTGTGTGGATCACATTGTCAGGTACAGAATGTAAAGACAGTCCTGGGGCTGTGTGGATCACACTGTCAGGTACACAATGTAAAGACAGTGCTGGGGTTGTGTGGATCACACTGTCAGGTACACAATGTAAAGACAGTGCTTGGGCTGTGTGGATCACAGTGTCAGGTACAGAATGTAAAGACAGTCCTGGGGCTGTGTGGATCACATTGTCAGGTACAGAATGTAAAGACAGTCCTGGGGCTGTGTGGATCACATTGTCAGGTACAGAATGTAAAGACAGTCCTGGGGTTGTGTGGATCACACTGTCAGGTACACAATGTAAAGACAGTGCTGGGGCTGTGTGGATCACATTGTCAGGTACAGAATGTAAAGACAGTGCTGGGGCTGTGTGGATCACATTGTCAGGTACTGAATGTAAAGACAGTCCTGGGGTTGTGTGGATCACACTGTCAGGTACACAATGTAAAGACAGTGCTGGGGTTGTGTGGATCACATTGTCAGGTACAGAATGTAAAGACAGTCCTGGGGCTGTGTGGATCACATTGTCAGGTACAGAATGTAAAGACAGTCCTGGGGCTGTGTGGATCACATTGTCAGGTACAGAATGTAAAGACAGTCCTGGGGTTGTGTGGATCACATTGTCAGGTACAGAATGTAAAGATAGTGCTGGGGCTGTGTGGATCACACTGTCAGGTACAGAATGTAAAGACAGTGCTGGGGCTGTGTGGATCACATTGTCAGGTACAGAATGTAAAGACAGTGCTGGGGCTGTGTGGATCACATTGTCAGGTACAGAATGTAAAGACAGCCCTGGGGTTGTGTGGATCTCATTGTCAGGTACAGAATGTAAAGACAGTGCTGGGGCTGTGTGGATCACATTGTCAGGTACAGAATGTAAAGACAGTGCTGGGGCTGTGTGGATCACATTGTCAGGTACAGAATGTAAAGACAGTCCTGGGGCTGTGTGGATCACATTGTCAGGTACAGAATATAAAGACAGCCCTGGGGCTGTGTGGATCACATTGTCAGGTACAGAATGTAAAGACAGTGCTGGGGCTGTGTGGATCACATTGTCAGGTACAGAATGTAAAGACAGTGCTGGGGCTGTGTGGATCACATTGTCAGGTACAGAATGTAAAGACAGTGCTGGGGCTGTGTGGATCACATTGTCAGGTACAGAATGTAAAGACAGTGCTGGGGTTGTGTGGATCATATTGTCAGGTACAGAATGTAAAGACAGCCCTGGGGCTGTGTGGATCACATTGTCAGGTACAGAATGTAAAGACAGTGCTGGGGCTGTGTGGATCACATTGTCAGGTACAGAATGTAAAGACAGCCCTGGGGCTGCGTGGATCACATTGTCAGGTACAGAATGTAAAGTCAGTCCTGGGGCTGTGTGGATCACATTGTCATGTACAGAAAATATAGAAACATAGTAACTAGGAGCAGGAGCAGGCCATTTGGCCCTTCGAGCCTGCTCAGCCTTTCAATATTATCATGGCTGATCCTCTATCTCAATGCCATATTACTGCTTTCTCTCCATACCCCTAGGTGCCCCTAATATCCAAAAAATTATCAATTTCTTTCTTGAATATACTCAGTGACCCGGCCTCCACAGCCTCAGTGGGAGAGAATTCCACAGGTTGAAATTTTTCCCCATCTCAGTCCTAAATGGCCTGCCCTGTATCCTGAGACTGTGGCCCCTGGGTCTAGACTCCCCAACCAGGGGAAACATCCTCCCTGCATCCAGTCTGTCTGGCCCTGTTAGAATTTTATACGTTTCAATCAGATCCCCTCTCATTCTTCTAAACTCTAGTGAATACAGGCCCAGTCGAACCAATCTCTCCTCATACAACAGTCCTGCCATCCCCGGTATCAGCCTAGTGAACCTTCGCTGCACTCCCTCTATGGCAAGTATATCCTTAGGCAGGGAGACCAAAACTGCAGGTAAAACTCTAGCTGTGGTCTCACCAAGGCCCTGTATATCTGCAGTAAGACATCCCTACTTCTGAGCTCAAATCCTCTTGCAATGAAGGCCAACATACCATTTGCCTTCCTAATTGCTTGCTGCACCTGCCTGTTTACTTTCATTGACTGGTGAACAAAGACACCCAGATCCCTTTTTACATCCACGTTTCCTAATATATCACCATTTAAATAATGCTCTGCCTTATGGTTTCTCACACCAAAGAGTATAACTTCACATTTATCCACGTTACACTGCATCTGCCATGTGTTTGCCCACACACACAACTTGTCTAAATCAGCCTGAAGCCTCCTTGCTTCCTCCTCACAGCCCCGCCCAGTTTTGTGTCATCAGCAAACTTGGAAATACTGCATTTGGTTTCCTCATCCAAGTCATTTATATATATACTGAATAGCTGGGCCCAAGCACTGATCCCTGTGATACACAACTAGTCACCGCCTGCCACCCAGAAAAAAACCCTTTCATTCCCACTCGCTGTTTCTGGTCTATCAACCAATTCTCAGTCCATGCCAGTATCTTACCCCAGATTCCATGTGCTTTAATTTTTCCCACTAAGCTCTTATTTGGGATCTTATCAAAAGCCTTCTTGAAATCCAAATACATCACATCCGCTGGTTCTCCCTTATCTATCCTCAAAAAATTCCAGTAGATTAGTTAAGCATGATTTCCCTTTCATAAACCAATGCTGACTTTGTTTAATCCCGTTAATATTTTCCAAGTGTTCTGTTACCACATCTTTGATAACAGACTCTAGCATTTTCCCCACTACTGATGTTAGGCTACCTGGTCTATAATTCTCTGTTTGTTCTCTCCCTCCTTTTTTAAATAGTGGGGTTACATTGGCCACCCTCCAATCTGTAGGAACTGCTCCAGAGTCTACAGAATTTTGGGAGATGACCACCAATGTATCCAATATTTCCAGGGCCACTGCCTTTAGTACTCTGGGATGTAGATTATCAGGCCCTGGGGGTTTTACAGCCTTTAACCCCATTAATTTCTCTCGCACCATTTTTTTACTTACACTGATTATCTTCAATTCCTCCCTCTCACTGGACCCTTGGTTTCCTAACATTTCCGGGAAATTATTTTGTGAAGACAGCACCAAAATGTGTGTTCAATTCTTCTGCCATTTCTTTGTTCCCCATTATAATTTCCCCCATTTCTGACTGTAAGCGACCTACATTTGTCTTCACTAATCTTTTTCTCTTCACATATTCATAGGAGCTTTCACAGTCAGTTTTTATGTTCCCTGCAAGTTTACTCTCATACTCCATTTTCCCTTTCTGAATCAATCTCTTGGTCCTCCTTTACTTAATTCTAAACTGCTCCCAATCCTCAGACTTGCTGCTTTTTCTGGCAATTTTATATGTCTCCTCTTTGGATCTAACACTATTCCTAATTTCTTTTGTAAGCCATGGTTGAGCCACCTTTCCTGTTTTCTTTTTGCGCCAGACAGGAATGAATAATTGTTGTAATTCATGCATACGTTCCTTAAATGTTAGCCCTTGCCTGTCCACTGTCAACACTTTTAGTAAGGTTCCCCAATCCATCATTGCCAAATCACGCCTCATACCCTTGTGGCCCTGGTGCAGGGAGGGGGAAAACCTGTCTGTGCACAATATACTATTCACGGTGTGGTCAGTCGCTCATACATTTGGTTCCTGGGGATTCTTGGCTTGGTATTGGGCAGCAGATGGCACTATCACAGTCAGTGGAGGTATCTGCAGCCTGTAAAATGGGAAATGGTCAGTAAGTGGGTTGGGGGGGTGTGGTGGTGGGGGGGTGGGGGTAGATAGTCAATGGTCTCATGGGACAGTCCCTGAAGGTCACTGTACATATGGCCTCAAGATGGGATTGGGTGAGGTCAACAGTGGCATGGGGACATTGACAGAAAATGGTTCAGGGAGGACAGGAATATTGGCAACAATGACAATGGGCTCCATGGTTACAGGGGGAGGCAGAAGACTGAGGACCGAGGTGGGTAAGAGGGACTTGGACAGTAACAGGAGGAGGTTGGAACTGGAGAAAAAAAATCACCAAGGAGTGGGTCTGAGGCACATGGGAGAAGTCGACTACTGCACTCTTGGGTTGATTGAAGGGGCTCCCTAACAATTAGCAGCTGAAGACATGGCGAGCGAGACTCAGCTGAGATATGTTAAAATGAGTCAAATGACAATTGAAGGATCTGGCCACCTTAACTCGTGGTGCAGATTCTTGCTGGAATTCCTCAGGGCTTGGGGCAAAGTTTGATTTGGTCTGAATAACCATTTGTCTGTCACAGAGAAATGTGGAAAGGGAAGAAGGATCAAACTATTCGGGAGGCACGACTGTGGGACAAATGCAACACGCTCCAGACAACCTTGCACATTGTAGTTAGGATGCTCATGAATTCCGGGGCTGAATGCTTGTCGTCATCAGTGTAAGGCTGGGCTGCACTCTGGACAAAAGGAGGCGGCCTGACAACGTGCCACGGCTTGGGTTGATAGCACATGGCGGTACTCACCCAGATCCAAGCCTCTTTGTGAATGTGCTGTCATATCAGGAGAGGGGTGGGCTCAGCCACCTGTGATCCTTCAGGATGTGCTTCCGCTTTAAGGCTAGACCTGTGGGTGGCACGTATGGCATGAGAACAGCCCGAGCGCTTCACAATGCCTTCCTGGCTTGGTGGGGGAAGGTGATCATCGCAGGGTAAGGTGCAATCGTGTCTCTAATCTATCTGTCCACACAAACAAGGAGGAGTGCAGAATGCAGGCTGTAGCCAAAGCTGCCTTCTTCATGGCTTAGATGTGTCTAAGGAAGAGAAGACGTCACTGTCTGGCAGGGCTCAAAGAAGGGCCTTGCCCTGAGGAATCTGGGCCACTGGGGCCCCATGAAGACCCAGATGCTGAGGAGGAGAGAGGCATTTCGCATAACCCAGGATATACAGAAGATGCCCCTCATACTTGGGATATGGGTGAGACACAGGGCGATACAGATGGGCAGAGCGGTGGCAAAAGGAATTTAATCCTGAGAAGTGTGAGGTGATGCATTTTGAGAGGACTAACACAGCAAGGGAATACACAATGAATGGTAGGACCCTAGGAAGTACAGAGGATCAGAGGGATCTTGGTGTACATGTCCATAGATCCCTGAAGGCAGCAGCACAGTGGTTAAGGAGACATATGGGATACCTGCCTTTATTAGCCGAGGCATAGAATAAAAGAGCAGGGAGGTTATATTGGAACTGTATAAAACACTAGTTAGGCCACAGCTGGAGTACTGTGTGCAGTTCTGGCCGCTACATTATAGGAAGGATGTGATTGCACTGGAGGGCGTGCGGAGGAGATTCACCAGGATGTTGCCTGGGCTGGAACATTTCAGATATGAAGAGACTGCATAGGCTGTGGTTGTTTTCTTACAGCAGAGAAGGCTGAGGGGTGAACTGATAGAGGTATACAAAATTATGAGAGGCATAGATAGGGTGGATAGGAAGAAACTTTTCCCCTTAGAGGAGGGATAAATAACCAGGGGACATAGGTTTAAGGTCAGGGGCAGGAGGTTTAGAGGGGATTGAGGAAAAAAAGTTTTTCACCTGGAGGGTGGTTGGAATCTGGAACACACTGTCTGAGGGGGTGGTAGAGGCAGGAACCCTCACAACATTTAAGAAGTAGATGAGCACCTGAAACGCCATAGCACACAGAATAGATAGGTGCTTGATGGCCGGCATGGACACAATGGGCCGAAGGGCCTGTTTCTGTGCTGTACAACCCTATGACTCTAGAGGCCATTGCATGGGCAATACAAGGCAGATGTGCCCGTGAGACCCTTATAGTGACAGAGTTCCAGGGCAATGAAGGTTAAGACTAGCTCAAACGAGCGCATTTCATCTGTCCCTTCAATGCAGGGTAGACATCAACACCTTCTTGATAATCTTCAACATCTCAGTGAAGAACACCAAACTCAGTCTGAGTAGTCACAATCGTGTGTCATGATGCTTAGAAGGTTAAGAAGCCTAAGGAGCATGTGGACATTCTGTAATGAGATAGTGGATAAGAATCCACCAGCAATCAATCTGAAACGCTCCATCCGAAGCAAGTAGACATGTTGCTTTCCATTCAAGCATTGTGCCTACCTTTCAGTGCCTGTGGAGGCCTTCAAGAGGCAGGAAGGTCACTATAAACATCAATGCACTTATGGCAACATGCCAAGAGCGTTGCGAGGTGCCTCAGAGAGGCAAGTCATTAGTCACTGGTTATTACTTGACCGTCTGAAGATGGATCTAAATCTGCACAGCACAGCATCTCTCCAAAGGCTACCTCTCAATGGCGAGGCCTCATCCTGACACTGAACCCCTAGGATGACATCGCTCTTCCGGACACAGTGATCTGTCACTCTACAGCATGGAAGCGAGCCTACGAGCCAGGTTACTTTTGTGTGCACTTTTGCTTCAGCAGGACCATTGTCTGATCAGTGAGAAGCACTCACGACCCTGCATTGGTCAGAAGCTTCCCAAGTTCATGTCCAACATTGTCTTGGCATCTGGGAGAGATTTGGCCCAGTCAATGTCGACACAGCATTTAAAGGTAACTTTGCAAATACTGAAGAGCACTCAGGAAATGTGCAGGAATTTCACACTCATCCCATTTATAGTCCTCCACATTTTCATTCTACCAGAATGTGAGTGTACAAGGAAGCCTCATTCCTGATGGCGCTGTCACGTTCAGAGATCCATGTCGATTCACCTTTTAAGAGATTCTGTAAAACCACATCAGCCAGAGCCTCAGGTGTGAACTAGCATCCGCACGTGTAATAGGCCAGCATCATGAGGCTAGGCATACACTTCATTCCCGTCCAGCAGACATTTCAAGAGGCACCAAGTGCAAACCACTTCCATTGCTTTGCATCATGCATGTGGGGAGTGGGTATTAAGATTCGGCCATAAAGGTGGTAACGATTTAATGCTGCAAACAGTCAACAAAGGCTTCTAAATTCATTTATGGGACGTGGGCGTCGCTGGCTAGGCCAGCATTTATTGCCCATCCCTAATTGCTCTTGTTCAGAGGGCATTTAAGAGTCAACCACATTGCTGGTGGGTGGGTATGGAATCACACGTAGGCCAGACCAGGTAAGGGCAGTAGATCTCCTTCCCTAAAGGTCATTAGTGACCCAGGTGGGTTTTTACTACAACTGGCACTGGTTTTGTGATCATCATCAGACTTTTAATTCCAGATTTTTATTGAATTCAAATTTCACCATCTACCATTGAACTCGGGTCCCCAGATCATTACCCTGGGTCTCTAGAATTACCCTTGAGAAGGAGGTGGTGAGCTGCCTTCTTGAACCGCTGCAGTCCATGTGGTGTAGGTACACCCACAGTGCTGTTAGGGAGGGAGTTCCAGGATTTTGACCCAGCGACAGTGAAGGAACGGCGATATATTTCCAAGTCAGGATGGTGAGTGACTTGGAGGGGAACTTCCAGGTAGTGATGTTCCCATTTATCTGCTGCCCTTGTCCTTCTACATGGTGGTGGTCATGGGTTTGGAAGATGCTGTCTAAGGGGCCTTGGTGAGTTCCGGCAGTGCATCTTGTAGATGGTACACACACTGCTGCTACTGTGCGTCGGTGGTGGAGGGAGTGAATGTTTGTGGATGTGGTGCCAATCAAGCGGCTGCTTTGTCCTGGATGGTGTCCAGCTTCTTGAGTGTTGCTGGAGCTGCACTCATCCAGGCAAGTAGGGAGTATTCCATCACACTCCTGACTTGCTAAGGTACTTTATGATTAATTAAACTTTAACCCAAACTTGACAGTCATCACATGGAGGCCATTGACAAGTGCATTTGTTTGGCATGTGTCCAAGGCAGCTTGCGATAAATACCTATCACATATAGAGAACAGAATTTGGTACAGCCGCAGGATAATAAATAAACTTCCAAGAACTATACTCATGAGGGCACAGTATATGATCCTCTGATACAAGGCTTACATAAACATTGTCCAACCACCATGTTCATGTAGGATCTGGCCGTGTTAATCTTCCTTATGTGGACATTAATGCGGCTGACTGAGCTGAGATTGAGGGAAACAACATAGACCTGTGGGACGCAATGGGAGATACTGGAGGATGTGGGGAGGGGGGATCAGTTATCCTTGGATGACCACTGAACTTTGCATCACATGGAAGAGCCATTTAGAACCTGAGACTTTTAGGGATAGAGATAAAATAGATTTACAAAGGTGCAAAGTACATGCACTGAGTGAACACCCATGTCACCATTGTGCTCAAAGTACTTCTTGATTTTCCTAACCCTACTGCTATGTCTAGGTGCATCCCTGACATCTGCAGCAGTAGTGGAGTCATTGACTTACCCTGGCAGAACAGATGAGATCATTCATCCTCTTCTTGCACTGCTGGAGGTCCTCCTCTGAGGTCCACAGGTGCTGACCTCCCTCGTGACCTCCTTCTAGACTGGTGTTGTGAGGTTGGGGGACTTCTGGCTCCCATCCTGAGGGTAGAGGATCTCCTGCTTGTCCTGCACTGCCTGGAAGAGTCTCTGCAGGCACTTGTTGCAGGACTTGGGGGCAGAGGGCTTATTTCATCTTGGGGCTATTTTTGTCTTCACCACAAAAAGTCCTGGGCTGCCGAGAGTGAATGTGAGTGTGGTTTTTGTCTGAAGGGAAGATAACCCCTTTTTCAACAAAAGATGCAGCTAAACCCATAACTATATTAAGGGGCACAGGAGCTACTCAAACTCTTTTGCCAGTGAAGGACCTAGTTTTCCCTTCATGTCTAAAATTTTCCAGGACATAATCAGCAATTTAGATATGAAACAACGAAAGTCTGCGACCTATCACCCACAGACACAGGGAGCTTTAGAGAGACACCGTCAAACTCTCAAAACCATGATTAAGACTTGTTGCCATGAATACCCAAAGGATTGGGACAAAGGATTAGGTTGCTTAATATTTGCTACCAGAGATTCTGTGAACAAACCTACTAGGTTTAGTCCATTCAAATTGATCTATGGTCATGAAATAAGAGGTCCATTAAAACTGATTAAGGAAAAGTTGTTAAAGCAGAAAGGCAAATCCTCCATTCCATGGCAGTCAGTGTAACACAGTCCCCGTCACCCAGGACAGTCAGCGTAACACAGTCCCCGTCACCCAGGGCAGTCAGCGTAACACAGACCCCGTCACCCAGGGCAGTCAGCGTAACACAGACCCCGTCACCCAGGGCAGTCAGCGTAACACAGACCCCGTCACCCAGGGCAGTCAGCGTAACACAGACCCCGTCACCCAGGGCAGTCAGCGTAACACAGACCCCGTCACCCAGGGCAGTCAGCGTAACACAGACCCCGTCACCCAGGACAGTCAGTGTAACACAGACCCCGTCACCCAGGACAGTCAGTGTAACACAGACCCCGTCACCCAGGACAGTCAGTGTAACACAGACCCGTCACCCAGGACAGTCAGTGTAACACAGACCCGTCACCCAGGACAGTCAGTGTAACACAGACCCCGTCACCCAGGACAGTCAGTGTAACACAGACCCCGTCACCCAGGACAGTCAGTGTAACACAGAACCGTCACCCAGGACAGTCAGTGTAACACAGACCCCGTCACCCAGGACAGTCAGCGTAACACAGACCCCGTCACCCAGGGCAGTCAGCGTAACACAGACCCCGTCACCCAGGGCAGTCAGCGTAACACAGACCCCGTCACCCAGGACAGTCAGCGTAACACAGACCCCGTCACCCAGGACAGTCAGCGTAACACAGACCCCGTCGCCCAGGGCAGTCAGCGTAACACAGACCCCGTCGCCCAGGGCAGTCAGCGTAACACAGACCCCTTCGTCCAGGACAGTCAGCGTAACACAGACCCCGTCGCCCAGGACAGTCAGCGTAACACAGACCCCGTCGCCCAGGACTGTCAGCGTAACACAGACCCCGTCGCCCAGGACAGTCAGCGTAACACAGACCCCGTCGCCCAGGACAGTCAGCGTAACACAGACCCCGTCGCCCAGGACAGTCAGCGTAACACAGACCCCGTCGCCCAGGACAGTCAGCGTAACACAGACCCCGTCGCCCAGGACAGTCAGCGTAACACAGACCCCGTCGCCCAGGACAGTCAGCGTAACACAGACCCCGTCGCCCAGGACAGTCAGCGTAACACAGACCCCGTCGCCCAGGACAGTCAGCGTAACACAGACCCCGTCGCCCAGGACAGTCAGCGTAACACAGACCCCGTCGCCCAGGACAGTCAGCGTAACACAGACCCCGTCGCCCAGGACAGTCAGCGTAACACAGACCCCGTCGCCCAGGACAGTCAGCGTAACACAGACCCCGTCGCCCAGGACAGTCAGCGTAACACAGACCCCGTCGCCCAGGACAGTCAGCGTAACACAGACCCCGTCGCCCAGGACAGTCAGCGTAACACAGACCCCGTCGCCCAGGACAGTCAGCGTAACACAGACCCCGTCGCCCAGGACAGTCAGCGTAACACAGACCCCGTCGCCCAGGACAGTCAGCGTAACACAGACCCCGTCGCCCAGGACAGTCAGCGTAACACAGACCCCGTCGCCCAGGACAGTCAGCGTAACACAGACCCGTCACCCAGGACAGTCAGTGTAACACAGACCCGTCACCCAGGACAGTCAGTGTAACACAGACCCCGTCACCCAGGACAGTCAGTGTAACACAGACCCCGTCACCCAGGACAGTCAGTGTAACACAGACCCCGTCACCCAGGACAGTCAGTGTAACACAGACCCCGTCACCCAGGACAGTCAGTGTAACACAGACCCCGTCACCCAGGACAGTCAGTGTAACACAGACCCCGTCACCCAGGACAGTCAGTGTAACACAGACCCCGTCACCCAGGACAGTCAGTGTAACACAGACCCCGTCACCCAGGACAGTCAGTGTAACACAGACCCCGTCGCCCAGGACAGTCAGTGTAACACAGTCCCCGTCACCCAGGGCAGTCAGTGTAACACAGTCCCCGTCACCCAGGACAGTCAGTGTAACACAGACTCCGTCACCCAGGACAGTCAGTGTAACACAGTCCCCGTCACCAGGACAGTCAGCGTAACACAGACCCCGTCACCCAGGACAGTCAGCGTAACACAGTCCCCGTCACCCAGGACAGTCAGCGTAACACAGTCCCCGGCACCCAGGACAGTCAGTGTAACACAGTCCCCGTCACCCAGGGCAGTCAGTGTAACACAGACCCCGTCACCCAGGGCAGTCAGTGTAACACAGACCCCGTCACCCAGGACAGTCAGTGTAACACAGACCCCGTCACCCAGGGCAGTCAGTGTAACACAGACCCCGTCAGCCAGGGCAGTCAGTGTAACACAGACCCCGTCACCCAGGGCAGTCAGTGTAACACAGACCCCATTACCCAGGGCAGTCAGTGTAACACAGTCCCCGTCACCCAGGGCACTCAGTGTAACACAGTCCCGGTCACCCAGGACAGTTAGTGTAACACAGTCCCCGTCACCCATCAGTCTGTGTAACACAGACCCCGTCACCCAGGGCAGTCAGTGTAACACAGTCCCCGTCACCCAGGACAGTCAGTGTAACACAGTCCCGGTCACCCAGGACAGTTAGCGTAACACAGTCCCCGTCACCCAGCACAGTCTATGTAACACTGTCCCTGTCACTCAGCACAGTCTCTGTAACACTGTCCCTGTCATCCATCACAGACTGTAACTGCGACACCTGCTCTGGAACGTTATACTTACGAGGGATATGGCTTCGACAGCAGCCTCTTCCTGCAGACTGGTGCTGCTCGCATTCTTATTCTCTACTGGACAGAATTCAGCCTGTGGAGGGAGAAGGGGACGAGTGACATCACAGCTGTAACTATAGTTTCAACCACTGAATGTACATTCTACATGCAACCATTTTTGAATCACATGGGAAAGTTGAATTTGTCAAAATGCAGGAAGCCAGTGTCCATGGTTTGATCAACAGTTTTACACTGTGAAATATGGCTCAGGTGCAGCTAAACATAATGCAGTTATTGTCAGAATGACTGGGTTACTCCGTCACAGGGCAGGCCGAGAGGCAAGGAGTGGGCAGGGAGTTGTGTACGAGGATGACCATTTAGAATTGGACAATCCAGCATGGTTTGGATGGCTGTTTTGAACTGGACAAAAAATGAGTAGAAACTGCTTACCACGTTGGTGAGAGGGACTTATTGTTTTCAATGTGCACTGGCAGCCCAGTTTCCATAGATAAAAGCAAAATACTGCCGGTGCTGGAAATCTGAAATAAAAACAGAAAAGGCTGGAAAAACTCAGCAGGTCTGACAGCCTCTGTGGAGAGAGAAACAGGGCTATCGTTTTGAGTGTGTACAACTCTTCTTCAGAGTTCTGTAACATTGCTCTGAACAGAACTCTGAAGAAGTGTCATTTGGACTCGAAACGATAGCCCTGTTTCTCTCTCCACAGATGCTGTCAGATCTGCTACGTTTTTCCAGCATTTTCTATTTTTATTGGCCCAGTTTCCATTTCAGCATGGGTGCTGGACCGGAATCTGTAAATCCATTGCATTCACTTATAACAGTCAGCTATTGGGTAAGATAGGGAGAGACTAACTGGGATGGGAGTGAATGTTCACCTGTTATATAGAGAGAGGTTGAATGTGTTCGGAGTGAAGCTCCATCAGTTATATAGAGTGAGTCTGACTGGGCTGTGAGTGAAGGTCCATCAATTATATAGAGAGAGTCTGACTGGGCTGTGAGTGAAGGTCCATCAGTTATATAGAGAGAGTCTGACTGGACTGGGAGTGAAGGTCCATCAGTTATATAGAGTGAGTCTGACTGGACTGGGAGTGAAGGTCCATCAGTTATATAGAGAGAGAATGACTGGGCTGTGAGTGAAGCTCCATCAGTTATATAGAGAGAGAATGACTGGGCTGTGAGTGAAGGTCCATCAGTTATATAGAGAGAGAATGACTGGGCTGGGAGTGAAGGTCCATCAGTTATATAGAGTGAGTCTGACTGGGCTGTGAGTGAAGCTCCATCAGTTATATAGAGAGAGATTGACTGGACTGGGAGTGAAGGTCCATCAGTTATATAGAGAGAGAATGACTGGGCTGGGAGTGAAGGTCCATCAGTTATATAGAGTGAGTCTGACTGGGCTGTGAGTGAAGGTCCATCAGTTATATAGAGAGAGAATGACTGGGCTGGGAGTGAAGGTCCATCAGTTATATAGAGTGAGTCTGACTGGGCTGTGAGTGAAGGTCCATCAGTTATACAGAGAGAGAATGACTGGGCTGTGAGTGAAGCTCCATCAGTTATATAGAGTGAGTCTGACTGGGCTGTGAGTGAAGGTCCATCAGTTATATAGAGAGAGAATGACTGGGCTGTGAGTGAAGGTCCATCAGTTATATAGAGAGAGTCTGACTGGGCTGTGAGTGAAGGTCCATCAGTTATATAGAGAGAGAATGACTGGGCTGTGAGTGAAGGTCCATCAGTTATATAGAGAGAGAATGACTGGGCTGTGAGTGAAGGTCCATCAGTTATATAGAGTGAGTCTGACTGGGCTGTGAGTGAAGGTCCATCAGTTATATAGAGAGAGAATGACTGGGCTGGGAGTGAAGGTCCATCAGTTATATAGAGAGAGAATGACTGGGCTGTGAGTGAAGCTCCATCAGTTATATAGAGAGAGTCTGACTGGGCTGTGAGTGAAGGTCCATCAGTTATATAGAGAGAGAATGACTGGGCTGTGAGTGAAGGTCCATCAGTTATATAGAGAGAGAATGACTGGACTGGGAGTGAAGGTCCATCAGTTATATAGAGTGAGTCTGACTGGGCTGTGAGTGAAGCTCCATCAGTTATACAGAGAGAGAATGACTGGGCTGTGAGTGAAGGTCCATCAGTTATATAGAGTGAGTCTGACTGGGCTGTGAGTGAAGGTCCATCAGTTATATAGAGAGAGAATGACTGGGCTGTGAGTGAAGGTCCATCAGTTATATAGAGTGAGTCTGACTGGGCTGTGAGTGAAGGTCCATCAGTTATATAGAGAGCGAATGACTGGGCTGTGAGTGAAGCTCCATCAGTTATATAGAGTGAGTCTGACTGGGCTGTGAGTGAAGGTCCATCAGTTATATAGAGAGAGAATGACTGGGCTGTGAGTGAAGGTCCATCAGTTATATAGCGTGAGTCTGACTGGGCTGTGAGTGAAGCTCCATCAGTTATATAGAGTGAGTCTGACTGGGCTGTGAGTGAAGGTCCATCAGTTATATAGAGAGAGAATGACTGGGCTGTGAGTGAAGGTCCATCAGTTATATAGCGTGAGTCTGACTGGGCTGTGAGTGAAGGTCCATCAGTTATATAGAGAGCGAATGACTGGACTGGGAGTGAAGGTCCATCAGTTATAGAGAGAGAGTCTGACTGGACTGGGAGTGAAGCTCCATCAGTTATACAGAGAGAGAATGACTGGGCTGTGAGTGAAAGTCCATCAGTTATATAGAGAGAGAATGACTGGACTGGGAGTGAAGGTCCATCAGTTATATAGAGAGAGAATGACTGGGCTGGGAGTGAAGGTCCATCAGTTATATAGAGTGAGTCTGACTGGGCTGTGAATGAAGCTCCATCAGTTATATAGAGAGAGATTGACTGGACTGTGAGTGAAGGTCCATCAGTTATACAGAGAGAGAATGACTGGTCTGTGAGTGAAGGTCCATCAGTTATATAGAGTGTGTCTGACTGGGCTGTGAGTGAAGGTCCATCAGTTATACAGAGAGAGAATGACTGGGCTGTGAGTGAAGGTCCATCAGTTATATAGAGTGAGTCTGACTGGGCTGTGAGTGAAGGTCCATCAGTTATATAGAGAGAGAATGACTGGGCTGTGAGTGAAGGTCCATCAGTTATATAGAGAGAGAATGACTGGGCTGTGAGTGAAGGTCCATCAGTTATATAGAGTGAGTCTGACTGGGCTGTGAGTGAAGGTCCATCAGTTATATAGAGTGAGTCTGACTGGGCTGTGAGTGAAGGTCCATCAGTTATATAGAGTGAGTCTGACTGGGCTGTGAGTGAAGGTCCATCAGTTATATAGAGTGAGTCTGACTGGACTGGGAGTGAAGGTCCATCAGTTATATAGAGTGAGTCTGACTGGGCTGTGAGTGAAGGTCCATCAGTTATATAGAGTGAGTCTGACTGGGCTGTGAGTGAAGGTCCATCAGTTATATAGAGAGAGAATGACTGGGCTGTGAGTGAAGGTCCATCAGTTATATAGAGTGAGTCTGACTGGGCTGTGAGTGAAGGTCCATCAGTTATATAGAGTGAGTCTGACTGGGCTGTGAGTGAAGGTCCATCAGTTATATAGAGAGAGAATGACTGGGCTGGGAGTGAAGGTCCATCAGTTATATAGAGAGAGAATGACTGGGCTGTGAGTGAAGGTCCATCAGTTATATAGAGTGAGTCTGACTGGGCTGTGAGTGAAGGTCCATCAGTTATATAGAGAGAGAATGACTGGGCTGTGAGTGAAGGTCCATCAGTTATATATAGAGAGAGAATGACTGGGCTGTGAGTGAAGGTCCATCAGTTATATAGAGAGAGAATGACTGGGCTGTGAGTGAAGGTCCATCAGTTATATAGAGAGAGAATGACTGGGCTGTGAGTGAAGGTCCATCAGTTATATAGAGAGAGAATGACTGGACTGGGAGTGAAGGTCCATCAGTTATATAGAGAGAGAATGACTGGGCTGTGAGTGAAGCTCCATCAGTTATATAGAGAGAGTCTGACTGGACTGGGAGTGAAGGTCCATCAGTTATATAGAGTGAGTCTGACTGGACTGGGAGTGAAGGTCCATCAGTAATATAGAGAGAGAATGACTGGGCTGTGAGAGAAGGTCCATCAGTTATACAGAGAGAGAATGACTGGGCTGTGAGTGAAGGTCCATCAGTTATATAGAGAGAGTCTGACTGGGCTGTGAGTGAAGGTTCATCAGTTATATAGAGAGAGTCTGACTGGGCTGTGAGTGAAGGTCCATCAGTTATATAGAGTGAGTCTGACTGGGCTGTGAGTGAAGCTCCATCAGTTATATAGAGAGAGAATGACTGGGCTGTGAGTGAAGGTCCATCAGTTATATAGAGAGAGAATGACTGGGCTGTGAGTGAAGCTCCATCAGTTATATAGAGAGAGTCTGACTGGACTGGGAGTGAAGGTCCATCAGTTATATAGAGAGAGAATGACTGGGCTGGGAGTGAAGGTCCATCAGTTATACAGAGAGAGTCTGACTGGGCTGTGAGTGAAGGTCCATCAGTTATATAGAGAGAGAATGACTGGGCTGTGAGTGAAGCTCCATCAGTTATATAGAGAGAGATTGACTGGACTGGGAGTGAAGGTCCATCAGTTATATAGAGTGAGTCTGACTGGGCTGTGAGTGAAGGTCCATCAGTTATATAGAGAGAGAATGACTGGGCTGTGAGTGAAGGTCCATCAGTTATATAGAGTGAGTCTGACTGGGCTGGGAGTGAAGGTCCATCAGTTATATAGAGTGAGTCTGACTGGGCTGTGAGTGAAGCTCCATCAGTTATATAGAGAGAGAATGACTGGGCTGTGAGTGAAGGTCCATCAGTTATATAGAGAGAGAATGACTGGACTGGGAGTGAAGGTCCATCAGTTATATAGAGAGAGAATGACTGGACTGGGAGTGAAGGTCCATCAGTTATATAGAGTGAGTCTGACTGGACTGGGAGTGAAGGTCCATCAGTTATATAGAGTGAGAATGACTGGGCTGTGAGTGAAGCTCCATCAGTTATATAGAGAGAGTCTGACTGGACTGGGAGTGAAGCTCCATCAGTTATATAGAGAGAGAATGACTGGGCTGTGAGTGAAGCTCCATCAGTTATATAGAGTGAGTCTGACTGGGCTGTGAGTGAAGGTCCATCAGTTATACAGAGAGAGAATGACTGGGCTGTGAGTGAAAGTCCATCAGTTATATAGAGAGAGAATGACTGGACTGGGAGTGAAGGTCCATCAGTTATATAGAGAGAGAATGACTGGGCTGGGAGTGAAGGTCCATCAGTTATATAGAGTGAGTCTGACTGGGCTGTGAATGAAGCTCCATCAGTTATATAGAGAGAGAATGACTGGGCTGTGAGTGAAGGTCCATCAGTTATATAGAGAGAGATTGACTGGACTGTGAGTGAAGGTCCATCAGTTATACAGAGAGAGAATGACTGGGCTGTGAGTGAAGGTCCATCAGTTATATAGAGTGAGTCTGACTGGGCTGTGAGTGAAGGTCCATCAGTTATATAGAGTGAGTCTGACTGGACTGGGAGTGAAGGTCCATCAGTTATACAGAGAGAGAATGACTGGGCTGTGAGTGAAGGTCCATCAGTTATATAGAGTGAGTCTGACTGGGCTGTGAGTGAAGGTCCATCAGTTATATAGAGTGAGTCTGACTGGGCTGTGAGTGAAGGTCCATCAGTTATATAGAGAGAGAATGACTGGGCTGTGAGTGAAGGTCCATCAGTTATATATAGAGAGAGAATGACTGGGCTGTGAGTGAAGGTCCATCAGTTATATAGAGAGAGAATGACTGGGCTGTGAGTGAAGGTCCATCAGTTATATAGAGAGAGAATGACTGGACTGGGAGTGAAGCTCCATCAGTTATATAGAGAGAGAATGACTGGACTGGGAGTGAAGGTCCATCAGTTATATAGAGTGAGTCTGACTGGGCTGTGAGTGAAGGTCCATCAGTTATATAGAGAGAGAATGACTGGGCTGTGAGTGAAGGTCCATCAGTTATATAGAGAGAGAATGACTGGACTGTGAGTGAAGGTCCATCAGTTATATAGAGTGAGTCTGACTGGGCTGTGAGTGAAGGTCCATCAGTTATATAGAGAGAGAATGACTGGGCTGGGAGTGAAGGTCCATCAGTTATATAGAGTGAGTCTGACTGGGCTGTGAGTGAAGGTCCATCAGTTATATAGAGAGAGAATGACTGGGCTGTGAGTGAAGGTCCATCAGTTATATAGAGTGAGTCTGACTGGGCTGTGAGTGAAGGTCCATCAGTTATATAGAGAGCGAATGACTGGGCTGTGAGTGAAGCTCCATCAGTTATATAGAGTGAGTCTGACTGGGCTGTGAGTGAAGGTCCATCAGTTATATAGAGAGAGAATGACTGGGCTGTGAGTGAAGGTCCATCAGTTATATAGAGAGAGAATGACTGGGCTGTGAGTGAAGGTCCATCAGTTATATAGAGAGAGAATGACTGGGCTGTGAGTGAAGGTCCATCAGTTATATAGAGAGAGAATGACTGGACTGGGAGTGAAGGTCCATCAGTTATATAGAGAGAGAATGACTGGGCTGTGAGTGAAGCTCCATCAGTTATATAGAGAGAGTCTGACTGGACTGGGAGTGAAGGTCCATCAGTTATATAGAGTGAGTCTGACTGGACTGGGAGTGAAGGTCCATCAGTAATATAGAGAGAGAATGACTGGGCTGTGAGAGAAGGTCCATCAGTTATACAGAGAGAGAATGACTGGGCTGTGAGTGAAGGTCCATCAGTTATATAGAGAGAGTCTGACTGGGCTGTGAGTGAAGGTTCATCAGTTATATAGAGAGAGTCTGACTGGGCTGTGAGTGAAGGTCCATCAGTTATATAGAGTGAGTCTGACTGGGCTGTGAGTGAAGCTCCATCAGTTATATAGAGAGAGAATGACTGGGCTGTGAGTGAAGGTCCATCAGTTATATAGAGAGAGAATGACTGGGCTGTGAGTGAAGCTCCATCAGTTATATAGAGAGAGTCTGACTGGACTGGGAGTGAAGGTCCATCAGTTATATAGAGAGAGAATGACTGGGCTGGGAGTGAAGGTCCATCAGTTATATAGAGAGAGTCTGACTGGGCTGTGAGTGAAGGTCCATCAGTTATATAGAGAGAGAATGACTGGGCTGTGAGTGAAGCTCCATCAGTTATATAGAGAGAGATTGACTGGACTGGGAGTGAAGGTCCATCAGTTATATAGAGTGAGTCTGACTGGGCTGTGAGTGAAGGTCCATCAGTTATATAGAGAGAGAATGACTGGGCTGTGAGTGAAGGTCCATCAGTTATATAGAGTGAGTCTGACTGGGCTGGGAGTGAAGGTCCATCAGTTATATAGAGTGAGTCTGACTGGGCTGTGAGTGAAGCTCCATCAGTTATATAGAGAGAGAATGACTGGGCTGTGAGTGAAGGTCCATCAGTTATATAGAGAGAGAATGACTGGACTGGGAGTGAAGGTCCATCAGTTATATAGAGAGAGAATGACTGGACTGGGAGTGAAGGTCCATCAGTTATATAGAGTGAGTCTGACTGGACTGGGAGTGAAGGTCCATCAGTTATATAGAGTGAGAATGACTGGGCTGTGAGTGAAGCTCCATCAGTTATATAGAGAGAGTCTGACTGGACTGGGAGTGAAGCTCCATCAGTTATATAGAGAGAGAATGACTGGGCTGTGAGTGAAGCTCCATCAGTTATATAGAGTGAGTCTGACTGGGCTGTGAGTGAAGGTCCATCAGTTATACAGAGAGAGAATGACTGGGCTGTGAGTGAAAGTCCATCAGTTATATAGAGAGAGAATGACTGGACTGGGAGTGAAGGTCCATCAGTTATATAGAGAGAGAATGACTGGGCTGGGAGTGAAGGTCCATCAGTTATATAGAGTGAGTCTGACTGGGCTGTGAATGAAGCTCCATCAGTTATATAGAGAGAGAATGACTGGGCTGTGAGTGAAGGTCCATCAGTTATATAGAGAGAGATTGACTGGACTGTGAGTGAAGGTCCATCAGTTATACAGAGAGAGAATGACTGGGCTGTGAGTGAAGGTCCATCAGTTATATAGAGTGAGTCTGACTGGGCTGTGAGTGAAGGTCCATCAGTTATATAGAGTGAGTCTGACTGGACTGGGAGTGAAGGTCCATCAGTTATACAGAGAGAGAATGACTGGGCTGTGAGTGAAGGTCCATCAGTTATATAGAGTGAGTCTGACTGGGCTGTGAGTGAAGGTCCATCAGTTATATAGAGTGAGTCTGACTGGGCTGTGAGTGAAGGTCCATCAGTTATATAGAGAGAGAATGACTGGGCTGTGAGTGAAGGTCCATCAGTTATATATAGAGAGAGAATGACTGGGCTGTGAGTGAAGGTCCATCAGTTATATAGAGAGAGAATGACTGGGCTGTGAGTGAAGGTCCATCAGTTATATAGAGAGAGAATGACTGGACTGGGAGTGAAGCTCCATCAGTTATATAGAGAGAGAATGACTGGACTGGGAGTGAAGGTCCATCAGTTATATAGAGTGAGTCTGACTGGGCTGTGAGTGAAGGTCCATCAGTTATATAGAGAGAGAATGACTGGGCTGTGAGTGAAGGTCCATCAGTTATATAGAGAGAGAATGACTGGACTGTGAGTGAAGGTCCATCAGTTATATAGAGTGAGTCTGACTGGGCTGTGAGTGAAGGTCCATCAGTTATATAGAGAGAGAATGACTGGGCTGGGAGTGAAGGTCCATCAGTTATATAGAGTGAGTCTGACTGGGCTGTGAGTGAAGGTCCATCAGTTATATAGAGAGAGAATGACTGGGCTGTGAGTGAAGGTCCATCAGTTATATAGAGTGAGTCTGACTGGGCTGTGAGTGAAGGTCCATCAGTTATATAGAGAGCGAATGACTGGGCTGTGAGTGAAGCTCCATCAGTTATATAGAGTGAGTCTGACTGGGCTGTGAGTGAAGCTCCATCAGTTATATAGAGAGAGAATGACTGGGCTGTGAGTGAAGGTCCATCAGTTATATAGAGAGAGAATGACTGGGCTGTGAGTGAAGCTCCATCAGTTATATAGAGAGAGTCTGACTGGACTGGGAGTGAAGGTCCATCAGTTATATAGAGAGAGAATGACTGGGCTGGGAGTGAAGGTCCATCAGTTATACAGAGAGAGTCTGACTGGGCTGTGAGTGAAGGTCCATCAGTTATATAGAGAGAGAATGACTGGGCTGTGAGTGAAGCTCCATCAGTTATATAGAGAGAGATTGACTGGACTGGGAGTGAAGGTCCATCAGTTATATAGAGTGAGTCTGACTGGGCTGTGAGTGAAGGTCCATCAGTTATATAGAGAGAGAATGACTGGGCTGTGAGTGAAGGTCCATCAGTTATATAGAGTGAGTCTGACTGGGCTGGGAGTGAAGGTCCATCAGTTATATAGAGTGAGTCTGACTGGGCTGTGAGTGAAGCTCCATCAGTTATATAGAGAGAGAATGACTGGGCTGTGAGTGAAGGTCCATCAGTTATATAGAGAGAGAATGACTGGACTGGGAGTGAAGGTCCATCAGTTATATAGAGAGAGAATGACTGGACTGGGAGTGAAGGTCCATCAGTTATATAGAGTGAGTCTGACTGGACTGGGAGTGAAGGTCCATCAGTTATATAGAGTGAGAATGACTGGGCTGTGAGTGAAGCTCCATCAGTTATATAGAGAGAGTCTGACTGGACTGGGAGTGAAGCTCCATCAGTTATATAGAGAGAGAATGACTGGGCTGTGAGTGAAGCTCCATCAGTTATATAGAGTGAGTCTGACTGGGCTGTGAGTGAAGGTCCATCAGTTATACAGAGAGAGAATGACTGGGCTGTGAGTGAAAGTCCATCAGTTATATAGAGAGAGAATGACTGGACTGGGAGTGAAGGTCCATCAGTTATATAGAGAGAGAATGACTGGGCTGGGAGTGAAGGTCCATCAGTTATATAGAGTGAGTCTGACTGGGCTGTGAATGAAGCTCCATCAGTTATATAGAGAGAGAATGACTGGGCTGTGAGTGAAGGTCCATCAGTTATATAGAGAGAGATTGACTGGACTGTGAGTGAAGGTCCATCAGTTATACAGAGAGAGAATGACTGGGCTGTGAGTGAAGGTCCATCAGTTATATAGAGTGAGTCTGACTGGGCTGTGAGTGAAGGTCCATCAGTTATATAGAGTGAGTCTGACTGGACTGGGAGTGAAGGTCCATCAGTTATACAGAGAGAGAATGACTGGGCTGTGAGTGAAGGTCCATCAGTTATATAGAGTGAGTCTGACTGGGCTGTGAGTGAAGGTCCATCAGTTATATAGAGTGAGTCTGACTGGGCTGTGAGTGAAGGTCCATCAGTTATATAGAGAGAGAATGACTGGGCTGTGAGTGAAGGTCCATCAGTTATATATAGAGAGAGAATGACTGGGCTGTGAGTGAAGGTCCATCAGTTATATAGAGAGAGAATGACTGGGCTGTGAGTGAAGGTCCATCAGTTATATAGAGAGAGAATGACTGGACTGGGAGTGAAGCTCCATCAGTTATATAGAGAGAGAATGACTGGACTGGGAGTGAAGGTCCATCAGTTATATAGAGTGAGTCTGACTGGGCTGTGAGTGAAGGTCCATCAGTTATATAGAGAGAGAATGACTGGGCTGTGAGTGAAGGTCCATCAGTTATATAGAGAGAGAATGACTGGACTGTGAGTGAAGGTCCATCAGTTATATAGAGTGAGTCTGACTGGGCTGTGAGTGAAGGTCCATCAGTTATATAGAGAGAGAATGACTGGGCTGGGAGTGAAGGTCCATCAGTTATATAGAGTGAGTCTGACTGGGCTGTGAGTGAAGGTCCATCAGTTATATAGAGAGAGAATGACTGGGCTGTGAGTGAAGGTCCATCAGTTATATAGAGTGAGTCTGACTGGGCTGTGAGTGAAGGTCCATCAGTTATATAGAGAGCGAATGACTGGGCTGTGAGTGAAGCTCCATCAGTTATATAGAGTGAGTCTGACTGGGCTGTGAGTGAAGGTCCATCAGTTATATAGAGAGAGAATGACTGGGCTGTGAGTGAAGGTCCATCAGTTATATAGAGAGAGAATGACTGGGCTGTGAGTGAAGGTCCATCAGTTATATAGAGAGAGAATGACTGGGCTGTGAGTGAAGGTCCATCAGTTATATAGAGAGAGAATGACTGGACTGGGAGTGAAGGTCCATCAGTTATATAGAGAGAGAATGACTGGGCTGTGAGTGAAGCTCCATCAGTTATATAGAGAGAGTCTGACTGGACTGGGAGTGAAGGTCCATCAGTTATATAGAGTGAGTCTGACTGGACTGGGAGTGAAGGTCCATCAGTAATATAGAGAGAGAATGACTGGGCTGTGAGAGAAGGTCCATCAGTTATACAGAGAGAGAATGACTGGGCTGTGAGTGAAGGTCCATCAGTTATATAGAGAGAGTCTGACTGGGCTGTGAGTGAAGGTTCATCAGTTATATAGAGAGAGTCTGACTGGGCTGTGAGTGAAGGTCCATCAGTTATATAGAGTGAGTCTGACTGGGCTGTGAGTGAAGCTCCATCAGTTATATAGAGAGAGAATGACTGGGCTGTGAGTGAAGGTCCATCAGTTATATAGAGAGAGAATGACTGGGCTGTGAGTGAAGCTCCATCAGTTATATAGAGAGAGTCTGACTGGACTGGGAGTGAAGGTCCATCAGTTATATAGAGAGAGAATGACTGGGCTGGGAGTGAAGGTCCATCAGTTATATAGAGAGAGTCTGACTGGGCTGTGAGTGAAGGTCCATCAGTTATATAGAGAGAGAATGACTGGGCTGTGAGTGAAGCTCCATCAGTTATATAGAGAGAGATTGACTGGACTGGGAGTGAAGGTCCATCAGTTATATAGAGTGAGTCTGACTGGGCTGTGAGTGAAGGTCCATCAGTTATATAGAGAGAGAATGACTGGGCTGTGAGTGAAGGTCCATCAGTTATATAGAGTGAGTCTGACTGGGCTGGGAGTGAAGGTCCATCAGTTATATAGAGTGAGTCTGACTGGGCTGTGAGTGAAGCTCCATCAGTTATATAGAGAGAGAATGACTGGGCTGTGAGTGAAGGTCCATCAGTTATATAGAGAGAGAATGACTGGACTGGGAGTGAAGGTCCATCAGTTATATAGAGAGAGAATGACTGGACTGGGAGTGAAGGTCCATCAGTTATATAGAGTGAGTCTGACTGGACTGGGAGTGAAGGT
Organism: Isurus oxyrinchus; assembly: GCA_026770705.1. NCBI lineage: Eukaryota > Metazoa > Chordata > Chondrichthyes > Lamniformes > Lamnidae > Isurus > Isurus oxyrinchus. The sequence continues at coordinate 191,587,934 of JANJGN010000006.1, read as the reverse complement.
CCATCAGTTATATAGAGTGAGAATGACTGGGCTGTGAGTGAAGCTCCATCAGTTATATAGAGAGAGTCTGACTGGACTGGGAGTGAAGCTCCATCAGTTATATAGAGAGAGAATGACTGGGCTGTGAGTGAAGCTCCATCAGTTATATAGAGTGAGTCTGACTGGGCTGTGAGTGAAGGTCCATCAGTTATACAGAGAGAGAATGACTGGGCTGTGAGTGAAAGTCCATCAGTTATATAGAGAGAGAATGACTGGACTGGGAGTGAAGGTCCATCAGTTATATAGAGAGAGAATGACTGGGCTGGGAGTGAAGGTCCATCAGTTATATAGAGTGAGTCTGACTGGGCTGTGAATGAAGCTCCATCAGTTATATAGAGAGAGAATGACTGGGCTGTGAGTGAAGGTCCATCAGTTATATAGAGAGAGATTGACTGGACTGTGAGTGAAGGTCCATCAGTTATACAGAGAGAGAATGACTGGGCTGTGAGTGAAGGTCCATCAGTTATATAGAGTGAGTCTGACTGGGCTGTGAGTGAAGGTCCATCAGTTATATAGAGTGAGTCTGACTGGACTGGGAGTGAAGGTCCATCAGTTATACAGAGAGAGAATGACTGGGCTGTGAGTGAAGGTCCATCAGTTATATAGAGTGAGTCTGACTGGGCTGTGAGTGAAGGTCCATCAGTTATATAGAGTGAGTCTGACTGGGCTGTGAGTGAAGGTCCATCAGTTATATAGAGAGAGAATGACTGGGCTGTGAGTGAAGGTCCATCAGTTATATATAGAGAGAGAATGACTGGGCTGTGAGTGAAGGTCCATCAGTTATATAGAGAGAGAATGACTGGGCTGTGAGTGAAGGTCCATCAGTTATATAGAGAGAGAATGACTGGACTGGGAGTGAAGCTCCATCAGTTATATAGAGAGAGAATGACTGGACTGGGAGTGAAGGTCCATCAGTTATATAGAGTGAGTCTGACTGGGCTGTGAGTGAAGGTCCATCAGTTATATAGAGAGAGAATGACTGGGCTGTGAGTGAAGGTCCATCAGTTATATAGAGAGAGAATGACTGGACTGTGAGTGAAGGTCCATCAGTTATATAGAGTGAGTCTGACTGGGCTGTGAGTGAAGGTCCATCAGTTATATAGAGAGAGAATGACTGGGCTGGGAGTGAAGGTCCATCAGTTATATAGAGTGAGTCTGACTGGGCTGTGAGTGAAGGTCCATCAGTTATATAGAGAGAGAATGACTGGGCTGTGAGTGAAGGTCCATCAGTTATATAGAGTGAGTCTGACTGGGCTGTGAGTGAAGGTCCATCAGTTATATAGAGAGCGAATGACTGGGCTGTGAGTGAAGCTCCATCAGTTATATAGAGTGAGTCTGACTGGGCTGTGAGTGAAGGTCCATCAGTTATATAGAGAGAGAATGACTGGGCTGTGAGTGAAGGTCCATCAGTTATATAGCGTGAGTCTGACTGGGCTGTGAGTGAAGCTCCATCAGTTATATAGAGTGAGTCTGACTGGGCTGTGAGTGAAGGTCCATCAGTTATATAGAGAGAGAATGACTGGGCTGTGAGTGAAGGTCCATCAGTTATATAGCGTGAGTCTGACTGGGCTGTGAGTGAAGGTCCATCAGTTATATAGAGAGCGAATGACTGGACTGGGAGTGAAGGTCCATCAGTTATATAGAGAGAGTCTGACTGGACTGGGAGTGAAGCTCCATCAGTTATACAGAGAGAGAATGACTGGGCTGTGAGTGAAAGTCCATCAGTTATATAGAGAGAGAATGACTGGACTGGGAGTGAAGGTCCATCAGTTATATAGAGAGAGAATGACTGGGCTGGGAGTGAAGGTCCATCAGTTATATAGAGTGAGTCTGACTGGGCTGTGAATGAAGCTCCATCAGTTATATAGAGAGAGATTGACTGGACTGTGAGTGAAGGTCCATCAGTTATACAGAGAGAGAATGACTGGGCTGTGAGTGAAGGTCCATCAGTTATATAGAGTGAGTCTGACTGGGCTGTGAGTGAAGGTCCATCAGTTATACAGAGAGAGAATGACTGGGCTGTGAGTGAAGGTCCATCAGTTATATAGAGTGAGTCTGACTGGGCTGTGAGTGAAGGTCCATCAGTTATATAGAGAGAGAATGACTGGGCTGTGAGTGAAGGTCCATCAGTTATATAGAGAGAGAATGACTGGGCTGTGAGTGAAGGTCCATCAGTTATATAGAGTGAGTCTGACTGGGCTGTGAGTGAAGGTCCATCAGTTATATAGAGTGAGTCTGACTGGGCTGTGAGTGAAGGTCCATCAGTTATATAGAGTGAGTCTGACTGGGCTGTGAGTGAAGGTCCATCAGTTATATAGAGTGAGTCTGACTGGACTGGGAGTGAAGGTCCATCAGTTATATAGAGTGAGTCTGACTGGGCTGTGAGTGAAGGTCCATCAGTTATATAGAGTGAGTCTGACTGGGCTGTGAGTGAAGGTCCATCAGTTATATAGAGAGAGAATGACTGGGCTGTGAGTGAAGGTCCATCAGTTATATAGAGTGAGTCTGACTGGGCTGTGAGTGAAGGTCCATCAGTTATATAGAGTGAGTCTGACTGGGCTGTGAGTGAAGGTCCATCAGTTATATAGAGAGAGAATGACTGGGCTGGGAGTGAAGGTCCATCAGTTATATAGAGAGAGAATGACTGGGCTGTGAGTGAAGGTCCATCAGTTATATAGAGTGAGTCTGACTGGGCTGTGAGTGAAGGTCCATCAGTTATATAGAGAGAGAATGACTGGGCTGTGAGTGAAGGTCCATCAGTTATATATAGAGAGAGAATGACTGGGCTGTGAGTGAAGGTCCATCAGTTATATAGAGAGAGAATGACTGGGCTGTGAGTGAAGGTCCATCAGTTATATAGAGAGAGAATGACTGGGCTGTGAGTGAAGGTCCATCAGTTATATAGAGAGAGAATGACTGGACTGGGAGTGAAGGTCCATCAGTTATATAGAGAGAGAATGACTGGGCTGTGAGTGAAGCTCCATCAGTTATATAGAGAGAGTCTGACTGGACTGGGAGTGAAGGTCCATCAGTTATATAGAGTGAGTCTGACTGGACTGGGAGTGAAGGTCCATCAGTTATATAGAGAGAGAATGACTGGGCTGTGAGAGAAGGTCCATCAGTTATACAGAGAGAGAATGACTGGGCTGTGAGTGAAGGTCCATCAGTTATATAGAGAGAGTCTGACTGGGCTGTGAGTGAAGGTTCATCAGTTATATAGAGAGAGTCTGACTGGGCTGTGAGTGAAGGTCCATCAGTTATATAGAGTGAGTCTGACTGGGCTGTGAGTGAAGCTCCATCAGTTATATAGAGAGAGAATGACTGCGCTGTGAGTGAAGGTCCATCAGTTATATAGAGAGAGTCTGACTGGACTGGGAGTGAAGGTCCATCAGTTATATAGAGAGAGAATGACTGGGCTGTGAGTGAAGCTCCATCAGTTATATAGAGAGAGAATGACTGGGCTGTGAGTGAAGGTCCATCAGTTATATAGAGAGAGATTGACTGGACTGGGAGTGAAGGTCCATCAGTTATATAGAGTGAGTCTGACTGGGCTGTGAGTGAAGGTCCATCAGTTATATAGAGAGAGAATGACTGGGCTGTGAGTGAAGGTCCATCAGTTATATAGAGTGAGTCTGACTGGGCTGGGAGTGAAGCTCCATCAGTTATATAGAGAGAGAATGACTGGGCTGTGAGTGAAGGTCCATCAGTTATATAGAGAGAGAATGACTGGACTGGGAGTGAAGGTCCATCAGTTATATAGAGAGAGAATGACTGGACTGGGAGTGAAGGTCCATCAGTTATATAGAGTGAGTCTGACTGGACTGGGAGTGAAGGTCCATCAGTTATATAGAGTGAGAATGACTGGGCTGTGAGTGAAGCTCCATCAGTTATATAGAGAGAGTCTGACTGGACTGGGAGTGAAGCTCCATCAGTTATATAGAGAGAGAATGACTGGGCTGTGAGTGAAGCTCCATCAGTTATATAGAGTGAGTCTGACTGGGCTGTGAGTGAAGGTCCATCAGTTATACAGAGAGAGAATGACTGGGCTGTGAGTGAAAGTCCATCAGTTATATAGAGAGAGAATGACTGGACTGGGAGTGAAGGTCCATCAGTTATATAGAGAGAGAATGACTGGGCTGGGAGTGAAGGTCCATCAGTTATATAGAGTGAGTCTGACTGGGCTGTGAATGAAGCTCCATCAGTTATATAGAGAGAGAATGACTGGGCTGTGAGTGAAGGTCCATCAGTTATATAGAGTGAGTCTGACTGGGCTGTGAGTGAAGGTCCATCAGTTATATAGAGAGAGATTGACTGGACTGTGAGTGAAGGTCCATCAGTTATACAGAGAGAGAATGACTGGGCTGTGAGTGAAGGTCCATCAGTTATATAGAGTGAGTCTGACTGGGCTGTGAGTGAAGGTCCATCAGTTATATAGAGTGAGTCTGACTGGACTGGGAGTGAAGGTCCATCAGTTATACAGAGAGAGAATGACTGGGCTGTGAGTGAAGGTCCATCAGTTATATAGAGTGAGTCTGACTGGGCTGTGAGTGAAGGTCCATCAGTTATATAGAGTGAGTCTGACTGGGCTGTGAGTGAAGGTCCATCAGTTATATAGAGAGAGAATGACTGGGCTGTGAGTGAAGGTCCATCAGTTATATATAGAGAGAGAATGACTGGGCTGTGAGTGAAGGTCCATCAGTTATATAGAGAGAGAATGACTGGGCTGTGAGTGAAGGTCCATCAGTTATATAGAGAGAGAATGACTGGACTGGGAGTGAAGCTCCATCAGTTATATAGAGAGAGAATGACTGGACTGGGAGTGAAGGTCCATCAGTTATATAGAGTGAGTCTGACTGGGCTGTGAGTGAAGGTCCATCAGTTATATAGAGAGAGAATGACTGGGCTGTGAGTGAAGGTCCATCAGTTATATAGAGAGAGAATGACTGGACTGTGAGTGAAGGTCCATCAGTTATATAGAGTGAGTCTGACTGGGCTGTGAGTGAAGGTCCATCAGTTATATAGAGAGAGAATGACTGGGCTGGGAGTGAAGGTCCATCAGTTATATAGAGAGAGAATGACTGGGCTGTGAGTGAAGGTCCATCAGTTATATAGAGAGAGTCTGACTGGGCTGTGAGTGAAAGTCCATCAGTTATATAGAGAGAGAATGACTGGGCTGTGAGTGAAGGTCCATCAGTTATATATAGAGAGAGAATGACTGGGCTGTGAGTGAAGCTCCATCAGTTATATAGAGAGAGAATGACTGGGCTGTGAGTGAAGGTCCATCAGTTATATAGAGAGAGAATGACTGGGCTGTGAGTGAAGGTCCATCAGTTATATAGAGAGAGAATGACTGGGCTGTGAGTGAAGGTCCATCAGTTATATAGAGAGAGAATGACTGGGCTGTGAGTGAAGGTCCATCAGTTATATAGAGTGAGTCTGACTGGACTGGGAGTGAAGGTCCATCAGTTATACAGAGAGAGAATGTCTGGGCTGGGAGTGAAGGTCCATCAGTTATATAGAGTGAGTCTGACTGGGCTGTGAGTGAAGGTCCATCAGTTACATAGAGTGAGTCTGACTGGACTGGGAGTGAAGGTCCATCAGTTATATAGAGTGAGTCTGACTGGGCTGTGAGTGAAGGTCCATCAGTTATATAGAGAGAGAATGACTGGGCTGTGAGTGAAGGTCCATCAGTTATATAGAGAGAGAATGACTGGGCTGTGAGTGAAGGTCCATCAGTTATATAGAGTGAGTCTGACTGGACTGGGAGTGAAGCTCCATCAGTTATATAGAGAGAGATTGACTGGACTGTGAGTGAAGGTCCATCAGTTATATAGAGAGAGAATGACTGGGCTGTGAGTGAAGGTCCATCAGTTATATAGAGTGAGTCTGACTGGACTGGGAGTGAAGGTCCATCAGTTATATAGAGAGAGAATGACTGGGCTGTGAGTGAAGGTCCATCAGTTATATAGAGAGAGAATGACTGGGCTGTGAGTGAAGGTCCATCAGTTATATAGAGTGAGTCTGACTGGACTGGGAGTGAAGGTCCATCAGTTATATAGAGAGAGTCTGACTGGGCTGTGAGTGAAGCTCCATCAGTTATATAGAGTGAGTCTGACTGGGCTGTGAGTGAAGGTCCATCAGTTATATAGAGAGAGAATGACTGGACTGGGAGTGAAGGTCCATCAGTTATATAGAGTGAGTCTGACTGGGCTGTGAGTGAAGGTCCATCAGTTATATAGAGTGAGTCTGACTGGGCTGTGAGTGAAGGTCCATCAGTTATATAGAGAGAGAATGACTGGGCTGTGAGTGAAGGTCCATCAGTTATATAGAGAGAGAATGACTGGGCTGTGAGTGAAGGTCCATCAGTTATATAGAGAGCGAATGACTGGGCTGTGAGTGAAGGTCCATCAGTTATATAGAGTCTGACTGGGCTGTGAGTGAAGGTCCATCAGTTATATAGAGTGAGTCTGACTGGGCTGTGAGTGAAGGTCCATCAGTTATACAGAGAGAGAATGACTGGGCTGGGAGTGAAGGTCCATCAGTTATATAGAGAGAGTCTGACTGGGCTGTGAGTGAAGGTCCATAAGTCATATAGAGTGAGTCTGACTGGACTGGGTGTAAGGTCCATCAGTTATATAGAGAGAGTCTGACTGGGCTGTGAGTGAAGGTCCATCAGTTATATAGAGAGAGAATGACTGGGCTGTGAGTGAAGCTCCATCAGTTATATAGAGAGAGAATGACTGGGCTGTGAGTGAAGGTCCATCAGTTATATAGAGAGCGAATGACTGGGCTGTGAGTGAAGGTCCATCAGTTATATAGAGAGAGAATGACTGGGCTGTGAGTGAAGGTCCATCAGTTATATAGAGTGAGTCTGACTGGGCTGTGAGTGAAGGTCCATCAGTTATATAGAGAGAGAATGACTGGGCTGTGAGTGAAGGTCCATCAGTTATATAGAGTGAGTCTGACTGGGCTGTGAGTGAAGGTCCATCAGTTATATAGAGAGAGAATGACTGGACTGTGAGTGAAGGTCCATCAGTTATATAGAGAGAGTCTGACTGGGCTGTGAGTGAAGGTCCATCAGTTATATAGAGAGAGAATGACTGGGCTGGGAGTGAAGGTCCATCAGTTATATAGAGAGAGAATGACTGGGCTGGGAGTGAAGGTTCATCAGTTATATAGAGAGAGATTGACTGGGCTGTGAGTGAAGGTCCATCAGTTATATAGAGAGAGATTGACTGGGCTGTGAGTGAAGGTCCATCAGTTATATAGAGTCTGACTGGGCTGGGAGTGAAGGTCCATCAGTTATATAGAGAGATTGACTGGGCTGTGAGTGAAGGTCCATCAGTTATATAGAGAGAGAATGACTGGGCTGTGAGTGAAGGTCCATCAGTTATATAGAGAGAGAATGACTGGGCTGGGAGTGAAGGTTCATCAGTTATATAGAGAGAGATTGACTGGGCTGTGAGTGAAGGTCCATCAGTTAATATAGAGAGAGAATGACTGGACTGGGAGTGAAGGTCCATCAGTTATATAGAGTGAGTCTGACTGGGCTGTGAGTGAAAGTCCATCAGTTATATAGAGAGAGAATGACTGGGCTGTGAGTGAAGGTCCATCAGTTATATAGAGTGAGTCTGACTGGGCTGTGAGTGAAGGTCCATCAGTTATATAGAGAGAGAATGACTGGGCTGGGAGTGAAGGTCCATCAGTTATATAGAGAGAGAATGACTGGGCTGTGAGTGAAGCTCCATCAGTTATATAGAGTGAGTCTGACTGGGCTGTGAGTGAAGGTCCATCAGTTATATAGAGAGAGAATGACTGGGCTGTGAGTGAAGGTCCATCAGTTATATAGAGAGAGTCTGACTGGGCTGTGAGTGAAAGTCCATCAGTTATATAGAGAGAGATTGACTGGACTGGGAGTGAAGGTCCATCAGTTATATAGAGTGAGTCTGACTGGGCTGTGAGTGAAAGTACATCAGTTATATAGAGAGAGAATGACTGGGCTGTGAGTGAAGGTCCATCAGTTATATAGAGTGAGTCTGACTGGGCTGTGAGTGAAGCTCCATCAGTTATATAGAGTGAGTCTGACTGGGCTGTGAGTGAAGGTCCATCAGTTATATAGAGAGAGAATGACTGGGCTGGGAGTGAAGGTCCATCAGTTATATAGAGAGAGAATGACTGGGCTGTGAGTGAAGCTCCATCAGTTATATAGAGTGAGTCTGACTGGGCTGTGAGTGAAGGTCCATCAGTTATATAGAGAGAGAATGACTGGGCTGTGAGTGAAGGTCCATCAGTTATATAGAGAGAGATTGACTGGACTGGGAGTGAAGCTCCATCAGTTATATAGAGTGAGTCTGACTGGGCTGTGAGTGAAGGTTCATCAGTTATATAGAGAGAGATTGACTGGGCTGTGAGTGAAGGTCCATCAGTTATATAGAGAGAGAATGACTGGACTGGGAGTGAAGGTCCATCAGTTATATAGAGGTTGAATGTACTGGGAGTGAATGATCCATCAGTTAAATAGAGAGAGAGACTGACTGAGATGGGAGTGAATGTTCACCAGTTTTATAGAGAGAGGTTGAATGTGTTCGGAGTGAAGGTCCATCGGTTATACAGAGAGAGGCTGACTGGACCGGGAGTGAATGTCCGTCAGTTATACAGAGAGAGACTGATTGGACTGGAGTGAATGTCCATCAGTTATACAGAGAGAGACTCACTGGACTGGAGTGCATGTCCGTCAGTTATATAGAGAGAGACTCACTGGACTGGAGTGAAGGTCCATCAATTAAATAGAGAGAGAGACTCACTGGACTTGGTTGTTCCTTCGTTTGGCTCTTATGGCTCTGGAGGCTGACAATCTCGGTTTGTGAGCTGGAATGTGACATTCCTTCAAAAAATGGCCTGTTGGAATGAGAATAAATTACCGGTTACTTTTTTGATATACATAGAGAAGCAAACACAGACCTAGCTGTGTTGTGTCCTCCATTTATTGAGGATGTGATGGATAAAGGAACCTATATTTTGGGTGTTCTCCGCTGACCTTGAAGAAAGTCTTGCTGATTGATCTAGAGAACACTGTGCCAAGAACATTACCTCTCCTTGTGCAGCAAATTACACTGCTCTTTCATGGGGATTTCCAGCATGGAGTGACAGTGTTGTCAATCAAAATCCAAGCAGCTAATCACATTAAAGAATTCCCACAGACAGTCAACCAGGAAACAAAAATCACTAAAATCAAATCACTTTTAAAAACATTGACAGAGTAAAATAAAAATTGGGACATACACACGAATAAACTTTAAAATAATTATTTTAACAAAAATTAGTTTAAAAAATCTAATAATCAATTATAATGGAGACATTTAACAACAGTTCAAAAATGTAAAATTACCTTCTCAGGGACAGAACAATTGGTCAGAAAAGAAACGAAAATGCTAGAAAAATGCAGCTCTCTCTCTCATGATCACCAGACATGTTCTGTCGAAGGGTCATGAGGACTCGAAACGTCAACTCTTTTCTTCTCCGCCGATGCTGCCAGACCTGCTGAGTTTTTCCAGGTAATTCTGTTTATGTCAAAGCACTTTACAGCCAATGAGGTACTTTTTGAATTCTAGTCACTGTTGTAATGTATAAAAATACTGAATATGGACAGTTCACCACCTGGCAAATTCCTGCAAATGTGTCAGTGGATATTGTACTAACCTCTGAGTCAGAGGGGTAGGTTCAAGATCCACTTCAGAGCTGTTAGCACATAACCAGGTTGATACTCCCAATGCTCAGGGAGTGCTACACTGACCAAGGTGTCTATCTGAATGAGATCTTTTACCAAGGCCACATCTGTCTCTAAGCTAGATATAAAAGATCCCAAGGTACTATTTGAAGAACATCAGTGGACTTCTACCAGGTGTCCAGGTTAATATATATCCCTCAAACAAACCAACCAACATCACAAACAGATTTTATGGCTGATATTGCTTTCCTGTTTCTGAGAGTTTGCTGTCTGCAAATTGGCCATTGTGCTTCCTATATTACAACACTTAAAAGTAATTCACTGGCTGTAAGGTGTTTTCCACTCTCCTGAAGCTGTGAAAGGTGTTCTTAAAACACAGGCTTCTTCTGATTGACGAATGGTCAAGAGTTTGAAGTCATTTTCATTTCCTTTGATCTCTATGGATTGGTTTGGTTTTGCAATGATAACCCGGAGATCAGGAGTTCAATTCCCACTGCTACTAATTGCGAAAATGAAACCTGGTCTTTGGTGGGCTCTCTTGATTCTTGTAAAATCCCAACTGACTTGCAACGTTCCCAAGGCAGTATCAATAAAATATGACACCGAGCTTGGTCAATGAAGTCGTTTTAAGGAGCGTCTTAAAGGGGGAAAGGTAGGATGGTTCAGGGAGGGAATCCTAGAAGTTGTGGCCTAAGCAGCTGAGGGCATGGACACTAATAGTGGAGCAATTAAAATTGGGAATAGTCAAGAGGCCTGAATTAGATAAGCGCAGAGAGCTTGATGGTTGAGGGGTTGGAAAAGATTCCAGAAATAAGGAGGGTGAGGCCATAGAGGGATTTGAAAAGAAGGATGAGGACTTTAAAATTAAAGTTTTGCAACATAGGTCAGCGAGCACAGGATTGATGTGAGGCATGGCAGGGAATCTATCACCATAGATGGTCCTGCCAACATTTAATTTCAGTCCCACACTATGAACCTTATTCTGGAGCCTCTCAGTTGTCTGGGCATCGAGGATGGACAACAAATGCTGCCCTTCCCGATCCAGAGATCCTTTTATGCTGGTCTTCTTTGCCTGCCCTCCTGTTCCTAAGCACTGTTGACTGCATTCCATAAGCAGCCAGTAGGAGATGTGCAGCGATAGTGGAGGTAGTTCCTCATAGCTATGTGCTGGTGTGAATTGGCAGCTGGCAGTTCCGTAGGTGTTTATTGGGTAGGCTGAACTTTGCCTCACATAGAGTCATTACAACATAGGAGGAAGCCATTCAATCCATCTTGTCCATACCAGCTCTCTGTCAAGCAATCCAGTCATCACATTCTCCCGCTCTATCGCCATAGCCCTGCAAGTTTATTTCCCTCTAGTCCAATTTCCTTTTGAAATCATTAATCATTTCCACTTCCACCACCCTCAGAAGCAGCCGGTTTCACTGTGCAAAAAAGGTCTTTCACACATCCTTTTCCTCCCCAGAATCTCTTGCACAAAACCTTAAATCTGTGTTCCCCCAAGTCCATGTACCATCAGCCAATGGGAACAGCTTTTTTCTGTCTCCCTTATCTAAATCTGTCATCATCTTGTACACCTCTATCAAATCTGCCTCAATCTCCTTCTCTCCAAGGAATTCAGCCCCAACTCCTCCAACCTAACCTAATAGCTCAAATCCCACATCCTTGGAACCATTCAAGTAAATCTCCTCTGCACCATCTCAAAGACCCTCACATCCTCCCTAAAACGTGGTGACCAAATTCTAGTGTGGACACAATATTCTAGTTGGTGCCTAACCAGAGCTTTATAAAGGTTCAGTATAACTGCCCTGCTTTTGTACTCAATACCTCAATTTATGAAGCTCAGGATCCAAGGATGAGCTTTGCTAATCACTCTCTCAGTATGTCCTGTCACTTCAAGGATTGGCACATCACCCCAAGGTTTATTTGTCCCTGCAGATTTTTTGGAATTGGGCTACTAAGTCAATATTGTCTCTCCCCTTCTGCCAAAATGCATCACCTCATACTTCTCTGTATTAATTCCATCTCTGCTTGTTCTGCCAGCCTATCTACATCCCTTACCTGGAAAATCTCAGCAGGTCTGGCAGCATCGGCGGAGAAGAAGAGTTGACGTTTCGAGTCCTCATGACCCTTCAACAGAACTGCATGAGGACTCGAAACGTCAACTCTTTTCTTCTCCGCCGATGCTGCCAGACCTGCTGAGTTTTTCCAGGTAATTCTGTTTTTGTTTTGGATTTTCCAGCATCCGCAGTTTTTTGTTTTTATATCTACATCCTTTTGCAGGCGAATGGTAATCACCCTCCAAGTTAGGTATCATTGACAAATTTTGAAGCTTTACTCTGTATTCCAATATCAAATTCATTTATATTTGTCAAAAAAATCAGTGGTCCTAGCTTTGACCCTTGGGGAACGACACTATCTACCACTCTCCAGTCTGAAAAAGCACAACAAAATATTTCACCCAAGCTGACATTGATCCTTTTATTCCATGAGCCTCCAGTTTTTTTTTCCTTTGTATCTTCACACACACTGTTTTACCTTTGAGGAACCGGGGGAAGGATTAGCAGGCTGACTATCAATCTGTTAAACCTCATCAGGAACATTCCTTCCATGATCAACAAGTCCTGGAGTGGGACTTGAACTCCGAGCTTCTGACTGAGAGGAAGTGGTGATACTTACTAAACCACAAGATCTCCTCAGTCCTAGCAACACTCAGGGTGAGCTTATCAACACACACTCACACGCTCTTCTGCCTGTACCGCAGTCAGTCTTTATCACTTACTTTAGTTTGGGCTTTGGTGTACTGAGAACGCTTTCATTGTCCTCCATTTCTGGGCCACTGTCACTGGGGTTGTAAACTTCCAGGCTTTCGTAAAGTAGGTCAAGATCCTCTTCTGCTTCCTGGGTCTGGTCCACAGGATCAGAGTCCAGCACCTTACACAAAATAAATCAGCACAATTTAACTATCAGAAAGACGTCGATCACACTGCTATCAGAATCAGTACTCAAGGTGACTGACAGTCCACAATGGTACTGCTATGTGTCAGCTGTGGTTCAGTTGGTAGCACCCTTGCCTCTGAGTTAGCAGGTTGCAGGTTCAAGTTCCACTCCAGAGACTTGAACACAAAAATCTCGGGGCTACTTCAGCACAGTACTGACCCAGTGCGGCATTGTCAGAGGTCTTATATGAGAGCTCAAGCCGAGACCCAGTGTGCTTTGTTAAGTGGATGTAAAAGATCCCATAGCATTATTTTGAACAACAGCAGGTGAGCTCTCCTGAAAGTACTGGCCAATATCTATCTCTTAACCAACCTACTAAATAAACAAGAGATCTGGTCACTATCACATTGCTGCTTGTGGGATCTTGCTACGCACAGTTTGTTCATAGTGTTTACTACCTTCCAGTAGTGAATGCACTTCATTGGCTGCAAAGTGCTCTGGGACATCCTGAGGTCCTAAAAGGTGCTATAGGAATGCAAGTCTTTCTTCTTTCTTCCTACATGAAAGCTCAGTGTAGATGTAAGGCGTACTTCCAGTGAGTCAGGATGAGGAGCCGTTAGTCAGTCAGCTTTTCCCTGAATGTTTTTCAAGAGCAAAGCAGAGCTGGAGCCCAGCTCTTGCTCCTTCCTATTTTGCTCCCTGTCTGGTTCATACTTAAAGAAACATGAAGGAGGATATATCAAGGTGTTTACCATCTATTAAAATAGATAAATCCCCAGGCCCAGATGTAATGTATCTCAGGCTGCAAAAAGCAGCAAGGGAGGAAACAGCAGAGGCTCTGACCATTATTTCTCAATCCTCTCTGGGTATAGACAGGCTTCTGGAAGACAGCTAATGTTGGGAGGAAGAGGTATACTGAGTAATTACAGGCCAGTCAGATGTGGGCAAATTATTGGAAAAAGATCTGAGAGACAGGAAAAATCTTTTAGAAAGGCATAGATGAATGAAGGACAGTCAGCAAGGATTTATTAAGGGAAGGTCATGTCCAACTAACTTGTTGAATTCTTTGAGGGAGTAACAATAGGATCAATAGGGTAGTGCACTGTATGGAGTCTTCCATGGATTTTAGTACCATTTTTGACAGGTTTTGGGTAGAAGATTAAAAGCTCGCAGGTGTTAGTCACAATAAGAGGTTGTGGTGGGAGAATTAATCCAGGCTGGTCTTTTGGTTCAAGCTGGTTTATTTCCACGACAGCTCCTCAGTGCTACGGACTTCCAAGTTGCTTTCACACACAGTGTTCCAGCTGTAATTTTTTATTCTATTGAGATGGGATGATCGATGCCCGTCACCTGTTTTACTAGCAACTGTCTTTAACAAGGTGATTGACAGGTTCCCCGCTTTTCTTTTTAAATTAAAACTTGGAAAAAAATGTTCTTTAAGTTTTTTTTCAAACAAACAGAAGGAAATGTCACATATTTCCACATCTTATAATTCCCATATTTCTTTTACCAAATATATATATAAACAATTATAAAACAAAAAAAGTTTATTTCCCCATTGCATCATTATCACATCCCCCCTCTTCCAATATATTTAATAATTTCTTAGAGCCGGCACTTCTTTGTGTAAAACAGTCTGATAGTTGGGGACTCGTGTTAACCCATTGGATCTGAGAGATCCCTCTTCTCTCTAACATCTCTTTTAAGCTGGCTACGTCTATTCTTAGCCTTTTTCCAGTGATACTTTTCGTGGAATGAATGTTGTCCCAAAGAGACCGGTTATCAACGTAACATTCTAGGGGCAAACTTCTCCCACATTGCCCCTTATGTAATATTTCTGTCAGTACGTTGGGTAAGAAAGACCCCATACCTAATGCTTCAACCAAGGCTAGCATTTCAACAGCTAAGGTCCTTTTCACTATCCTTTTCATTTCTTTGGCCTCCCAAGCCAGTGGGCAACATTTATCATTCTTTTCTACCAAGAATATGAGAAACCCTGCTGTGCTAGAGTACCCATCTGGAAGATTGGCATGTGAAGCATCGCTATAAGTGACTGGCCTCATATCTTCCGGATCACCCAAGGCTGAAAACTTGAGCACATCTCTCTCAGGATTTAAGTTTTTAAGTGCTTTACTTGCTCAACTGTAGCATGTTTCACCATTGTACTGAGCTCCAACACGTCACAGGGAGGGTCAGGATCGGCAGCTCAACATTCCGGGATATAGAATCTTCAGGTGAGACAGGGGAGGGGGTAAAAGAGGAGCAGGCATTGCATGATTAGTTAAGGAGTCAGTTACTGCAGTAAGGAGAGATGATATCTTGGAGGGGGCATCGAATGAAGCTTTGTGGGTAGAGCTTAGGAATAAAAAAGGGGCAGCCACATTGTTAGGTGTTTATATTAGACCCCCAGATAGTCAGTGGGAAATTGAGGAGCAAATACATGCACAATTTGCGGAGGTGTGTAAAAACAATAACAATAGGGTAATTATATTAGGTGATTTCAACTTTCCCAACATTAATTGGGATAGACATAGTGTTAAGGGCTTGGATGGAGTGGATTTCTTAAAACGTGTACAGGAGAACTTTTTAGGTCAATATGTAGAGGGTCCGCTGGACCTAATTCTGGGGAATGAAGTCAGACAGGTGGCTGAGGTGGTGGTGGGGGAGCATTTTAGTGATAGTGACCACAACATGGTACAGTTTAAGTTTGTTATGGACAAAGAACTAGACAAGTTGCAAAAAAAAAAAAATGTTTTGGATTGGGGGAGAGCGGATTTTAGTAAAATAAGGCAGGATCTGGCCAAGGTAGACTGGGAACAGTTACTTGTGGGGAAATCTACAGAGGAACAGTGGGGGGTGTTCAGAAAGGAAACGGGGAGGGTACAGGCTCAACATGTTTCCTCTAGGGTGATAGGAAGGAGTAACAAGCCCAGAGAACCATGGATGACCAGAGATATTCAGGTTACAATGAGAAGGAAAAGAGAGGCTTTTAGCAGGTACAAGGGAAATAAATCAGCAGAGGCATTAGTGGAGTACAGACAGTGCAGGGTGGAGCTTAAGGAAGCAGTTAGGAGAGCAAAGAGGGGATATGAGAAAGCTCTGGCTGGTAAAAGTAGGGAAAATCCCAAGATATTCTATAAGTATATCAATGGGAAGAGGATAACCAGGGAAAGAGTAGGGCCCATAAGGGACCAAGGGGTCAATCTATGGGTGGAGCCAGAGGACATCACTAGAGTGTTGAACGAATACTTCACATCCGTCTTCACCCAAGAGAATGAGGATGAAGGTGTGGAACTCAGGGAGAGAGACTGCGAGGTTCTGGAGCAAATTGATATAGGGAGTGACAAGGTATTGGAGGTGTTGGCAGGCTTAAAAGTGGACAGATCTCCAGGTCTGGATGATTTGTGTCCCAGACTGCTGAGGGAGGCAAGGGAGGAGATCGCAGGGGCTCTGACCCAAATTTTTAATTCCTCTCTGGCCGCAGGGGAGGTGCCAGAGGACTGGAGAACAGCTAATGTGGTTCCGCTATATAAGAAGGGTTGTACAGATAAGCCAGGGAACTACAGGCCAGTGAGTGTCACGTCAGCGGTACAGAAATTATTGGAGAAAATTCTGAAGGAGAGAATCTATCTCCACTTGGAGGGGCAAGGTTTGATCAGGGATAGTCAGCATGGCTTTGTCAGAGGGAGGTCATGCCTAACTAATTTGATTGAATTTTTTGAGGAGGTGACCAGGTGTGTAGATGAGGGTAGTGCAATAGATGTAGTTTATATGGATTTCAGCAAAGCCTTTGACAAGGTCCCACATGGGAGACATATAAAGAAGGCAAATGCACATGGGATACAGGGTAATTTGATAAGGGGGTGACATCCCTCCACACACTGGTCCCTTCTGGCATGTATGTTACCTTTGTTCCTACTTTACATAGTTGCCCTTTTGGATGAATAGCATTATCCTGTACCTCAGTATTACTCTGTTCATAGTCAGTCAACCCTGCATCTGCCGTCATCTGCTCCTCCTAACTACTGTGTGTGTGTGAAGTGCATGATGCCTCCTCTTGTTCTAGGTCCTGTTCAGAGCCTGTAATGGTACAGTCAGTACCAATTAACCATGTAGAATGTACCCTAACAGTTTGATTGCCATGTTACACAATTATTTTTTCCCATCACTCCTTATTACATTGCCAGGTCCTTTCCACTCTTTCCAGCCTTCTCTTTTATAATACACCATGTCTCCTTGTCTAAACTGCATTCTCGATGGTCTTATGTGGTGCCGTAAGGCGTGCCAACTTTTCTCCGAAACCTCAGCTTTCATTAAAGCTTTTCTGCCCACATGCAAAGCGTTCAGATGAGCAGAAAAGGTGGAGCTAATGCTAGTCCCTTCTAGAGGAGGGGGAAAGCATCTGATAACACCAAAGGTAGCTTCAGATTTCTTCTGTACACCAACTGGTAGGGACTGTACCCCCCATTTGCAGAGAGTTCTTTGTGTGCACCAGCTATGCTAGTGCCGTTTGCAATTTACAGTCTGGCTGGTCAGCTAATATTTTATGTAACCTGTCATCTATTACCGCATGGTTTCTTTCACAAAGACCATTACTAATTGGACTCTCAGCTGCAGTGTGCATAACTATGATGTTTAAATTTTCACACACATCTCAAAATTCCTCATTGGCGAACTCCCCACCATTATCTGTGAGGAACTTCATTGATGTTCCTAATCCTTTTCCTACCCATTTCGCGATGACCTTATTGACAATGGTCCTTTTATCTTTAATATATATCACAGTGGATAGGCTAAACCTGGTTGCCATATCTATGAAGTGTAGTAAAAAAAAAAAATCCCTATCTTTGTCCCAAACTTTCAAGTCCATTGCCACTGCATCATTAAACTCCCTGGCTAGTGGCAGCTCACAACATGGCGCAGTGGTGTCTTGCAATATTTAAGGCAAACTTCACACTGAGCAGTGATTTGTTCAATAAGATCATCATACCCTTTATTGACCACTCCCGCATCTCGAAGCAGAGTTTTCAGTTTCTATGGCACCGGATGTGTAACCTATGTAATATCCAAATGATCTTCCTTTTGTCCACCAAATTCTCATTCTCAGCAGTTAACAAAACTTCATGAACTTATTGATGGGAACGCTCTGGCTTCCTTAGGGGCAAGCAGTAATGGCCTAATATGTAGATCCACATTGTTTCCCAAACATGACTACTCTATCATTCTTCATATCTAGCATCATCTGAGCCTTCATCATCGCAGATCAACTCAACAATAGTGTATCTCCCTAGAAACCACATCAGTGCTGATAAACAGATTGATCCCTGCTATCTTACAAGGGAGGACTACCTGTTTGGAGGATGTTAATGTATTGTCATCTTAAGCAGGTAGAGCTTTTATACTCCGAGCTTCTGCCGGTCTGCCTCATCGAGAGATTCCAGATAGCAGTCAAGCCAGTCCATGCCTCACACCGTAGAAGTGCAGCCACTGATCAGAACTGCACTGTTGAAAGAATCTATCATCAAGAAACTCATCACTGGATTCAAACTCTCAGTGATCTATAGAATTCCATCATGGCAGCCACCGTCATCATTTTGGGTTTCAGATGATTCCGTCTCGTGGATCACTTCAAAAGTACAATTCCTGTGCTGTGGGCAGTTCATCGCGTAATGATACTGGGAATCACACCAAAAACACCAATTAACCATTCCCTAGGCATTTTTTGGGTTTAAATGATGATGGTCACTGTCCCAGATGTGCTTGTTCCGACTCTCAAATTGGCTAGGGTTATGACCATTTTCAGATCTCTTGTCATTAACCCCATCCACCTTTGTGTTGGAATCTTCATGTAATATTTGGTCAACCTCGAAATTCGGCCACCATTGAATCCTCCATCCCTTGTTTTAAAAACATAGAAACATAGAAACTAAGAGCAGGAGTAGGCCATTCGGCCCTTCGAGCCTGCTCTGCCATTCATTATGATCATGGCTGATCATCCAACTCAATAGCCTACTCCCACTTTCTCCCCATACCCTTTGATCCCTTTTGCCCCAAGAGCTATATCTAACTCCTTCTTGAAAACATACAATGTTTTGGTCTCAACTACTTTGTGGTGGCGAATTCCACAGGCTCACCACTGTCTGGATGAAGAAATTTCTCCTCATCTCAGTCCTAAATGGTCTACCCCATATCCTCAGACAGTGACCCCTGGTTCTGGACTCTCCCACCATCGGGAACATCCTTCCTGCATCTACCCTGTCTAGTCCTGTTAGAATTTTATAGGTTTCTATGAGATCCCCCCTCATTCTTCTGAACTCCAGCAAATATAATCCTAACCGACTCAATCTCCTGATATGTCAGTCCCACCATCCCAGGAATCAGTCGGTAAACCTTCGCTGCACTCCCTCTACAGCAAGAACATCCTTCCTCAGATAAGGAGACCAAAACTGCACACAATATTCCAGGTGTGGTCTCACCAAGGCCCTGTACAATTGCAGCAAGACATCCTGCTCCTATACTCAAATCCTCTATGAAGGCCAACATACCATTTGCCTTCTTTACCGCCTGCTGCACCTGTATGCTTACCTTCAGCGACTGGTGTACAAGGACACCCAGGTCTCGTTGCACATTCCCCTCTCTCAATTTATAGCCATTCAGATAATAATCTGCCTTCCTGTTTTTGCTACCAAGGTGGATAACCTCACATTTATCCACATTGTACTGCATCTGTCATGCATTTGCCCACTCACTCAGCTTGTCCAAATCACACTGAAGCATCTCTGCATCCTCCTCACAGCTCACCCTCCCACACAGCTTTGTGTCATCTGCAAATTTGGAGATATTACATTTAGTTCCCTCATCTAAATCATTAATATATATTGTGAATAACTGGGGTCCCAGCACCAATCCCTGCGGTACCCCACTAGTCACTGCCTGCCATTCGGAAAAAGACCCGTTTATTTTACAGCATAGTTGTTCACATTTGCTAAGAAAGTGGCAAGGAACAACTGTTTCCCCAGAAATTCTTTTAAGGGCAGAAGCCTTTTGATCTGGGAGAGAGGTTCTTTCCCCCAGAATTGAACCTGTTAGTACTAAAAGACTATCAACATGGGAAACGCAAGCACAGTCCAGTCATTGAAATGCCTATACCGATTCCAGAATTTCAAGTTCAAATCTCTGTAGTCTCCTGTACCATTTATCAAAAGCCATGATAGGTTCTTCCAAGTACCTGATCATCTGATTTCCTAAACCCATCAAAGGTCATCCAAGCTTCATACGGTTCCAATAACTCATCCTTTTTGTAAAACTTATCCAAAAATTGTAACAGAAGGTTCGATCCCTCTTCATGATCCAAATCATCCACTTTCCACTCTGAAAAAAAACCTTACTGCTTATCTTACTTTTGGCTGGTAACGAGAACGCCAAAGCCATGCCTTGCATCTTCCGGGGTATAGCAGTAACCCAGGTCCACATTTCAACTTCAGCTTCCATTGCTAACAAGGTTCGGAGTCAGAAATAATTGGTGGATAGTCAAAGCTTGCAAACTTGCAATGTCCTTCTGCCATTCCATAACTAAAATTGTCAGCAACAGTGCAGCTCTTTTCCCTCAGAGGAGTGAGACAGAAATCTTCACATACAGCAATCAATCAGCAAAGCTTTAAGTTCATCCTCTGCTACAATGTTAGTCACAATAAGAGGTGGTGGTGGGAGAATTAATCCAGGCTGGTCTTTTGGTTCAAGCTGGTTTATTTTCAAGTCAACTCCTCAATGCTACTGACTTCCAAGTTGCTTCCACACAAAGTGTTCCAGCTGTAACTTTTTATTCTATTTAGATTCTATTTAGATGGGATAATCAATGTCCATCACATGCTTAACTCACAATTGTCTTTAACAAGGTAATTGCCATATTGATAACAGGATCCAAGGGAAAGGGGCAATTTGGATCCAAAACTGGCTCAATGGCAGGAAGCAAAGGATAATGATGGATGGGTGTTTTAGTGACTGGAAGGCTGCTTCCAGTGTGGTCCCACAGGGCTCAGTACTGACCGGGTAAACAGAAAGGAGGCAAATGGCATTCACACTGAAGGAGTGTGAGGTAATAATGCATTTGAGAAGGACAAACAAGGCAATATATGGTAGGTTTGTGAGACGTATCGAGGAATAGGGGGACCTAGGGATGCGTGTTCATAGGTAGCAGAACAGGTAGATAAGGACATAAGGTGTTTGAGAAGCCATACAAGATACTTCCCTTTATTATGTGGCATAGAATATAAGAGGAGGGCAGTTACGTTAGAACTGTAGAGAACACTAGTTAGGCCACAGTTAGAGTACAGTTTACAGTTCTGATCAATGTATTGCAGGAAGGATATAATCACGCTAGAGAGGGTACAAAGAAAATTTATGAGGGTGTTGTCGGGAGTGGAGAATTTTAGCTATGAGGAAAGACTGGATAGGCTGGGGTCGTTTTGTTTGGGATACAAGAGGCTGCGGCAGTTTTAATTGAGGTATATAAAATTAAGAGGGGCCTAAATAGAGTGGATCAGAAGGACCTAATAAGCAGGTCAGTAACCAGGAGTAAAGACAAAAAATGCTGGAACAAACTCAGCAGGTCTGGCAGCATCTGTGGAGAAAAAGACAGAGTTAACGTTTCGAGTCAGTATGACTCTTCTTCAGAGCCGAAGCGGAGTCATACAGGCTCGAAAGGTTAACTCTGTCTTTCTCTCCACAGATGCTGCCAGATCTGCTGAGTTTTTCCAGCATTTTTTGTCTTTGTTTCAAATCTCCAGCATCCACAGTATTTTGCCTTTATCAGTAACCAGGGGTATAGATTTAAAGCAATTGACAGAATTATTAGAGGGAAGATGAAGAGAAAATTTTTCACTCAGAGGGTGGTGGGGATCTGGAGCTCACTGCCTGAAAGTGTGATAGAGGCAGAAACCCTCCTCACCTTTAAAAATATTTGAATGTGTGCTTGGAGTGCTGTCACCTACAGGGCTATTGACCAAGAGATGGAAAGAGAGATTAGATTGGAAAGCTCTTTTTGGGTCGGCACAGACATGATGGGCCAAATGGTCTCCTTCTTTGTTGTAAATTTCTGTCTTATCACAATGGGCAATTTGCCTGTGTCAACTTTGTGAATGCCCTTCATAGTTTTAAAAACTTCAATTAGGACACTTCAAAGTCAACATTTTTTCCAAAGGAAATGAATCTTACTCCTTAACTTTCCATCAGAACCGAAACTTCTGATACCCGGACTTTTCTAGCACAGAAGCATAGAAACTAGGAGCAGGAGTAGGCCATTCAGCCCTTCAGGCCTGCTCCCCCATTCATTATGACCATGGCTGATCATCCAACTCAATATCCTGCTCCCGCTTTCCCCCCATATCCTTTGATCCCTTTCACCCCAAGAGCTATATCTAACTCCTTCTTGAAAACATACAATGTTTTGGTCTCAACTACTTTCTGTGGTAGCGAATTCCACAGGCAGAAAGAAGCCATTCCGCCAATTATTTCTGGGCTAGCTGTTTGCTGGAGTAATCCAGTCAGACTCTCCAACAACAACTTACCTTTACATAGCACATTTAATCTAATACAATATCCCAAGGTGCTTAACAAGACTGATAGCAATAAAGACATTTTTGGCATTTTCTTTGACACCAAGGCACAGAAGGAGAAAGCAGGAAAGATGACCAAAATCCTAATGCCAAGAGGTAGGTTCTAAAGAGCATCTTAAAAGAGGAGAGAGGCATAGAGAGAGAATTGCAGAACTTTGGCCAAAACAGGTGAAAGCAAAGCTGCCAATGGTAGAGTGATTTAAAAAAAATGGATGTGCAAACCCCTTCAGAACTTTATGAACCCTCTACTATATCTGCCTGAGCTGTCCTGCTCCAGTGGGAACAGTCGCAGTTTCTCAAATCCCTCCTCTGACTCCAATAGCTTTCCCTGTTATTTCTATAATGAGAACCAAACAGCATAGTTTCCCTTAGCTTTCAAAGCAATAACATGAATTGGGACTGGAAGCTTGCACACACTAGTTTCAGGTGTCTCAGTAGAAGCCAAGGGCGTGTTTTGAGAGCTGTCGGGGATGTTCCCGGCAGCTTGGGGTATTTATGGAATCCAAAAATGAGCAGTTAGCTTTTCAACAGTAACATAAAGTGGAATAAAATCAATAATATGTCACATCCAGAAACCATTCACAGCAAAGCTGATTGAACTTGTTTTTTGAATCAAAAACAAAAATAAAGACCCAGGAAAGCTGAACCCATGTACATTTTGGAGCACTAAGGGTTAATAATTGAATTGACTTGTACCAGAGAACAACAGGCTTTCTTAGATAAGCAGGACAATGGCTGTGTACTGACCGAAGGAAGGATTCTGTTCTCCTCCAAATGTCTCAGTATTATCTACAAGGAAACATGTTATTGGGATAACAGTGTTCATGAGTGACTAGTCTAATAAATATTGGCAGATGGATCAATTAGCCATTGTATAGAGTGAATCTTTAGGCAAATAAACTCTCAACAGAAGTGTTCTTTAAAGGATCTGAGAACAGATAAGTCATGAGGTCTCATCTGTGAAATGTATCTTTGAAGTGGGCCAAGGGGTGTAGAAACAGGATGGTTTTCCACAGTTAGTCGCAGAGTTTTAAGGAGAGAAAAGAAAAGCTACTACTTTCATCACCTATTCCGTACATTTCAACATCAAGTGTTTTCTGCTCACTCAAAGTGTGTGAACGGTAGAAGAAAGGAGGTTGACCCAACAGTTGATCCAGCAATACATACCTCATCGGTCACTTTGAATCTCTTCAGCAAGGCAACGAATTTCTGTTTAAAGTTTGGTTGCTAAGTGAGGGGAAGAGAAAAGGAAAGGGTGTGAGCTGAGGCTGTGATCGCACATCATTGCAAGTAGGATATAGCTGGCCTGCAGACACTGTGCGCTCGAGCACCAAGGTGAGGCACCACAGAATGACAGGACAACAGGATAATCTCCCAGTTCTTATTTCAGCCCGCGTCTGAGGGAAGGTGACTGTCTCACCACAGGAAACGGTGGAGGTAGAATGATCCCTTGGTAACAACCCATGTGCCTTCTAGAGCCAGCGTACGCGGATTGATGGCTGTTCAACAGCAGATCCACACGGGTCCGCTTGATGAAAATGAAGTGACCCACGGAGAACACAAGGGAGAACGTCAGCTAAACAGAGAAAAGGTTCTTACTGCGGAAAGGATAAAGCGAGAGCCTGGGGCCAGAATGATAGAGATCGGAACACCCTGCTTCCCCAAACCTTTCAAGAAAAATATCTGATCACCCGTACCGAGAACACCTGATCACCTGTACTGAGAACACCTGATCACCCGTACTGAGAACACCTGATCACCTGTACCGAGAACACCTGATCACCCGTACTGAGAACACCTGATCACCTGTACCGAGAACAGCTGATCACCTGTACTGAGAACACCTGATCACCCGTACTGAGAACACCTGATCACCTGTACCGAGAACACCTGATCACCTGTACTGAGAACACCTGATCACCCGTACTGAGAACACCTGATCACCTGTACCGAGAACACCTGATCACCCGTACTGAGAACACCTGATCACCTGTACTGAGAACACCTGATCACCTGTACCGAGAACACCTGATCACCCGTACCGAGAACACCTGATCACCCGTACTGAGAACACCTGATCACCCGCACCGAGAACACCTGATCACCCGTACCGAGAACACCTGATCACCTGTACTGAGAACACCTGATCACCCGTACTGAGAACACCTGATCACCTGTACCGAGAACACCTGATCACCCGTACTGAGAACACCTGATCACCTGTACCGAGAACAGCTGATCACCTGTACTGAGAACACCTGATCACCCGTACTGAGAACACCTGATCACCTGTACCGAGAACACCTGATCACCTGTACTGAGAACACCTGATCACCCGTACTGAGAACACCTGATCACCTGTACCGAGAACACCTGATCACCCGTACTGAGAACACCTGATCACCTGTACTGAGAACACCTGATCACCTGTACCGAGAACACCTGATCACCCGTACCGAGAACACCTGATCACCCGTACTGAGAACACCTGATCACCCGCACCGAGAAAACCTGATCACCCGTACCGAGAACACCTGATCACCTGTACTGAGAACACCTGATCACCCGTAGTGAGAACACCTGATCACCCGTACTGAGAACACCTGATCACCTGTACTGAGAACACCTGATCACCCGTACCGAGAACACCTGATCACCTGTACTGAGAACACCTGATCACCCGTACTGAGAACACCTGATCACCCGTACTGAGAACACCTGATCACCCGTACTGAGAACACCTGATCACCTGTACTGAGAACACCTGATCACCTGTACTGAGAACACCTGATCACCCGTAGTGAGAACACCTGATCACCTGTACTGAGAACACCTGATCACCCATACTGAGAACACCTGATCACCTGTAGAACACCTGATCACCTGTACTGAGAACACCTGATCACCTGTACTGAGAACACCTGATCACCCGTACTGAGAACACCTGATCACCTGTACTGAGAACACCTGATCACCTGTACTAAGAACACCGGTTCACACATACTGAAAAGACCTGATCACCTGTACTAAGAACACCTGATCACCCGCACCGAGAACACCTGATCACCTGTACTGAGAACACCTGATCACCTGTACTGAGAACACCTGATCACCCATACTGAGAACACCTGATCACCTGTACTGAGAACACCTGATCACCCGTACTGAGAACACCTGATCACCCGTACTGAGAACATCTGATCACCTGTACTGAGAACACCTGATCACCTGTACTGAGAACACCTGATCACCCGTACTGAGAACACCTGATCACCTGTACTGAGAATACCTGATCACCTGTACTGAGAACACATGATCACCCGCACCGAGAACACCTGATCACCTGTACTGAGAATACCTGATCACCTGTACTGAGAACACATGATCACCCGCACCGAGAACACCTGATCACCCGTACCGAGAACACCTGGTCACCAGTACTGAGAACACCTGATCATCTGTACCGAGAACACCTGATCACCCGTACTGAGAACACCTGATCACCCGTACTGAGAACACCTGATCACGTAGCGAGAACACCTGATCACCCGTACTGAGAACACTTGATCGCCCGTACTGAGAACACCTGATCACCTGTACTGAGAACACCTGATCACCTGTACTGAGTACACCTGATCACCCGTACTGAGTACACCTGATCACCTGTACTGAGAATACCTGATCACCCGTACTGAGAACACCTGATCACGTACCGAGAACACCTGATCACCTGTACTGAGAACACCTGATCACCCGTACTGAGAACACCTGATCACCTGTACTGAGAACACCTGATCACCCGTACTGAGAACACATGATCACCTGTACTGAGAACACCTGATCACCTGTACTGAGAACACCTGATCACCCGTACTGAGAACACCTGATCACCCGTACTGAGAACACCTGATCACCCGTACCGAGAACACCTGATCACCTGTACTGAGAACACCTGATCACCCGTACTGAGAACACCTGATCACCTGTACTGAGAACACCTGATCACCTGTACTGAGAACACCTGTTCACACATACTGAGAACACCTGATCACCTGTACTGAGAACACCTGATCACCTGTACCGAGAACACCTGATCACCAGTACCGAGAACACCTGATCACCCGTACTGAGAACACCTGATCACCTGTACTGAGAACACCTGATCACCTATACTGAGAACACCTGATCACCCGTACCGGGAATAGCTGATCACCTGTACTGAGAACACCTGATCACCCGTACCGGGAATAGCTGATCACCTGTACTGAGAAAACCTGATCACCCATACTGAGAACACCTGATCACCCTTACCGAGAACACCTGATCACCTGTACTGAGAACACCTGATCACCCGTACTGAGAACACCTGATCACGTACCGAGAACACCTGATCACCTGTACTGAGAACACCTGATCACCCGTACTGAGAACACCTGATCACCCGTACTGAGAACACCTGATCACCCGTACCGAGAACACCTGATCACCTGTACTGAGAACACCTGATCACCCGTACTGAGAACGCCTGGTCACCCGTACTGAGAACACCTGATCACCTGTACTGATAACACCTGATCACCCGTACTGAGAACATCTGATCACCCGTACTGAGAACACCTGATCACCCGTACTGAGAACACCTGATCACCCGTACCGAGAACACCTGATCACCTGTACTGAGAACACCTGATCACCCGTACTGAGAACACCTGATCACCTGTACTGAGAACACCTGATCACCCGTACTGAGAACACCTGATCACCTGTACTGAGAACACCTTATCACACGCACCAAGAACTCCTGATCACCCGTATTGAGAACACCTGATCACCCGTACTGAGAACACCTGATCACCCGTACTGAGAACACCTGATCACCTGTACTGAGAACACCTGATCACCCGTAGTGAGAACACCTGATCACCTGTACTGAGAACACCTGATCACCCGTACTGAGAATACCTGATCACCTGTACTGAGAACACCTGATCACCCGTACTGAGAACACCTGATCACCTGTACTGAGAACACCTGATCACCTGTACTGAGAACACCTGATCACCCGTACCGAGAACACCTGATCACCCGTACCGGGAATAGCTGATCACCCGTACTGAGAACACCTGATCACCTGTACTGAGAACACCTGATCACCTGTACTGAGAACACCTGATCACCCGTACTGAGAACACCTGATCACCCGTACTGAGAACACCTGATCACCTGTACTGAGAACACCTGATCACCCGTACTGAGAACACCTGATCACCCGTACTGAGAACACCTGATCACCTGTACTGAGAACACCTGATCACCCGTACTGAGAACACCTGATCACCCGTACTGAGAACACCTGATCACCCGTACTGAGAACACCTGATCACCTGTACCGAGAACACCTGATCACCCGTACCGGGAATAGCTGATCACCCGTACTGAGAACACCTGATCACCCGTACCGAGAACACCTGATCACCTGTACTGAGAACACCTGATCACCCGTACTGAGAACACCTGATCACCTGTACTGAGAACACCTGATCACCCGTACTGAGAACACCTGATCACCTGTACTGAGAACACCTGATCACCTGTACTGAGAACACCTGATCACCTGTACCGAGAACACCTGATCACCCGTACCGAGAACACCTGATCACCCGTACCGAGAACACCTGATCACCTGTACTGAGAACACCTGATCACCCGTACCGAGAACACCTGATCACCTGTACTGAGAACACCTGATCACCCGTACTAAGAACACCTGATCACCTGTACCGAGAACACCTGATCACCCGTACTGAGAACACCTGATCACCTGTACCGAGAACAGCTGATCACCTGTACTGAGAACACCTGATCACCCGTACTGAGAACACCTGATCACCTGTACCGAGAACACCTGATCACCTGTACTGAGAACACCTGATCACCCGTACTGAGAACACCTGATCACCTGTACCGAGAACACCTGATCACCCGTACTGAGAACACCTGATCACCTGTACTGAGAACACCTGATCACCTGTACCGAGAACACCTGATCACCCGTACCGAGAACACCTGATCACCCGTACTGAGAACACCTGATCACCCGCACCGAGAACACCTGATCACCCGTACCGAGAACACCTGATCACCTGTACTGAGAACACCTGATCACCCGTACTGAGAACACCTGATCACCTGTACCGAGAACACCTGATCACCCGTACTGAGAACACCTGATCACCTGTACCGAGAACAGCTGATCACCTGTACTGAGAACACCTGATCACCCGTACTGAGAACACCTGATCACCTGTACCGAGAACACCTGATCACCTGTACTGAGAACACCTGATCACCCGTACTGAGAACACCTGATCACCTGTACCGAGAACACCTGATCACCCGTACTGAGAACACCTGATCACCTGTACTGAGAACACCTGATCACCTGTACCGAGAACACCTGATCACCCGTACCGAGAACACCTGATCACCCGTACTGAGAACACCTGATCACCCGCACCGAGAAAACCTGATCACCCGTACCGAGAACACCTGATCACCTGTACTGAGAACACCTGATCACCCGTAGTGAGAACACCTGATCACCCGTACTGAGAACACCTGATCACCTGTACTGAGAACACCTGATCACCCGTACCGAGAACACCTGATCACCTGTACTGAGAACACCTGATCACCCGTACTGAGAACACCTGATCACCCGTACTGAGAACACCTGATCACCCGTACTGAGAACACCTGATCACCTGTACTGAGAACACCTGATCACCTGTACTGAGAACACCTGATCACCCGTAGTGAGAACACCTGATCACCTGTACTGAGAACACCTGATCACCCATACTGAGAACACCTGATCACCTGTAGAACACCTGATCACCTGTACTGAGAACACCTGATCACCTGTACTGAGAACACCTGATCACCCGTACTGAGAACACCTGATCACCTGTACTGAGAACACCTGATCACCTGTACTAAGAACACCTGTTCACACATACTGAAAAGACCTGATCACCTGTACTAAGAACACCTGATCACCCGCACCGAGAACACCTGATCACCTGTACTGAGAACACCTGATCACCTGTACTGAGAACACCTGATCACCCATACTGAGAACACCTGATCACCTGTACTGAGAACACCTGATCACCCGTACTGAGAACACCTGATCACCCGTACTGAGAACATCTGATCACCTGTACTGAGAACACCTGATCACCTGTACTGAGAACACCTGATCACCCGTACTGAGAACACCTGATCACCTGTACTGAGAATACCTGATCACCTGTACTGAGAACACATGATCACCCGCACCGAGAACACCTGATCACCTGTACTGAGAATACCTGATCACCTGTACTGAGAACACATGATCACCCGCACCGAGAACACCTGATCACCCGTACCGAGAACACCTGATCACCTGTACTGAGAACACCTGATCATCTGTACCGAGAACACCTGATCACCCGTACTGAGAACACCTGATCACCCGTTCTGAGAACACCTGATCACGTAGCGAGAACACCTGATCACCCGTACTGAGAACACTTGATCGCCCGTACTGAGAACACCTGATCACCTGTACTGAGAACACCTGATCACCTGTACTGAGTACACCTGATCACCCGTACTGAGTACACCTGATCACCTGTACTGAGAATACCTGATCACCCGTACTGAGAACACCTGATCACGTACCGAGAACACCTGATCACCTGTACTGAGAACACCTGATCACCCGTACTGAGAACACCTGATCACCTGTACTGAGAACACCTGATCACCCGTACTGAGAACACATGATCACCTGTACTGAGAACACCTGATCACCTGTACTGAGAACACCTGATCACCCGTACTGAGAACACCTGATCACCCGTACTGAGAACACCTGATCACCCGTACCGAGAACACCTGATCACCTGTACTGAGAACACCTGATCACCCGTACTGAGAACACCTGATCACCTGTACTGAGAACACCTGATCACCTGTACTGAGAACACCTGTTCACACATACTGAGAACACCTGATCACCTGTACTGAGAACACCTGATCACCTGTACCGAGAACACCTGATCACCAGTACCGAGAACACCTGATCACCCGTACTGAGAACACCTGATCACCTGTACTGAGAACACCTGATCACCTATACTGAGAACACCTGATCACCCGTACCGGGAATAGCTGATCACCTGTACTGAGAACACCTGATCACCCGTACCGGGAATAGCTGATCACCTGTACTGAGAAAACCTGATCACCCATACTGAGAACACCTGATCACCCTTACCGAGAACACCTGATCACCTGTACTGAGAACACCTGATCACCCGTACTGAGAACACCTGATCACGTACCGAGAACACCTGATCACCTGTACTGAGAACACCTGATCACCCGTACTGAGAACACCTGATCACCCGTACTGAGAACACCTGATCACCCGTACCGAGAACACCTGATCACCTGTACTGAGAACACCTGATCACCCGTACTGAGAACGCCTGGTCACCCGTACTGAGAACACCTGATCACCTGTACTGATAACACCTGATCACCCGTACTGAGAACATCTGATCACCCGTACTGAGAACACCTGATCACCCGTACTGAGAACACCTGATCACCCGTACCGAGAACACCTGATCACCTGTACTGAGAACACCTGATCACCCGTACTGAGAACACCTGATCACCTGTACTGAGAACACCTGATCACCCGTACTGAGAACACCTGATCACCTGTACTGAGAACACCTTATCACACGCACCAAGAACACCTGATCACCCGTATTGAGAACACCTGATCACCCGTACTGAGAACACCTGATCACCCGTACTGAGAACACCTGATCACCTGTACTGAGAACACCTGATCACCCGTAGTGAGAACACCTGATCACCTGTACTGAGAACACCTGATCACCCGTACTGAGAATACCTGATCACCTGTACTGAGAACACCTGATCACCCGTACTGAGAACACCTGATCACCCGTACTGAGAACACCTGATCACCTGTACTGAGAACACCTGATCACCCGTACTGAGAACACCTGATCACCCGTACTGAGAACACCTGATCACCTGTACCGAGAACACCTGATCAACCGTACCGGGAATAGCTGATCACCCGTACTGAGAACACCTGATCACCCGTACCGAGAACACCTGATCACCTGTACTGAGAACACCTGATCACCCGTACTGAGAACACCTGATCACCTGTACTGAGAACACCTGATCACCCGTACTGAGAACACCTGATCACCTGTACTGAGAACACCTGATCACCTGTACTGAGAACACCTGATCACCTGTACTGAGAACACCTGATCACCCGTACTGAGAACACCTGATCACCTGTACTGAGAACACCTGATCACCCGTACTGAGAACACCTGATCACCCGTACCGAGAACACCTGATCACCTGTACTGAGAACACCTGATCACCCGTACTGAGAACACCTGATCACCTGTACTGAGAACACCTGATCACCTGTACTGAGAACACCTGTTCACACATACTGAGAACACCTGATCACCTGTACTGAGAACACCTGATCACCTGTACCGAGAACACCTGATCACCAGTACCGAGAACACCTGATCACCCGTACTGAGAACACCTGATCACCTGTACTGAGAGCACCTGATCACCTATACTGAGAACACCTGATCACCCGTACCGGGAATAGCTGATCACCTGTACTGAGAACACCTGATCACCCGTACCGGGAATAGCTGATCACCTGTACTGAGAACACCTGATCACCCATACTGAGAACACCTGATCACCCGTACCGAGAACACCTGATCACCTGTACTGAGAACACCTGATCACCCGTACTGAGAACACCTGATCACGTACCGAGAACACCTGATCACCTGTACTGAGAACACCTGATCACCCGTACTGAGAACACCTGATCACCCGTACTGAGAACACCTGATCACCCGTACTGAGAACACCTGATCACCCGTACCGAGAACACCTGATCACCCGTACTGAGAACACCTGATCACCCGTACTGAGAACACCTGATCACCCGTACTGAGAACACCTGATCACCTGTACTGATAACACCTGATCACCCGTACTGAGAACATCTGATCACCCGTACTGAGAACACCTGATC
The DNA here is from genome assembly GCA_026770705.1 of Isurus oxyrinchus. Taxonomy (NCBI): domain Eukaryota; kingdom Metazoa; phylum Chordata; class Chondrichthyes; order Lamniformes; family Lamnidae; genus Isurus; species Isurus oxyrinchus. The sequence continues at coordinate 191,555,437 of JANJGN010000006.1, read as the reverse complement.
ACCCGTACTGAGAACACTTGATCACCCGTACCGAGAACACCTGATCACCTGTACTGAGAACACCTGATCACCCGTACTGAGAACACCTGATCACCTGTACTGAGAACACCTGATCACCTGTACTGAGAACACCTGATCACCGTACTGAGAACACCTGATCACCTGTACTGAGAACACCTGATCACACGCACCAAGAACACCTGATCACCCGTATTGAGAACACCTGATCACCCGTACTGAGAACACCTGATCACCCGTACTGAGAACACCTGATCACCCGTACTGAGAACACCTGATCACCTGTACTGAGAACACCTGATCACCCGTAGTGAGAACACCTGATCACCTGTACTGAGAACACCTGATCACCCGTACTGAGAATACCTGATCACCTGTACTGAGAACACCTGATCACCCGTACTGAGAACACCTGATCACCTGTACTGAGAACACCTGATCACCTGTACTGAGCACACCTGATCACCCGTACCGAGAACACCTGATCACCCGTACCGGGAATAGCTGATCACCCGTACTGAGAACACCTGATCACCTGTACTGAGAACACCTGATCACCTGTACTGAGAACACCTTATCACCCGTACTGAGAACACCTGATCACCCGTACTGAGAACACCTGATCACCTGTACTGAGAACACCTGATCACCCGTACCGAGAACACCTGATCACCCGTACTGAGAACACCTGATCACCCGTACTGAGAACACCTGATCACCCGTACTGAGAACACCTGATCACCTGTACTGAGAACACCTGATCACCCGTACTGAGAACACCTGATCACCCGTACTGACAACACCTGATCACCCGTACTGAGAACACCTGATCACCTGTACCGAGAACACCTGATCACCCGTACCGGGAATAGCTGATCACCCGTACTGAGAACACCTGATCACCCGTACCGAGAACACCTGATCACCTGTACTGAGAACACCTGATCACCCGTACTGAGAACACCTGATCACCTGTACTGAGAACACCTGATCACCCGTACTGAGAACACCTGATCACCTGTACTGAGAACACCTGATCACCTGTACCGAGAACACCTGATCACCCGTACCGAGAACACCTGATCACCCGTACCGAGAACACCTGATCACCCGTACCGAGAACACCTGATCACCCGTACCGAGAACACCTGATCACCCGTACCGAGAACACCTGATCACCTGTACCGAGAACACCTGATCACCTGTACTGAGAACACCTGATCACCCGTACTGAGAACACCTGATCACCCGTACTGAGAACACCTGATCACCCGTACTGAGAACACCTGATCACCCGTACTGAGAACACCTGATCACCTGTACTGAGAACACCTGATCACCCGCACAGAGAACACCTGATCACCTGTACTGAGAACATCTGATCATGTGTACTGGGAACACCTGATCACCCGTACTGAGAATACCTGATCACCTGTACTGAGAATACCTGATCACCTGTACTGAGAACACCTGATCACCCGTACCGGGAACACCTGATCACCTGTACTGAGAACACCTGATCACCCGTACCGGGAACACCTGATCACCTGTACTGAGAACATCTGATCACCTGTACTGAGAACACCTGATCACCTGTACTGAGAACACCTGATGACGTACCGAGAACACCTGATCACCTGTACTGAGAACACCTGATCACCCGTACCGGGAACACCTGATCACCCGTACCGAGAACACCTGATCACGCGTACTGGGAATAGCTGATCACCCGTACTGAGAACACCTGATCACCCGTACCGGGAACACCTGATCACCTGTACTGTGAACACCTGAGCACCTGTACTGGGAACACCTGATCACCCGTACTGAAAACACCTAATCACCCGTACTGAGAACACCTGATCACCTGTACTGAGAACACCTGATCATGTGTACTGGGAACACCTGATCACCCGTACCGGGAATAGCTGATCACCTGTACTGAGAACACCTGATCACCTGTACTGAGAACACCTGATCACCCATACCGGGAATAGCTGACCTAGGCCTTTCAGGCAAGCCAGGCATTTACCACGAGCAGAGTAACAGGGGATTTGTAGCTGATCGTGAGGATGTAGGAGCTGTTGGTTGGGATTCTGGTATGGATTGCTGGAATGAGATGGGGGTGGTGACGTGGAACACCATTGATCTTTCAGCGCTGGCTCACTGCTCACGAGGTACACTTCCAAACTTTCCTCATCACAAGGACCATCGTCATTCCATGCGGCATGATGTGAAAGTTTGGGAATATTTGCAGTGGCCCCTAAAAGGTGAGTTGAAGGGTCAGGGGATCTTGGCATCCTTTTGACTCAGGTTAGGGGCCGTGGACTTGGCTCCCCACAACAAAGACATGTCTTTTGGCTTGACTTGCTGTTGGAATGTGAGTGGCACTGGCAGGGTCAGGACTTGGCCATCACTCTGCATACTGAGGAGGTGCTGGTGCTGAGTCAGCCGCTTCAAAGTGGTTGCTTTTGGTGACCTTCTAGCTCAGTGCCATGGCCACCAAGCTGCCTCTACCTTGCAGGCCAAGTCTGGGGGGTTATCGGAACAAGGGAGAGTGGGAGAAGGTGGGGTATGGCAGTGAGTATAGATTAGTCAAAGTCAATCAAAGATTCATAACTGAAACTTTTACCTGCCAGTAAAAAGGTGACATCACTTTCCTGTGTGCCGATGTTAAGTCTTTCTTCCCCCTCACCTTCCCTTCCTCAGTGGCCACGACGTGAGTTCAGTTACTCAGAGTGTTTATGCCAATACTACAGCATCTCCATGAATTAACAGGTGCAGCCCTGGGTTTCTAGGGTCACATTGCTCTGGTCTGACTGTCAGGCTGGCTCTAGAATCCATACCCACCATCCACATTGCAATAGCTCTGGGACACAGGGGAACGGCTACCCTTGCTAACTGAGCAGTGTTTTATTTATCATTGTGCCTTTAATTCAGTGTAAATGGCACGGGTAGAGCTACCTTCCCCTTTATTTTTTATAATTCATTCCCGGGATGTGGGCATTGCTGGCTGGGCCAGCATTTATTGCCCATCCCTAGTTGCCCTTGAGAAGGTGGTGGTGAGCTGCCTTCTTGAACAGCTGCAGTCCATGTGGTGTAGGTACACCCACAGTGCTGGTAGGGAGGGAGTTCCAGGATTTTGACCCAGCAACAGTGAAGGAACGGTGATATATTTCCAAGTCAGGATGGTGAGTGACTTGGAGGGGAACTTCCAGGTGGTGGTGTTCCCATCTATCTGCTGCCCTTGTCCTTCTAGATGGTAGTGGTCGTGGGTTTGGAAGGTGTTGTCTAAGGAGCCTTGGTGAGTTCCTGCAGTGCATCTTGTAGATAGTACACACGCTGCTGCTACTGTGCGTCGGTGGTGGAGGGAGTGAATGTTTGTGGATGTGGTGCCAACCAAGCGGCTGCTTTGTCCTGGATGGTGTCCAGCTTCTTGAGTGTTATGGGAGCTGCACTCATCCAGGCAAGTGGGGAGTATTCCATTACACTCCTGACTTGTGCCTTGTAGATGATGAACAGGCTTTGGAGAGTCAGGAGGTGAGTTACTCACTGCAGGATTCCCAGCCTCTGACCTGCTCTTGTAGCCACAGTATTTATATGGCTAGTCCAGTTCAGTTTCTGGTCAATGGTAACCCCCAGGATGTTGATAGTGGGGGATTCAGTGATGGTAATGCCATTGAATGTCAACGAATGATGTCTTGTTGGAGATGGTCATTGCCTGACACTTGTGTGGCACCGATGTTACTTGCCACTTGTCAGCCCAAGCCTGGATATTGTCCAGGTCTTGCTGCATTTGCTTCAGTATCTGAGGAGTCGTGAATGGTGCTGAACATTTTGCAATCATCAGCGAACATCCCCACTTCTGACCTTATGATGGAAGGAAGGTCATTGATGAAGCAGCTGAAGATGGTTGGGCCAAGGACACTACCCTGAGGAACTCCTGCAGTGATGTCCTGGAGCTGAGGTGACTGACCCACAACAACCACAACCATCTTCCTTTGTGTTAGGTATGACCCCAACCAGCAGAGCGTTTTCCCCCTGATTCCCATTGACTCCAGTTTTGTTCGGGCTCCTTGATGCCACATTCGGTCAAATGCTGCCTTGATGTCAAGGTGACTCACCCTCATCTCATCTCATCAGGGAATGTCATTCACCTCAGTATGAAAGTTTCAATTTGAATGGTGTGCGCAAGTGTTTCTGATCAATGAGCTGGTCCAGCCCGAATAAGTAACTAGACAGAGATATAGTTGATGGCATACTGTACCCCACCAAACCCAGAGCTGCCAATTCCCAGTGATACAAGGGAACGCTGGCTTGAGATAAACAGTGCTTTAACTAATTTACAATGAGCAGGAGTGGGAGTCCAGCTTTAACTCTCATTACCCGTGTCATCGAGGTCGTGCGGCTCATTTTCCGTCGGGTCTTCTTCGGTTTTCTCAGTTCATCATCTTCATCATATAAATCCTAGACACAAATCAAATTACATCGAATTACACCAAGTTTACAGCAGAGAAACAGACCATTCAGCCTAACCAGTCCATGCTGCTATTTATATTCCACTCAAGCCTAATCCCATTTTTCCTCATCCTATCCACTCCTTAGACAGCATTTTTCAAACCCGCGACCACTACCCAGCACAAAGGAAGATGGTTGTGGTTGTTGGAGATCAGTCATCTCAGCTCCAGGACATCACTGCAGAAGTTGCTCAGGGTAGTGTCCTCGGCCCAACCATCTTCAGCTGCTTCATCAATGACCTTCCTTCCATCATAAGGTCAGAAGTGGGGATGTTCGCTGATGTTTGCACAATATTCAGCACCATTCGCAACTCCTCAGATACTGAAGCAGTCCATGTCCAAATGCAGCAAGACCTGGACAATATCCCGACTTGGGCTGACAAGTGGCAAGTAACATTCACACCGCACAAGTGTCAGGCAATGACCATCTCCAACAAAAGAGAATCTAACCATCGCCCCTTGACATTCAATGGCATTACCATCACTGAATCCCCCACTATCAACATCCTGGGGATTACCATTGACCAGAAACTGAACTGGATTAGCCATGTAAATACTGTGGCTACAAAAGCAGGTTAGGGGCTAGGATTCCTGTGACGAGTAACTCACATCCTGAATCCCCAAAGCCTGTCCACCATCTACAAGGCACAAGTCAGGAGTGTGATGGAATACTCCCCACTTGCCTGGATGAGTGCAGCTCCCACAACACTCAAGAAGCTGGACACCATCCAGAACAAAGCAGCCGCTTGGTTGGCACCCCATCCACAAACATTCACTCCCTCCATCACCGACGTACAGTAGGAACTCACCAAGGCTCCTTCGACCATCTTGTAGATGTGTACCATCTACAAGATGCACTGCAGGAACTCACCAAGGCTCCTTCGACAGCACCTTCCAAACCCATGATCACTACCATCTAGAAGGACAAGGGCAGCAGATAGATGGAACACCACCACCTGGAAGTTCCCCTCCAAGTCACTCACCATCCTGACTTGGAAATATATCACCGTTCCTTCACTGTCACTGAGTCAAAATCCTGGAACTCCTTTCCTAACAGCACCATGGGTGTACCTACACCACATGGACTGCAGCGGTTCAAGAAGGCAGCTCACCCACTGCCTTCTCAAGGGCAACTAGGGATGGGCAATAAATGCTGGTCCAGCCAGTGAAGCCTATGAAAGAATTAGTAAAAAGCATAATCCTCTATTCCATTCTCACTCGTGTCTATCTAACTTCCCCTTAGATGCATGTACGCCATTCCCTTCAGCTACTCCTGGTGGTCGTGAGTTCCACCTTCTCACCACTCTGTCTGACTAAAGAAGTTACTACTGAATTTCTTCACAAAATAACCACACAATTCCTAAATCAACATGTTTTTCCTTTGCTCACTGTGTAATCACTCAGGTAAGAGACATGTCGACTCCCAGTCGAGAATACGTTAGTTCTCTGGTATTAGAATAACCCTAATGCAGCACAGAAAGAGACCATTCACCCCATCATGCCTGTGCCAGCTGTTTGAAAGTGATCTTATTAGTCCCACTCACTCTGCTCTTTTCCCATAGCCCTGTAAATATTCTTCCTTCATGTATTTATCCAATTCTTTTGCAAAATCATTGGTGAATCTGCTTCCACAACCATTTTAGGCATTTTGGATCACAATTCGGTGAATATAAAAAAGGCTCCTCTTGTCCAACTCTAGTCATTTTGCCAATTATCTTGTGTATTTCCTCTACATACTAACCCTCCTACCACTGGAAACAGCTTCTCCTTATTTACTCTGTCAAAACCCTTCTTGATTTGAACACTCCTATCAGATCTCTCCTTAACATTCTCCGCTCTAAAGAGAACTACCCAGCTTTTCCAGTCAACATAAGAAAAGTCCCTCATCTCTGGAGCCACTCAAGACCCTGGCATCTTTCCTAAAGTGCTGTGTCCAAAATTGGACACGATAATCCAGCTGGATTGTATCTTAGGAAGGTTTAGCATAACTTCCTTGCTTTTGTACTCTTGGGATCTGTTTATGAAACCAAGGAGCCCATATGTTTTTTCTACAGCTTTCTCAACATGTCCTGCCACCATCAACAACTGGTATATTTGCATCCCCTGGTCTCTCTCCTCTTGAACCACTTTTAAAATATTGCACCATTTAGCTTATATTGCATCATTCTTCCCGCCAAAAAGTATCAATTCACATTTGTCTACATCTGCATATGTCCTCTTGAAATCTGTCAGTTTATTCTTCAAGATCTCACAGGATCTGTGTTGGTAGTTCAGTTATTCACTGTTAACAAATTATATGGTATGATATAACACTGCACTGGCGGCATTGAGTGTGAGGGAAGCATAAAATTACAAAGCAACACTAATATCTTAAGTGAGTGGGCAAAACTGTGGCAAATGTCGGCAAATGTGAGGTCATCCACTTTGGACCTGAAGGAGAGAATAGGGGAACTTCTAAATGGTGGAAAGCTGCAAACAGTGAAGGTGCAAAGAGACCTGAGGATCCAGGTCATTAAAATGGCATGGATGGATCCAGCAAGTAATCAGAAAGGCTAATGGCCTTTCTATCGAGAGGACTAGAATACGAGGGGGTTGAAAATAAAGCCCTGGTTAGATCACACCTGGAGAACCGAGAGCAGATCTGGGCATCACATCTTAGGAAGAATATACTTGGAGGGAGTGCAGCATAGATTTACCAGCATTTACCTGGACTCCAAGGTTAAATTAGGAGGAGAAATTATATAAAGTGATGGCGAGCCACTTTCTTAAACCGTTGCAGTCCCTTTTTTTATTATTCATTCAGAGGGCATTTTAAGAGCCAACCACATTGCTGTGGGTCTGGAGTCACATGTAGGCCAGACCAGGTAAGGATGGCAGATTTCCTTCCCCAAAGGGCATTAGTGACCCAGATGGTTTTTTGTGACAATTGGCAATGATTTCATGGTCTTCATCAGACTTTTAATTCCAGGTTTTTATTGGATTCATATTTCATGGTAGGATTCAAACCGGGTTTCCACCCACCACCACCCCCCACCCCCACTAGGGCCATCTGCTACTAGATTGTCCTGCTTGCTACCCTAAATGTCCCCATTAGCACATTCCTTAGATAATATCACCACCCTCAAACACCCCATTGTCCTTTTGTTTATGACATCTTTAGCAATCTCTTCTTTGCCTCCACCTATCACTGGCCTCCAATCCAGCTCTACCTGTCCCACCCCCCTCTACCAACTTATATTTCACCTCATTTCTCTATTTCCTTAGTTCTGATGACAAGTCATACGGACTCAAAACGTTAACTGTGTTTCTCTCCACAGATGCTGTCAGACCTGCTGAGTTTTTCCAGGTATTTTTGTTTTTGTTTCAGATTTTGGATGACACAAAGATTGGCCGGGTGGTTAACAGTGAGGTTGAGTGTCTTGGGCTACAGGAAGATATAGACGGGATGGTCAAATGGGTAGATAAGTGGCAGATGGAATTTAACCCTGAAAAGTGTGAGGTGATACACTTTGGAAGGAGTAATTTGACAAGGAAGTATTCAGTGAACGGCATGACACTAGGAAGTTCTGAGGAACAAAGGGACCTTGGCGTGTGTGTCCATAGATCTCTGAAGGCGGAGGGGCATGTTAGTGGGGTGGTGAAAAAGGCATATGCGACACTTGCCTTTATCAATTGAGGTATAGATTACAAAAGTAGGGAGGTCATGTTGGAGTTGTATAGAATCTTGGTGAGGCCACAGCTGGAGTACTGTGTGCAGTTCTGGTCGCCACATTATAGGAAGGATGTGATTGCACTGGAGGGGGTGCAGAGGAGATTCACCAGGATGTTGCCTGGGATGAAACATTTAAGTTATGAAGAGAGGTTGGATAGACTTGGGTTGTTTTCGTTGGAGCAGAGAAGACTGAGGGGCGACCTGATCGAGGTGTACAAGATTATGAGGGGCATGGACAGGGTGATAGGGAGCAGCTGTTCCCCTTAGTTGAAGGGTCAGTCACAAGGGGACATAAGTTCAAGGTGAGGGGCAGGAGGTTTAGGGGGGATGTGAGGAAAAACTTTTTTACCCAGAGGGTGGTGATGGTCTGGAATGCTCTGCCTGGGAGGGTGGTGGAGGTGGGTTGCCTCACATCCTTTAAAAAGTAGCTGGATGAGCACTTGTCACGTCATAACATTCAAGGCTATGGGCCAAGTGCTGGTAAATGGGATTAGGTAGGTAGGTCGGGTATTTTGTCACGTGTCGGTGCAGACTCGATGGGCCGAAGGGCCTCTTCTGCACTGTGATTCTGTGATTCCAGCATCCACAGTATTTTGCTTTTACACCAGAGAATTACCCTGGGTCTCTGGAATACTAGTCCAGTGATAATATCACTATGTCTCTGCCTCCATGTGGTGTAGGTACACCCACAGTGCTGTTAGGGAGGGAGTTCCAGGATTCTGACCCAGCAACAGTGAAGGAACGGTGATATATTTCCAAGTCAGGATGGTGAGTGACTTGGAGGGGAACTTCCAGGTGATGGTGTTCCCATCTATCTGCTGCCCTTGTCCTTCTAGATGGTAGCGGTGGTGGGTTTGGATGGTGTAGTGCATCTTTTTAACGGTACACACTGCTGCCATGGTGCACCGGTGGTGGAGGGAGTGAATGTTTGTGGATGGGGTGCCAATCAAATGGGCTGCTTTGTCCTGGATGGTGTCAAACCTCTTGAGTGTTGTTGGAGCGATACTCGCCCAGGCAAGTGGAGAGCATTCCATCACACTTCTGACTTGTGCCTTGTGTGAAGATGGGGCCTTGTCTCCACAAGGACTGTGTGGTGGTCAATGTGGCCTAAATCGTCATGGACAGATGGATCTGTGACAGGTAGACTGATGAAGCTGTGGTGAAGCAGGCTTTTCCCTCTTGTTGCTTTTCTTACCATCTGAACCGGCCCAGTCTGGCAGCTGTATCCTTCCGGGCTACATCGGAACACAGGACTAAGGAGCAGCAGTAGGGCCATTCGGCCCATGGAGTTTGCTCTGCCATCACTAAGATAATGGCTGATCTGGCTGTGGTCTCAACTCCACTTTGCCATCTGCACCCCATAACCCTTGATACTCTTATCTATCAAAAATCTATCTAACTCAGCCTTGAAGCAGGCTCCACTGCTCTCTGGGGAAGAGAATTCCGCAGAGAAAAAAATTCTCCTCATCTTCATCTTAAAAAGGGGACCCCTAATTCTTAAACTGCGTCCCATGCTTCTAGTCTCTCCACGAGTGGAAACATCCTCCCTGTATCCACCCTATCACATCCCCTCAAGATCTTATATGTTTTAATAAGATCATCTCTCATTCTTCTAAACTCCAATGGGAGTTTATTCTAAATTCTAATGTCCAACCGTTTTTCATAAGATAAACCCCTCATGCCAGGAATGAGTTGAGTGAACCTTCTCTGAGCTGCTTCTAACAGAAAACAAGTCTTTTTTTCAAATACGGGGAGCAAAACGCTGCACAGTTCTCCAGATGTGGTCTCACCAAGGCCCTGTACAGCTGCAGTAAAACTTCCCTCCTTTTAAATTCCATTCTCCTTGCGATAAACACCAACATTCCAGTTGCCTTCCGAATCACTCGCTGGTCCTGCACACTAACTTTTTCTGTTTCATGTACCAGGACACCCAGATCCCTCTGTACCACAGAGTTCTGCAATCTCTCTGCATTTAAACAGTGCGCTGCTTTTCTATTCCTCCAGCCAAAGTGGAACAAATTCACATTTTCTCACATTATACTCCATCTCACTCAGCCAACTTGATCTGTAGTGCTGCAAAGGAAGCCACTCAGAGACAGACATTGATGTCCTCCACCCAGAGTGCATTCTGTGCCCTTGTTACCCCCAGTGCTTTTCCAATGGAGTTCAACAAGGAGGAATTCTGGCTGATTCACCAGCTGAAGAGGGCAGTATGTGGTAATCAGAAGGAGATCACCTTGCCCTTTTGGAGCTCAGAATCACAGAGCTCTTACAGGGCAGAAAGAAGCCACTCGGCCCATCAATTCTGCACTGACTCTCCGAATCAGCAATTCTCTTAGTGCCATTCTCCTGCTTTCTCACTGTAAGCCGGCACATTCTTCCATGTCAGGTAACAGTCTAATTCACTTTTCAATGACTCGATTGACCCTGTCTGCACCATTATCCAAGACAGTGCATTCCAGATCCTAACCACTCGATTGACCCTGTCTCCCCCACACTCTCAGACAGTGCATTCCAGATCCTAACCACTCGATTGACCCTGTCTCCCCCACACTCTCAGACAGTGCGTTCCAGATCCTAACCACTCGATTGACCCTGTCTCCCCCACACACTCAGACAGTGCATTCCAGATCCTAACCACTCGATTGACCCTGTCTCCACCACACTCTCAGGCAGTGCATTCCAGATCATAATCATTCGATTGACCCTGTCTCCCCCACACTCTCAGACAGTGAATTCCAGATCCTAACCACTCGATTGACCCTGTCTCCCCCACACTCTCAGACAGTGCATTCCTGATCCTAACTACTCGATAGACTCTGTCTCCACCACAATCTCAGTGTGTTCCAGATCCTAACCACTCGATTGACCCTGTCTCCACCACACTCTCAGACAGTGCATTCCAGATCCTAACCACTCAATTGACCCTGTCTCCACCACACTCTCAGACAGTGTATTCCAGATCCTAACCACTCGATTGACCCTGTCTCCACCACACTGTCAGGCAGTGCATTCCAGATCCTAACCACTCGATTGACCCTGTCTCAACCACACTTCTCAGACAGTGCATTCCAGATCCTAACCACTCAATTGATCCTGTCGTCACCACACTCTCAGACAGTGCATTCCAGATCCTAACCACTCAATTGACCCTGTCTCCACCACACTCTCAGTGTGTTCCAGATCCTAACCACTTGATTGACCCTGTCTCCCCCACACTCTCAGACAGTGCATTCCATATCCTAACCACTCAATTGACCCTGTCTCCACCACACTCTCAGACAGTGCATTCCAGATCCTAACCACTCAATTGACCCTGTCTCCCCCACACTCTCAGACAGGGCATTCCAGATCCTAACCACTCGATTGACCCTGTCTCCACCACACTCTCAGACAGTGCATTCCAGATCCTAACCACTCGATTGACCCTGTCTCCACCACACTCTCAGACAGTGTATTCCAGATCCTAACCACTCGATTGACCCTGTCTCCACCACACTGTCAGTGTGTTCCAGATCCTAACCACTTGATTGACCCTGTCTCTACCACACTCTCAGACAGTGCATTCCAGATCCTAACCTCTCGATTGACCCTGCCTCTACCACACTCTCAGACAGTGTATTCCAGATCCTATCCACTCGATTAATCCTGTCTCCAACACACTCTCAGACAGTGCATTCCAGATCCTAACCACTCGATTGACTCTGTCTCCCCGACACTCCTTGACAGTACATTCCAGATCCTAACCACTCGATTGACCCTGTCTCCACCACACTCTCAGACAGTGCGTTCCAGATCCTAACCACTCGATTGACCCTGTCTCCACCACACTCTCAGACAGTGCATTCCAGATCCTAACCACTCAATTGACCCTGTCTCCCCCACACTCTCAGACAGTGCATTCCATATCCTAACCACTCGATTGACCCTGTCTCCACCACACTCTCAGACAGTGCATTACAGATCCTAACCACTCGATTGACCCTGTCTCCACCACACTCTCAGACAGTGCATTCCAGATCCTAACCACTCGACTGACCCTGTCTCCACCACACTCTCAGACAGTGCATTCCAGATCCTAACCACTCGATTGACCCTGTCTCCACCACACTCTCAGACAGTGTATTCCAGATCCTAACCACTCGATTGACCCTGTCTCCACCACACTGTCAGTGTGTTCCAGATCCTAACCACTTGATTGACCCTGTCTCCACCACACTCTCAGACAGTGTGTTCCAGATCCTAACCACTCGATTAACCCTGTCTCCACCACACTCTCAGACAGTGCATTCCAGACCCTAACCACTCGATTGACCCTGTCTCCACCACACTCTCAGACAGTGTGTTCCCGATGCTAACCACTCGATTGACCCTGTCTCCACCACACTCACACACAGTGCATTCCAGATCCTAACCACTCGATTGTCCCTGTCTCCACCACACTCTCAGACAGTGCATTCCAGATCCTAACCACTCGATTGACCCTGTCTCCACCACACTCTCAGACAGTGCGTTCCAGATCCTAACCACTCGATTGACCCTGTGTCCACCACATTCTCAGACAGGATATACCAGATCCTAACTGCTCGTTATATGAAAAAGTTTTTCCTCATGTCACCATTGTTTCTTTTGCCAATTACCTGAAACCTGGTTCATTTTCATGCCACCAATGGGAACAGTTTTTCTCGATCTACTCTGTTCATACCTCTCATTTTTGAACACCTGCATTAAATCTCCTCTCACCCTTCTTTTCTCCAAGGAGAACAGTCCCATCCTCTCCACTCTATCTAATGATCTGAACCGCATTCAGATATATTGAATATGGAGTGAAAAATTCTCATTTCCTGGCATGTTTTTTTAAATTCCGTCATGGAATGGGGGTGTCATTGGCAAGGCCAGCATTTATTGCCCATCCCTAGTTGCCCTTGAGAAGGTGGTGGTGAGCTGCCTTCTTGAACCGCTGCAGTCCATGTGGTGTAGGAACACCCACAGTGCTGTTAGGGAGGGAGTTCCAGGATTTTGACCCAGCGACAGTGAAGGAACGGTGATATATTTCCAAGTCAGGATGGTGAGTGGCTTGGAGGGGAACTTCCAGGTGGTGGTGTTCCCATCTATCTGCTGCCCTTGTCCTTCTAGATGGTAGTGATCATGGGTTTGGAAGGTGCTGTCTAAGGAACCTTGGTGAATTCCTGCAGTGCATCTTGTAGATAGTACACACACTGCTGCTACTGTGTGTCGGTGGTGGAGGGAGTGAATGTTTGTGGATGGGGGTACCAATCAAGCGGCTGCTTTGTCCTGGATGGTGTCCAGCTTCTTGAGTGTTGTAGGAGCTGCACTCGTCCAGGCAAGTGGGGAGTATTCCATCACACTCCTGACTTGTGCCTTGTAGATAGTGGACAGGCTTTGGGGAGTCAGGAGGTGAGTTACTTTTCACAGGATTCCCAGCGTCTGACCCACTCTTGTAGCCATAGTATTTATATGGCTGGTCCAGTTCAGTTTCTGGTCAATGGTAATCCCCAGGATGTTGATAGTAGGCGTTTCAGTGATGGTAATGCCATTGAACATCAAGGGGCGATGGTTAGATTCTCTCTTGTTGGAGATGGTCAGTGCCTGACACTTTGTGTCGCTTGTGCATGATGGACCAGCCTTAGCTTCTGGCAAAACATCGACATGCAGGGTGCTCCCAAGTGCTAAAAGCGTCTTCCAGGTGAGTTGGGGAGTTGGGGGTGTAGGGATGGAAGTGCAGGACTTGGGAGGGACTAACACTAATCATGGCTCAGTTTGTACAATTTCACCCATCTGGCCCATTTATACAGAGCTGGATATGAGTCTTGGTGCAGCAATTCTTAAGCAGGTGCACTACATGAGGTAGGGCAGGGATTCTGGTTGATTGATCTTGGTATCGAAGCAAGGGAAGCAGTGAGGCTAGGGCCAAGGGTTGCCTACTCAGACGTCTACCCCAGTTGGCATCGCCAACACCACGGTGCAGCATGGGATGCTGCAATCTTCCAGGTGGAGAGATAATATTTCGTGGAACAAGCAGGACCGCCTTAGGCCCTTGAGGTGAGGATATCTGACCACGTGAGCTATTGTCTAGTGATGGAATTTTCCCTACCTGACATGGAACAGCATCATCACTGCCCTCCTGCTCGGAAGAAAAACTGTCATCTTCTTCCTCGGAGTAATTATCTAGATCTGGAGATCGATCTGCAATATGTTGAAGAAGAAATTCTTTAAGACACTGAGGAAATAAGCTGACTTTCCTGGGTTGCATCATTCCAGGACTGCCTGCAATACAATCTCCCAGGCCAAGAAATGGGGCAGCAGTGTTACATTGAGATGGCCACTGCCAGGTGCAAACAGGATGACAATCTAACATGAATTCCCCTCTTTATAACAGAGGCCAAATGAACCTGAAATGCAAAATGGATAAAAAACACAATCATGATGTACAAACTGTATCAGTGCTGGGTGAATTACTCACTGTGTCAGTGCTGGGTGAATTACTCATTGTGTCAGTGCTGGGTGAATGTCTCACTGTGTCAGTGCTGGGTGAATGTCTCACTGTGTCAGTGCTGGGTGAATTACTCACTGTGTCAGTGCTAGGTGAATTACTCACTGTGTCAGTGCTGGGTGAATTACTCACTGTGTCAGTGCTGGGTGAATTACTCACTGTGTCAGTGCTGGGTGAATTACTCACTGTGTCAGTGCTGGGTGAATTACTCACTGTGTCAGTGCTGGGTGAATTACTCACTGTGTCAGTGCTGGGTGAATTACTCACTGTGTCAGTGCTGGGTGAATTACTCACTGTGTCAGTGCTGGGTGAATTACTCACTGTGTCAGTGCTGGGTGAATTACTCATTGTGTCAGTGCTGGGTGAATGTCTCACTGTGTCAGTGCTGGGTGAATGTCTCACTGTGTCAGTGCTGGGTGAATTACTCACTGTGTCAGTGCTAGGTGAATTACTCACTGTGTCAGTGCTGGGTGAATTACTCACTGTGTCAGTGCTGGGTGAATTACTCACTGTGTCAGTGCTGGGTGAATTACTTACTGTGTCAGTGCTGGGTGAATTACTCACTGTGTCAGTGCTGGGTGAATTAGTCACTGTGTCAGTGCTGGGTGAATTACTCACTGTGTCAGTGCTGGTTGAATTACTCACTGTGTCAGTGCTCAGTGAATTACTCACTGTGTCAGTGCTGGGTGAATTACTCACTGTGTCAGTGCTGGGTGAATTACTCATTGTGTCAGTGCTGGTTGAATTACTCACTGTGTCAGTGCTGGGTGAATGTCTCACTGTGTCAGTGCTGGGTGAATTACTCACTGTGTCAGTGCTAGGTGAATTACTCACTGTGTCAGTGCTGGGTGAATTACTCACTGTGTCAGTGCTGGGTGAATTACTCACTGTGTCAGTGCTGGGTGAATTACTCACTGTGTCAGTGCTGGGTGAATTACTCACTGTGTCAGTGCTGGGTGAATTACTCACTGTGTCAGTGCTGGGTGAATTACTCACTGTGTCAGTGCTGGGTGAATTACTCACTGTGTCAGTGCTGGGTGAATTACTCACTGTGTCAGTGCTGGGTGAATTACTCATTGTGTCAGTGCTGGGTGAATGTCTCACTGTGTCAGTGCTGGGTGAATGTCTCACTGTGTCAGTGCTGGGTGAATTACTCACTGTGTCAGTGCTAGGTGAATTACTCACTGTGTCAGTGCTGGGTGAATTACTCACTGTGTCAGTGCTGGGTGAATTACTCACTGTGTCAGTGCTGGGTGAATTACTTACTGTGTCAGTGCTGGGTGAATTACTCACTGTGTCAGTGCTGGGTGAATTACTCACTGTGTCAGTGCTGGGTGAATTACTCACTGTGTCAGTGCTGGTTGAATTACTCACTGTGTCAGTGCTCAGTGAATTACTCACTGTGTCAGTGCTGGGTGAATTACTCACTGTGTCAGTGCTGGGTGAATTACTCATTGTGTCAGTGCTGGTTGAATTACTCACTGTGTCAGTGCTGGGTGAATTACTCACTGTGTCAGTGCTGGGTGAATTACTCACTGTGTCAGTGCTGGTTGAATTACTCACTGTGTCAGTGCTGGGTGAATTACTCACTGTGTCAGTGCTGGGTGAATTACTCACTGTGTCAGTGCTGGGTGAATGTCTCACTGTGTCAGTGCTGGGTGAATTACTCACTGTGTCAGTGCTGGGTGAATGTCTCACTGTGTCAGTGCTGGGTGAATTACTCACTGTGTCAGTGCTGGGTGAATGTCTCACTGTGTCAGTGCTGGGTGAATTACTCACTGTGTCAGTGCTGGGTGAATTACTCACTGTGGCAGTGCTGGGTGAATTACTCACTGTGTCAGTGCTGGGTGAATTACTCACTGTGTCATTGCTCGGTGAATTACTCACTGTGTCAGTGCTGGGTGAATTACTCACTGTGTCAGTGCTGGGTGAATTACTTACTGTGTCAGTGCTGGGTGAATTACTCACTGTGTCAGTGCTGGGTGAATTACTCACTGTGTCAGTGCTGGGTGAATTACTCACTGTGTCAGTGCTGGGTGAATTACTCACTGTGTCAGTGCTGGGTGAATTACTCACTGTGTCAGTGCTGGGTGAATTACTCACTGTGTCAGTGCTGGGTGAATTACTCACTGTGTCAGTGCTGGGTGAATTACTCACTGTGTCAGTGCTGGGTGAATTACTCACTGTGTCAGTGCTGGGTGAATTACTCACTGTGTCAGTGCTGGGTGAATTACTCACTGTGTCAGTGCTGGGTGAATTACTCACTGTGTCAGTGCTGGGTGAATTACTCACTGTGTCAGTGCTGGGTGAATTACTCACTGTGTCAGTGCTGGGTGAATTACTCACTGTGTCAGTGCTGGGTGAATTACTCACTGTGGCAGTGCTGGGTGAATTACTCACTGTGTCAGTGCTGGGTGAATTACTTACTGTGTCAGTGCTGGGTGAATTACTCACTGTGTCAGTGCTGGTTGAATTACTCACTGTGTCAGTGCTGGTTGAATTACTCACTGTGTCAGTGCTGGGTGAATTACTTACTGTGTCAGTGCTGGGTGAATTACTCACTGTGGCAGTGCTGGGTGAATTACTCACTGTGTCAGTGCTGGGTGAATTACTTACTGTGTCAGTGCTGGGTGAATTACTCACTGTGGCAGTGCTGGGTGAATTACTCACTGTGTCAGTGCTGGGTGAATTACTCACTGTGTCAGTGCTGGGTGAATTACTCACTGTGTCAGTGCTGGGTGAATTACTCACTGTGTCATTGCTCGGTGAATTACTCACTGTGTCAGTGCTGGGTGAATTACTCACTGTGTCAGTGCTGGGTGAATTACTCACTGTGTCATTGCTCGGTGTATTATCCACTGTGTCAGTGCTGGGTGAATGTCTCACTGTGTCAGTGCTGGGTGAATTACTCACTGTGTCAGTGCTGGGTGAATTACTCACTGTGTCAGTGCTGGGTGAATTACTCACTGTGTCAGTGCTGGGTGAATTACTCACTGTGTCATTGCTCGGTGAATTACTCACTGTGTCAGTGCTGGGTGAATTACTCACTGTGTCAGTGCTGGGTGAATTACTCACTGTGTCATTGCTGGGTGAATTACTCACTGTGTCAGTGCTGGGTGAATTACTCACTGTGTCAGTGCTGGGTGAATTACTCACTGTGTCATTGCTCGGTGTATTATCCACTGTGTCAGTGCTGGGTGAATTACTCACTATGTCAGTGCATGTATTCATTCAGGTGTATAAAGGGTATTGGTTCTTTTCATGGAAATGCCATTTAAGAGTCAGATGAAGCCCTGTTTATCGAGCAGGGTTGCGGTAACACTCTGTATCTATATCAGCGTTCATTTTCAGTTACTCGAGGAAGTCATATTGCTCTATAGTCCACCAGAGCAGACCACTTGTACTGACTCTATCCTCGTTTGGAAATACTTGGACACAATAGTTCTGTTTCTGCATAAAACTGTACATCTCACACAATCAATGAGTCTACCTGAGGCTTTTATCTTGGACCCTGCTTGTACGTTGCCATCTTCATGGTCGATTGGCTGGCTGGAGAGAGAGTAGATGCTGATTTCAGCAACCCGCACTGAAGCATCTTTCATGTTGGAATGAAGCCCAAGTACTTGTCCCCCATCTGTGGGATGTTGCATTACCTGGAAATTAGAGGAAGAATGAGATCCGCACTAATAACTCACTCATTGTTGCTTTTCAGTGACTTTGAACCAAACAGTGTACTGTTTGCATACAGTTTAGATAATATCATAGTTTTTATGAGAATGTGCCCCTTCCAGTAAAGGTTAGCGTGAGAAGGTCAGTGAAGGTGGGGCAGGACGCATTGTCTGTATTGTTATTGCCACAAGGAGATTTTAATGTCTATAATGTTATTGGAAATTATTTTTACAAATAGAGTCTAGTGGTGTTTGTGTCTTAGTTAGATTAAAGCCAGCTAGTCTGAGTGCTTTAATGTATAGAAAGAAGTAGGTTTGAAATGGTAATCTGATAAACATGGAGATGTTTAAGGGGGAAATTTGCATTTTTAAATAAAGCATTCAAAGAGTGGGAGTAAAATCTTGCACCTAGTTGGGAGACCCCAAAGAATGTGTTTATATTACTAATAAAATTAGTGGGATGAAAATGTTATTGTTCGAAGATGTGACGTTAAAAGCTTAGGATACCCTGGAAAATTTACATTCAAAGGAAAAGCTAGGTATAAACAGAAAGGAATTTGTGTAAATAAGTCACAGGCATTTAAGATCTAACCAGCCTGTGAGCCTACAACTGTGTCTGCAAAGAAACCAAATTGCAAGGAACCCAACTTTGAATTCATAAGATCAAATGTTCTTTGCCTGGTGTCTGTTTAAAGTCTATGGGTTACTGTTGCCTTGATGAAGATTTACATAGGAGTGATTAATTTTATTCTTTGGCTCATCCGACACCTCAACAAGAAACTTTTTCTCTTTCTCTCAACTGCTAAGGAACACAAGCTCCAACAACTCATCGACACCAACACCCATCTAGGATCCTCCACCCCTGCCTGTCCCTCCGTCCCCACCCCATCTTCCAATCCCAGCCCCAGCCGTGTATTCACTATACCCCCTGACCTTCCCCTCTCCGACGCTGAACATTCAGTGCTCAGCAAAGGACTTAGTTTCATACCCTTATGCCCTCACCTCAATGAATTTCGGGATCAGCATGATGCTGAACTCTTCTTCCGCCGTTTTCGTCTCCGGGCTCACTTCTTTGGGCAGGAGTCCTCTCCCAGTTCAACTGATCCTTTTACCCACCTCCAATATTCTCCCTCCACCTGGACCCCTCCCTCTGGATTCTTACCTTCTCTTGATCTTTTCATTGAGAACTGTCGGCGCGACATCAGTCGTCTCAATTTCTCTGCTCCTCTCACCCATTCTAATCTCTCTCTCTCTGAACTTGCTGCACTCCGTTCTCTCAGGTCCAACCCTGACATCGTCATCAAACCCGCTGACAAGGGTGGTGCTGTTGTTGTCTGGCGCACTGACCTCTACCTCGCGGAGGCTGAGCGTCAACTCGCAGACACTTCCTCCTACCTCTCCCTGGACCATGACCCCACCACTGAACATCAAGCCATTGTTTCCAGGACTGTCACTGACCTCATCTCTTCTGGAGATCTTCCTCCCACAGCTTCCAACCTGATAGTCACCCAACCTCGGACGGCCCACTTCTATCTCCTACCCAAAATCTACAAACAGAACTGCCCCGGTAGACCGATCGTCTCAGCTTGCTCCTGCCCCACAGAACTCATTTCTCGTTATCTTGACTCCCTTCTCTCTCCCCTTGTCCAGTCCCTTCCCACCTACATCCGTGATTCCTCTGACACCTTACGTCACATCAACAATTTCCAGTTCCCTGGCCCCAACCGCTTCCTCTTCACCATGGACGTCCAATCCCTCTACACCTCCATCCTCCACCAGGATGGTCTGAGGGCCCTTAGCTTCTTCCTCGAACAGAGGCCCGAACAATCCCCATCCACCACTACTCTCCTCCGTCTGGCTGAACTTGTTCTCACGCTGAACAATTTCTCCTTCAACTCCTCTCACTTCCTCCAAATAAAAGGTGTGGCTATGGGTACCCGCATGGGCCCCAGCTATGCATGTCTCTTTATGGGGTATGTGGAACATTCCTTGTTCCAGTCCTACTCCGGCCCCCTCCCACAACTCTCTCTCCGGTACATCGATGATTACTTCGGTGCTGCTTCATGCTCTCATCGGGACCTGGAAAAATTTATTAATTTTGCTTCCAATCTCCACCCCTCCATCATTTTCATGTGGTCCATCTCTGACACTTCCCTTCCCTTCCTTGACCTCTCTGTCTCAATCTCTGGTGATAGACTGTCCACCAATATCCATTATAAACCTACCGACTCCCACAGCTACCTCGACTACAGCTCCTCACACCCCGCTTCCTGTAAGGACTCCATCCCATTCTCTCAGTTCCTTCGCCTCCGTCGCATCTGTTCTGATGATGCTACCTTCAAAAACAGTTCCTCTGACATGTCCTGCTTCTTCCTTAACCGAGGTTTTCCACCCACGCTGGTACCGTGTCCGGCCCATCTCCCGCGCATCCGCCCTCATGCCTTCTCCTCCCTCCCAGAAACATGATAGGGTCCCCCTTGTCCTCACTTATCACCCCACCAGCCTCTGCATTCAAAGGATCATCCTTCGCCATTTCCGCCAACTCCAGCATGATGCCACCACCAAACACATCTTCCCTTCACCCCCCCTGTCGGCATTCCGTAGGGATCGTTCCCTCCGGGACACCCTGGTCCACTCCTCCATCACCCCCTACTTCTCAACCCCCTCCTATGGCATCACCCCATGGCCATGCAAAAGATGCAACACCTGCCCCTTCACTTCCTCTCTCCTCACCGTCCAAGGGCCCAAACACTCCTTTCAAGTGAAGCAGCATTTCACTTGCATTTCCCCCAACTTAGTCTACTGCATTCGTTGCTCCCAATGCGGTCTCCTCTACATTGGAGAGACCAAACGTAAACTGGGCGACCGCTTTGCAGAACACCTGCGGTCTGT
This sequence comes from Isurus oxyrinchus, assembly GCA_026770705.1. NCBI lineage: Eukaryota > Metazoa > Chordata > Chondrichthyes > Lamniformes > Lamnidae > Isurus > Isurus oxyrinchus. Next base: position 191,534,116 of record JANJGN010000006.1, on the reverse strand, counting down.
CCACAAGAATGACCCAAACCTCCCTGTCACTTGTCATTTTAACACTCCACCCTGCTCTCTTGCCCACATTTCTGCCCTTGGCTTGCTGCATTGTTCCAGTGAAGCCCAACGCAAACTGGAGGAACAACACCTCATCTTCCGACTAGGCACCTTACGGACTGAATATTGAATTCAACAACTTTAGGTCTTGAGCTCCCTCCTCCATCCCCACCCCCTTTCTGTTTCCCCCTTCCTTTTGTTTTTTCCAATAAATTATATAGGTTTTTCTTTTCCCACCTATTTCCATTATTTTTAAATATTTTTAAATCCTTTATGCTCCCCCCATCCCCACTAGAGCTGTACCTTGAGTGCCCTACCATCCATTCTTAATTAGCACATTCGTCTAGATAATATCACCAACTTTAACACCTATGTGTTCTTTTGTTCTGTTGTTTGTGACATCTTTTGATGATCTGCTTCTATCACTGCTTGTTTGTCCCTACAACCACACCAACCCCCTCCACTTCTCTCTCTCTCCCCCAACCCAAACCCCACCCCCCACCACACAGCTTAAACCAGCTTATATTTCGCCCCTTTCTTGGACTCGAACTCAAGTTCTGTCGAAGGGTCATGAGGACTCGAAACGTCAACTCTTTTCTTCTCCGCCGATGCTGCCGGACCTGCTGAGTTTTTCCAGGTAATTCTGTTTTTGTGTTAATTTGGGGACTTGCTTTTGTTAAATTAATAAATATTTAATTTAGTTTTATATAAAAAACCTCTTGAGGCTCAATGATCTTATTCCTGAAATCAGAGCTGCATCTCAAATGTACCAATTGAAAATATCAGTTATGACAGTTGTTCAAGTTTCCCTCTAGGATATATACAACTCAGCCTTTACCAACTGCTGGGTCATAACAAGTGGGGGCTCTTGGTAGGATAGTATGTGTAATTCCTTGATTGGTTTGGAATTGGTGAATCTTAAGGTTACGAGTATTTGATGCACTTTGAATTCAGGAGTTGGTGAGGTATTTTAGAAGTAGTGTGACTGCAAGATGCCTTTGGCAATTGCTAAGACTTGTCTGGGTGTAGAAGGTATAACTTTAATTGGGTTACAAAAAATAACCAAGAGTAAGTTAACAGAGTTGGTGGATAAATTACAATTGGAGTTACCTGCGGGGGCTAGGAAATCAGATATAATTAAAGATATAGCACAGTATCTACAGTTGGAAGTGAATCACAGCTGCAGGTAGCGAGACTTCAGTTACAAATGAAGACGCTTGAACCTGAACAAGCAAAGGAACTGAAAAAACTTGAATTAGAAGCAATGGAAAGAGAAAGGCCATTTCAAAGGGAGCAAACAGAAAGGCAGGAGAAAGAAAGGAAGCAGGAACTGGAATTTCAGGCAAGAGAGAAGGGAAAAAAGAGAGGCAAGAGAAAGATTGAAAGAAAGAGAAAGGGAATACCTGCTTAAAAGGCTGGAAGTTAAAAAGGAGATCTCAGATTCTGAGGAGAGTCCTGATGATGAAAAAGCCTTTAACCTTAAACCCAGTGGGGAGATGTTTAGATTTGTACAAGCTCTTCCAAAGTTTGAGGAAAAAGACCTTGAAGCGTTCTTTATTTCATTTGAGAAGATAGCCAAACAGTTAAAAGGGCCACAGGAGTACTGGACATTGTTGCTGCAATCCAGGTTGGTGGGTCAAGTGCATGAGGTATATACTTCGTTATCTGAAGAGGTATCGGTGAACTATGATGTGGTGAACATTTTGAGTGCATATGAGTTGGTTCCTGAGGCATAAAGGCAGAAATTTAGGAATATGATAAAACAGCCTGGGCAAACTTATATTGAATTTGAGAGAGTAAAACAAAGTAATTTTGACCACTGGATACGGGCATTAAAAATAGAGACAACCTATGCAGCTCTTAGGAAAGTAATTCTTCTGGAAGAATTTTAAGATTCAATTCCTTTGGCAGTGAGAACTCATGAGGAGGAACAGAGGATTCAAATGGTAAGACAAGCAGCAGAGATAGCTGATGATTATGAGTTAGTGCATAGAGCTAAACCCTTCTTCTGTCATCCTTTTAAATCCGAAAAGGATAGTAAGTAGGAAGGTGAAAGGAAGGTAGGTAGTCAGGGAAGAGAAGGAGTACCAGGAGATTCCCAGGAAGTTTTTTCTCAGAACAAAAGGAAGGTGCTGAAGGTAGAAGTGACATTCGGAAATGGAGGTGTTTTCATTGTAATAAAGTGAGGCACACAAAGTCAGTGTGCTGGAGATTACTGGGAAAATCTGTTCGAATTATTCCAGTGCAGAAAAGTTCTGGAAATAAAAATACCGTGGGTTCTGAGGTTCGGACACAGGGAAATCCGGTGGTGTGTGCACAGGTAAAACAGGAAGAATCAGTGATAGGGAAAGAAGTGGGAATGTGTTCACAATTTACCCAAGAGAATTCTGAGAGGCAAGTTGCAGAAATTGTTTAAAGAGTTAATGTGTGAAGGAAAAGTCTTTCCAGGGTGTACAGGTTGGAGTAGGTAAAGATATTAAAATTTTAGGAGACACAGTGGCTAGACAATCCTTAATGTTCTGGGATAGTGACGTTTGTTGTTCAGAGGGAGTATTGCTGCAACAGGTGATATCTTTTCCCTTAGAACCATAGAAAAGTTACAGCACAGAAGGAGGCCATTTGGCCCATCTTGTCCATGCCAGCCCGAGGACACCCAGGTGCCCCTTCTAATCCCACCTTCCTGCACCCGGCCCATATCCCTGCAGCTTACAGCACTTTAGGTGCAGATCCAGGTATTTTTTAAAAGAGTTTAAAGTTTCTGCCTCTACCACCAACTTGGACAGCAAATTCCAGACACCCACTACCCTCTGCGTAAAGAAGTTCTTCCTCATGTCCCCCCTACACCTTCTGCCACTTATCTTGAATCTCTGTCCCCTGGTTCTAGAATTCTCCATCAAGAGAAACAATTTGATCCTGTCCACTCTATCTATTCCCCTCATAATTTTGTACCTCAATCAAGTCACCTCTCAGCCTTCTTTGTTCTAAGGAAAATAACCCCAACCTATCCAATCTCTCCTCGTAGCTACACTTTTCTAACCCTGGCAACATTCTTGTAAACCTCCTCTGCACTCTCTCCAGAGCTATTACATCCTTCCTGTAATGTGGTGACCAGAACTGCACACAATACTCCAGTTGTGGCCTCACCAGTGTTTTATACAATTCCAACATTATATCCTTACTTTTATATTCTATACCTCTGCCAATGAAGGAGAGCATCCCATATGCCTTCTTTACAACCTTGTCTGCTTGAACTGCTGCCTTCAGGGACTGTGCACTTGTACACCAAGATCTCTCACTTCATCTACCCCTCTTTGTATATTCCCATTTATTTTGTAATCCCTTGTGGAAGATAAACTTAAAGAGTAAATGGAAGACAGGTGAAGTTGTTGATGGAGTAGTGGAAAAATTGTCCATTGCAGGTGTAATGATATAGCTGGGTCACAGGTTTGGGTGATGCCTATGGTAGTTGAGCAGCCTGGAGAAGTGGTTTCAACAGAGGTGCTAGAGAGAGACAATCCTGGATTGTTTCCAGATTGTGTGGTAACAAAATCACAGGCTCATAGATTGAAACAAGAAAAACAAGATAAACAGGCAGTTCAAAGGCAAGAAGAAATCCACTTAGCTGGCACTGTGTTTGATAACATTGTTCAGGAATAAAGACTACAAGGCAATTCAGCTGAAGTGTTTAACTCAGGAGGTTAGTGGAGTGACAGAAAAATCATTTGCAATTAAAACATCAGGCAGCTTACTCAGAAAAAGAGGCAAAATGTATTCCAGTATGTTATTACCTTAAGGATGATATTTTAATGAGAAAATGGAGGCTGGATCATGTCTCAGCAAGTGAAAGCTGGAGGGAGGTGCATCAGATTGTTATCCCATTAGGGTGTAGAAATGAGATTCTGAGGATTGCTCATGAAATTCCAAAGGGGGGACATTTAGGAATGTGGAAAACGCAGGAAAAGATACAGAGATTTTTTTTGGCCAGGATTACATAGGGGTGTAGTCACATTCTGTAGAACATGTCACCCACGTCAGGTAATAGGGAAACCACAAGCAGTGATTAAGCTGGCACCTTTAATCCCAATACCAGCATTTGAAGAACCTTTTACTAAGATCATGATTGATTGTGTAGGACCACTCCCTAAGGCTAAAAGTGGAAATCAGTATTTACTGACAATAATGGTTATGTCTACCAGGTTTCCTGAAGCGATACCTTTAAGAAATATTACAACCAAGAAGATTGTGGAGAAGTTCACTAAAGATTTTACAAGATATGATTTACCTAGAGAAATACAATCAGATCAGGGGTCAAATTTCATGTCTCTGCTGTTTAAGGAAGTAATGAACAGTTTGAGGACAAACAGTTTAAAGTCAACAGCTTATCATCCGGAGTCACAGGGAGCTTTGGAAAGATGGCATCAAACTTTAAAAACTAGGATAAGAGCCTTCTGTCAGGATTATTCACAGGATTGGGATACAGGGATTCCATTCTTGTTATTTACTATTAGGGATGCTCCTAATGCATCGACTGGTTTTAGCACTTTTGAACTGGTCATGAGGTAAGGGGACCTCTGAAATTTATTCATGAGAAATTGGTGGGTCAAAGTTCAGAAACTATTCTCCTGATTACGTATCAGATTTCATGGGAAGATTGAACAGAGCATGTGAGTTGGCTAAGGAACATTTAAATGTGTCACAGAAAGTAATGAAAATGAAGACAGACAAGAAAGTGACAGCTCGCAGTTTTGTTTCTGGAGAGAAAGTGCTAGTTCTGTTACCTGTACTAAGGGATTTATCAAATGCAAGATTTAGTGGACCTTACAGAGTTGAAAAGAAATTGAGTGAAGTAAATTATTTAATAAATACTCCAGATAGAAGAAAGAAGCAGACAGTGTGTCATGTAAATATGCTTAAAAAGTACTTTGACAGGGAAGAGGAACAGAAAGAGGTGTTAGTGATGGTAGATGATGAGAAAGGGATCGAAGTGCAGGACTCTAAAATTGATTTTCCTCTAATCAAATTGGATAATGAGGGGGTGCTTGAAAATATAAATGAAATATTGAGTTACCTTCCAAGCAAGTGTCAGAGTGATTTGGAAAATCTACTACAGTCACATAAACCTATGTGTAGGAATAAGTTGGGAAAGATACATTTAGCTATACATGATGTGTCTGTACAGGTTTGATCTTCAGTGACGGAACAACTTTGTAGATTAAATCTGGCAAAGTTATCACAAGTACAAAAAGAAATTGATTACGTGCTTCAAAATTATTTCATTGGGTCTAGTTGCAGTAACTATTGTGCTGGTATCAAAACCGGATGGAACACAAAGGCTGTGTGTGGACTATCAAAAAGTGAATGCAATGACAAAAGCAGATTGCCTTGAGAAAGTGGGACAATCGAAATTTATCACAAAGATTGACTTGCTAAAAGGATATTGGCAGGTAGCGTTGTCGGAGAGAGCAAAGGAGATATCAGCTTTTGTAACGCCAAGTGGACTATATCAGTTTAAAGTCACGCCATTTGGTATGAAGAATGAACCTGCGACATTTCACAGACTGACAAACAAAGTAACTGCAGGTCTAAGCAATTGTGCTGTTTATATTGATGATCTAATTGTTTTCACTCAGAGGTCAAAAGAGCATTTACAGCATCTGGAAGAATTATTTTATTGATTACAAGAAGCTAATTTGGTGATGAACCTGGCTAAAAGTGAATTTGCAAAAGCGCAAGGTTCGTATCCAGGCCTTACCATTGGACATGGTGAGGTGGCTGTGAGAGATGTGACAGTCAAGGCTATCGTGGATTTCCCAGTGTCTACAGCAAGTTCGGTATCCAGGCCTTACCATTGGACATGGTGAGGTGGCTGTGAGAGATGTGACAGTCAAGGCTATCATGGATTTCCCAGTGTCTACAACTAAATGAGAAGTTCTGAGATTTCTGGGCATGAGTGGGTTTTACCGGAAATTTGTACCAAGCTTTAGCCAAGTGGTTGCTCCACTGACTGAACTATTAAAATAGAACAAGAGGTTTCAATGGACACTGGCGTGTCAGACATCACTCGATAGTTTGAAAACTGTATTAACTACAACACCAGTGCTGGCAGCACCCAATTATGCCAAGAAATTCAAGTTGGCCAATGACATGAGCAATATAGGCATTTGGGCTGGACTGTTACAAGGGGAGGACACTGGAATTGAAAAACCAATAGGGTATTTTTCACGGAAGCTGAATGCACAACAGAAAAGATATTCAACAATCAAAAAAGAGACTTTAAGTTTGGTGTTTGCATTGCAGCATTTTCAAAGTTATGCAGCAAACAATTCATCAGAAACAATTGTTTACACAGACCATAATCCTTTGAAGTTTTTGGACAAATTTCGAGACAAATGTGCAAGACTTTCAGGTGAAGTCAATTATTACAGCCATTTAATCTACACATTATACATGTTGCTGGTAAAGAAAATCTGTTCACAAATGCATTATCAAGAGTTCGAAGCTTAAAGGGAAAATTGGACATTTTAAAAAACCCGGACACTGGATTGATACCAAGAACTTGCGTGTATATATATATATATATATATATATATATAGTTATGTTAATGCAAGCATCTGATAATCTAATCGTGTATAAGTATAAGAGATAGTGTAAGATGGGATATTAAAAATGAAGCCACCTTTTAAAATTATGATGATTCATTTTTCGATAGGGAGGGGGATATCATGAAGACATATTAATACCTATTATGTTATTGGAAATTATTTTTAAAAATAGAGCCTGGTGGTGTCTGTGTCTTAATTTGATTAAAACCAGCTAGTCTGGGTGCTTTGATGTATAGAAAGAAGTAGGTTTGAAACAGTAACTAGATAAACATAGAGAAGTTTAGAAACATAGGTGTCAAAGGGGCAATTTACATTTTTAAATAAAGCATTCAAGAGTGGGAGTAAAGTTTTGCACCTAATTGGAAGACGCCAGACAATGTGTTTATATTACTAATAAAATTAGTGGGATGAAACTAATATTGTTAGAAGATGTGATGTTAAAAGCCTAGGATCCAATGGAAAAATTACATTCAAAAGAAAAGCTAGGAATAAACAGAAAGGAATTTGTGTGATTAAATCAGAGGCATTTAAGATCTAACCAGCCTGTAAGCCTACAACTGTGTCTGCAAATAAACCAAATTGCATGGAACTTGATTTTGAATTTGTAAGGTCAAATGTACTTTGTCTAGAGTCTGTTTAAAGTCTATGGGTTACTGTTGCCCTTGGTGAAGATTTACATGGCAGTGATTAATTTGGGGATTTATTTAAAAATTATTATGGTAGCAATTTGTAGACATGTGTATGTGTTTAATTTGTTGTTAAATTAATAAATATTGATAGAGAAACATAGAAGATAGGAGCAGGAGTAGGCCATTCAGCCCTTCGAGCCTGCTCTGCCATTCATTATGGTAATGGCTGATCATCCAACTCAATATCCTGCTCCCGCTTTCTCCCCATATCCTTTGATCACTTTCGCCCCAAGAGCTATATCTAACTCCTTCTTGAAAACATACAATGTCTTGGCCTCAACTACCTTCTGTGGTAGCGAATTCCACAAGCTCACCACTGTCTGGATGAAGAAATTTCTCCTCATCTCAGTCCTAAATGGTCTACCCCGTATCCTCAGACTGTGACCCCTGGTTCTGGACTCCCCCACCATCGGGAACATCCTTCCTGCATCTACCCTGTCTAGTCCTGTTAGAATTTTATAGGTTTCTATGAGATCCCCCTCATTCTTCTGAACTCCAGCGAATATAATCCTAATCGACTCAATCTCTCCTCATATGTCAGTCCCACCATCCAAGGAATCAGTCGGTAAACCTTTGCTGCACTCCCTCTATAGCAACAACATCCTTCCTCAGATAAGGAGACCAAAACTGCACTCAATATTCCAGGTGTGGTCTCACCAAGGCCCTGTATAATTGCAGCAAGACATCCCTGTTCCTGTACTGCATTTAATTTGGTTTTATATAAAAACCTCCTGAGGCTTGGTGGTCTTATTCCTGAATTCAGAGATGCATCTCAAACATACCAATTGACAATATAGGTTATGATGGTTGTTCGGATTTATACAACTCAGCCTTTACCAACTGCTGCATCATAACAGTTATCTTCTCATGTTTTCTCCAAGTATCTCAATGCCCTTGCACTCACCCACCAGTTCGGGGGAAAAAGTCATATATCTACAGCTCAGCAATGTCTCTATTTCACATCATATGGGGTGCCTTGGAGGAACAGATTGGCCATTTAAAAGACTAATGAAGCACTTCCATGTCAGCAGCTACTGTTACGTTAGCACCAGTTCAGTCCTACCATCTTAGCTGTGCATGAGCAGCTCACAGAGACGCATACATCAGGAATTTGTGCGATGGTGAGAATGAATGCCACGAGGTGAGCCACTGCGTTCTAAATGCATTAGAAGCAAATCATGGCCCCGTATCCATTGGGGTTTAGAAGGTTGAGAGGATAACTTATTGAAAGAAAGAGCAGGTCAGAGGCTAGGAATCCCTTGGTGAGTAACTCACCTCCTGACTCCCCAAAGCCTGTCCACCATCTACAAGGCACAAGTCAGGAGTGTGATGGAATACTCCCCACTTGCCTGGATGAGTGCAACTTCAATTAACACTCAAGAAACTTCACACCATGTAGGACAAAGCAGCCCACTAGACTGACACCACATCCACAAACATTCACTCCCTCCACCACCGACACACAGTAGCAGCAGTGTGTGTACCATCTACAAGATGCACTGCAGGAATTCACCAAGGCTCCTTAGACAGCACCTTCCAAACCCACAACCACTACCATCTAGAAGGACAAGGACAGCAGATAGATGGGAACACCACCACCTGGAAGTTCCCCTCCAAGTCACTCACCATCCTGACTTGGAAATATATCACCGTTCCTTCACTGTCGCTGGGTCAAAATCCTGGAACTCCCTCCCTAACAGCGCTGTGGGTGCACCTACACCACATGGACTGTAGCTGTTCAAGAAGGCAGCTCACCACCGCCTTCTCAGGGGCAATTAGGGATGGGCAATAAATACTGGCTCAGCCAGCGACACACATGCCTCGTAAATGAATAAAAAAAACATATGATATCCTGAGGGGACTGGACAGGGTGGAGGCTGAAAGGATATTTCCTCTTGTGGGAGAGACTAGGGGTGGAATTGTCCCAGATTTGCACTGTGTGGTAGTAGACAGGTAAAACAATGTTTTTCACACCATATTGTCCTGAACCCACTGCATTAATTATGCATTTCTGGGATACACAGTGTTTTGATGGGAGGCAGGCTCCAATTCGCCTGCCATGCTGTCACCTCGCTGCTTCATCACACCAGGCACCACATTTAAAGTACAACCACACTCAGCACCCCCAGCCCAGGGCTGCAGCAAAGAAGACATGGCCCTAAAAGGCAAAAAGACTGCAGCCCTCGAGCGCCTTATGGACACCTTGGAGTCCCGCTGTGATGTCTGCCACCCCCACTCTGGCTGCAGGAGAGGCAGCAGCATTACCACTCTGGCTTGGTAGGTGATGACAGTGGTGATCAGTGCCAATGCTGCACAGAAGAGGTTGGCCATCCAATTCAGATAGAGGATGAATGATTTCATCCCTGCAGCCAGGTCTCATCACACGAGTGATCTCATCACTTTAAACTCACACACTCAAGACCATCACACATTTACTGGCATCTCACTCACTGCCAGCTCAAGGGTCATCACCATTCACTCTCTCACACACCCTCACATCTCCATCTGGCCGCATCTCCTCTGGAGACTGCCTCCTCAGCCCTCACCATCTTGAGGCCACTTGCACAGATCACACACACCCTGGGATACCCTCCCTCCCGAGTACAGCCCTCGACTTGCAGCCTCTTCCCTTGCCTGCGGCCACTTCTCCCCCTTCCCCAAGCAAACCCTAGCCCTGCAGTCATTGAAAAGCCACCCAAATATGGCTGGTCTATTAGGTAGAGACCTGCCCTTAATCCCCCCACCGCCTAAAAATGATGTGGTGCTGTAAGTGAAGCCTGGTGCTAGTGACGGCAAGTGCTGACCGAAGCAAAGTAGGCAAATGAATCTTGAAGCTCCGAGTGAAGTGCAACTCACCTTAGCGTGTTTTCCTGCCGACGTGGGCAGATGATCCTGTGGGGGTGGCGGGGGTTTATGATTCTGATGGGCTGGCCTAATAACGATATGCTGATGTATTACAATGAGATTCCCACTGTCCGATGTTCCTGAGCTAACTCACATGCTCTGTTCAATCTTTCCCTGAAATTTGATATGTGATCCAGGAGAGTTGTTTCTGAATTGTGACCCACCAATTTCTCCTGAATCAGTTTCAGTGGTCCCCTTACCTCATGACCATTAACCAGTTCAAAAGGGCTAAAACCAGTCGATGCATTAGGAGCGTCTCTAATAGCACATAACAAAAATGGAATTCCTGTATCCCAATCCTGTGCACAATCCTGACAGTATGCTCTTATCCTAGTTTTTAAAGTTTGATGCCATCTTTCTAAAGCTCCTTGTGACTGTAAAAAATTGTTTTATCCCAAAACTATTCATTACTTTCTTAAACAGCTGTGACATGACATTTGACCCCTGATCTGATTGTATTTCCTTAGGTAACCATATCTTATAAAAAATGTAATTAACTCTCCATAATCTTTTTAGTTGTAATATTTCTTGAAGGTATCGCTTTAGGAAAGCTGGTAGACATATCTATTATTGTCAATAAATACTGATTTCCACTTTTAGTCTTAGGGAGGGGTCCTACACAATCAATTGTGACCCTGGTAAAAGGTTCTTCAAATGCTGGTATTGGGATTAAATGCGTCGGCTTAATCACTGCTTGTGGTTTTCCTGTTGCTTGACATAGATGACAGGTTCTACAGAAGTTGACTACATCCCTATGCAATCCCGGCCAAAAGAAACCTCTGTATCTTTTCCTGTGTTTTCCTAGTTCCAAAATGCATTGGAATTTCATGAGCAATCCTCAGAATCTCATTTCTATACCCTAATGGGATAACAATCTGATGCACCTCCCTCCAGATTTCATTTGCTGAGACATTATCCAACCTCCACTTTCTCATTAAAATACCTTCCTGAAGATAATAACAGACTGGAATACATTTTGCTTCAGTTTCTGAATAAGCTTTCTGATATAACTGCTTTAATTGCAAATCATTTTTCTCTAATTCCACTAACCTCTTTGAGTTAAACACTTCAGCTGAATTGTTCTGTATTCCTTCCTCCTGAACAATGTTACAAATACAGTGACGAAAGCAAAAAACGGCGGATGCTGGAAATCCAAAACAAAAATAAAAATAGCTGGAAAACCTCAGCAGGTCTGGCAGCATCTGCGGAGAGGTACACAGTTAACGTTTCGAGTCCGTATGACTCTTCAACAGAACTAAGAAAAAATAGAAGAGGTGAAATATAAGCTGATTTAAGGGAGGGTGGGACAGGTAGAGCTGGATAGAGGGCCAGTGATAGGTGGAGATAACCAAAAGATGTCACAGACAAAAGGACAAAGAGGTGTTGAAGGTGGTGATATTATCTAAGGAATGTGCTATTTAAGGGTAGAAAGCAGGACGAGCAAGGTACAGATAGCCCTAGTGGGGGTGGGGTGGGGGGAAGGTACAGATAGCCCTAGTGGGGGTGGGGTGGGGGGAAGGTACAGATAGCCCTAGTGGGGGTGGGGTGGGGGGAAGGTACAGATAGCCCTAGTGGGGGTGGGGTGGGGTGAAGGTACAGATAGCCCTAGTGGGGGTGGGGTGGGGGGAAGGTACAGATAGACCTAGTGGGGGTGGGGTGGGGTGAAGGTACAGATAGCCCTAGTGGGGGTGGGGTGGGGTGAAGGTACAGATAGACCTAGTGGGGGTGGGGTGGGGGGAAGGTACAGATAGCCCTAGTGGGGGTGGGGTGGGGGGAAGGTACAGATAGACCTAGTGGGGGTGGGGTGGGGGGAAGGTACAGATAGACCTAGTGGGGGTGGGGTGGGGGGAAGGTACAGATAGCCCTAGTGGGGGTGGGGTGGGGGGAAGGTACAGATAGACCTAGTGGGGGTGGGGTGGGGGGAAGGTACAGATAGCCCTAGTGGGGGTGGGGTGGGGGGAAGGTACAGATAGCCCTAGTGGGGGTGGGGTGGGGGGAAGGTACAGATAGCCCTAGTGGGGGTGGGGTGGGGGGAAGGTACAGATAGACCTAGTGGGGGTGAGGTGGGGGGAAGGTACAAATAGACCTAGTGGGGGTGGGGTGGGGGGAAGGTACAGATAGCCCTAGGGGGGGTGGGGTGGGGGGAAGGTACAGATAGCCCTAGTGGGGGTGGGGTGGGGGGAAGGTACAGATAGACCTAGTGGGGGTGGGGTGGGGGGAAGGTACAGATAGCCCTAGTGGGGGTGGGGTGGGGGGAAGGAATCGAAATAGGCTAAAAGGTAGAGATAAAACAATGGATGGAAATACATTTAAAAATATTGGAAATAGGTGGGAAAAGAAAAATCTATATAAATTATTGGAAAAAAGGGGGATCGGAAAGGGGGTGGGGATGGAGGAGAGAGTTCATGATCTAAAATTGTTGGACTCAATATTCAGTCCGGAAGGCTGTAAAGTGCCTAGTCGGAAGATGAGGTGTTGTTCCTCCAGTTTGCGTTGGGCTTCACTGGAACAATGCAGCAAGCCAAGGACAGACATGTGGGCAAGAGAGCAGGGTGGAGTGTTAAAATGGCAAGCGACAGGGAGGTTTGGGTCATTCTTGCGGACAGACCGAAGGTGTTCTGCAAAGCGGTCGCCCAGTTTACGTTTGGTCTCTCCAATGTAGAGGAGACCACATTGGGAGCAGTGAATGCAGTAGACTAAACTGAAGGAAGTGCAAGTGAAATGCTGCTTCACTTGAAAGGAGTGTTTGGGCCCTTGGACGGTGAGGAGAGGGGAAGTGAAAGGGCAGGTGTTGCACCTTCTGCGGTTGCATGGGAAGGTGCCGTGGGAGGGGGTTGAGGTGCAGGGGGTGATGAAGGAGTGGACCAGGGTGTCCCGGAGGGAACAATCCCTACGGAATGCCACTGGGGGGGGAGTGGTGAAGGGAAGATGTGTTTGGTGGTGGCACCATGCTGGAAATGGTGGAGGCTGGTGGAGTGATAAGTGAGGACAAGGGGGACCCTATCATGTTTCTGGGAAGGAGAGGAAGGCGTGAGGGCGGATGCGCGGGAGATGGGCCGGACAGGGTTGAGGGCCCTGTCAACCAGCGTGGGTGGAAAACCTCGGTTAAGGAAGAAGGAGGACATGTCAGAGGAACTGTCTTTGAAGGTAGCATCATCAGAACAGATGCGACGAAGGCGAAGGAACTGAGAGAATGGGATGGAGTCCTTACAGGAAGCGGGGTGTGAGGAGCTGTAGTCGAGGTAGCTGTGGGAGTCAGTAGACTTGTATTGGATATTGGTGGATAGTCTACCAACTAAGTATCAGGCTATTTTGGATTTAGTGTTGTGTAAGAGAAATGGCTAGTTAATAATCTTGCTGTAAAGGAGCCATTGGGAAATAGTGACCATAATATGATGTAATTTCACTTTTAAGTTTGAATGTGATTTAGTTTATTCTGAAACTAGGGTCTTAAATCTGAAGAAAGGAAATTATGAAGATATGAGAGGCAAGTTGGCTATGTTGGATTGGGAAAAGAAATACTACACAGTCTACATATTCCTCTAAGGCACAAATGTCCAAAGGGAAAGGTAAATCAACTTGTGGATAACTAAAGAAGTTAAAGATTGGATTAAATCAAAGGAAATGGCTTATAAGGATGCCAGAAAAAATGGTAAGCCTGAGGATTTAGAGCAATTTAGAACCCAGCACAGGAGGACCAAGAGAGGGAAAAGAGAATATGAATGCAAACTACTGAGGAGCACAAAGGCAGACCTTAAAAGCTTCTTTAGGTATGTGGAAAGGAAAAGCTTAGCTAAGACAAACGTGGGCCCGTTACAGCTGGGGATAGAAGAATTTATAGTGGAGAACAGGGAAATGTCGGAGAAACTAAACAGTTACTTTGAGTCTGTCTTCACAGAAGAAGATACAGAAAACCTCCCTGATATACTAGGCAGCCAAGGGACTTGTGAAACTGAGGAACCAAAAGAAATAAGTATTAGTAAAGAGACAGTGCTCGAAAAGTTAACTGGATTGAATGTTGATAAATCCCCTGGACCAGATGGGCTTCATTTCAGTGCTGAAGGAGGTGGCTAGAAAGATAATGAATGCCTTGGTGGTTATCTTTCAAAATTCTATAGATTCTGGAAAGGTTCCTGCAGACTGGAAAGTAGCAAATGTCACCCCACTATTTAAGAAGGAAGGAAGGGGGAGAATGAAGAACTACAGACCTGTTAGTTTGACATCACGAGTAAGGAAAATGTTGGAATCTATTATAAAGGATGTGATTATGAACAATTAGAAGAGAATAGTAAAATTGGGCAGAGTCAACATGGATTCATGAAAGGGAAATCATATTTGACAAACCTGTTGGAGTTTTTTGAGGGTGTTATTTGTAGCACTGATGAAGGAGAATTACTGGATGTGGTGTATTTGGATTTCCAGAAAGCTTTTGGTAAGGTCCCACACATGAGGTTAGTATATAAAATTAGTGCACATGGGATTGGGGGAAATGCACTAGTATGGATTGAGAATTTAACAGACATAAAACAGAGAGTAGGAATAAACAGATCATTCTCAGGATAGCAGGTTGTCGCTCGAGGAGTACCACAAGGATTAGTGCTACATCCACAGCTGTTCACAATCTATGTAAATGATTTGCAAGTGAGGACCAATTGTAATATTTCCAAATTTGCTGATGACACTAGTGTGCAAGGTAGGGAGGGAGCAAAATTCTTACGTTGCATCCAGGAACTAGATAACTCTTTTATCCAGTGACTAGCTAACTCTTTTAGCCAGTATGTAGAAAGCCCAACAAGGGAGGGGGCAGTTCTGGACCTAGTATTCTGAAACGAGCCTGGGCAGGTGGAAGGCATGTCAGTAGGGGAGTATTTTGGAGATAGTGACCATAACTCAGTTAGATTTAGGATAGTTATGGAAAAGGAAAAGGTTGGGCTGGGAATAAAGATTCTAAACTGGGGAAAGGCTAATTTTACTCAGATGAGATACGTTTTGGCCCACATGGACTGGGAACAGCTACTTGCAGATAAAACTGTGTCAGAGCAGTGGGAGTCATTCAAGAAAGGAATAGCGAGAGTACAGGGCAAATATGTTCCCGGAGAGGCAAGGGGGGGGTGGGGCAAATCCGGAAAATCCTGGATATCAAGGGACACAAAGGTTAGGATTAAGAAAAAAAGAGAAGCTTATGGCAGATACCGAGGGCTCAATATGGCAGAGTCCCTAGAGGAGTATAAAATGTGCAGGGGGCACTTAAAAAGGAAATTAGGAAAGCTAAGAGAGTGCATGAGAAAGCATTGGTGGGCAGAATAAAAGAAAAGGGTCTTTAAAAATATATAAAGAACAGGAGAATAACTAGGGAAAGAGTAGGGCCAATTAGGGCCCATAGAAGTTATCTGTGTGTGTGGACCCAGAAGACGTGGGTACAGTCCTCAATGAATACTTTGCATCAGTCTTTGTAATGGAAAAGGAAGGTGTAGGTATAGACATCAGGGTGGAGGACTGTGAAATATTAGAGGAAATTAACAGAGAGAGAGGAGGTACTAGCGGGTTTAGCAGCCTTAAAAGTGGATAAATCCGCAGGCCCAGATGAGATGTATCCCAGGCTGTTGAGGGAGGCAAGGGAAGAGATATCAGGGGCCCTGGCAGTAATTTTCAAATCCTCTCTGGTGACAGGAGAGGTGCCAGAGGACTGGAGGACTGCTAACATTGTCCCATTATTAAAAAAGGGAGGAAGGGATAGACCAGGAAATTACAGGCCAGTCAGTCTAATCTCAGTGGTGGGGAAGTTACTAGAAAGAATTCTGAGGGACAGAATATATCTGCACTTGGAGAGACACAGATTAATCAGGGACAGTCAGCATGGATTTGTTAAGGGAAGCTCATGTTTGACAAGTTTGATGAATTTTTTGAGGACGTAACCAGGAGAGTTGATGAAGGTAATGCATTTGATATAGTCTACATCGACTTTAGCAAGGCTTTTGATAAGGTCCCTCATGGCAGACTGGTCAAGAAAGTAAGAGCCCATGGGATCCAAGGCAAAGTGGCACATTGGAGCCAAAATTGGCTGAGAAGCAAGATGCAGAAGGTGATGATAGAGGGATGTTTCTGTGACTGGAAACCTGCTTCCAGTGGAGCTCTGCAGGGTTCTGTGGTGCACATAAATGATTTGGACTTAAATGTAGGGGGTTTGATTAAAAAGTTCATGGATGACACAAACATTGGCAGAGTGGTAAACAGTGAGGAGGATAGCTGTAAACTGCAGGAGGATCTCAATGGGCTGGTCAGGTGGGCAGAGCAGTGGCAAATGGAATTCAACCTGGAAAAGTGTGAGACAATGCACTTAGGGAGAGCTAACAAGGCAAGGGATTACACTATGAATGGTAGGACCCTGGAAAGTACTGAAGATCAGAGGCACGTTGGTGTGCATATCCACAGTTCCCTGAGGGTAGCAGGGCAGGTAGATAAGGTGGTTAAAAAGGCATATGGGATACTTGCCTTTATTAGCTGAGGTATAGGATACAAGAGCAGGGAGTTTATGCTGGAACTGTATAAAACGCTGGTGAGACCACAGCTGGAGTACTGCATGTGGTTCTGGTCACCACATTATAGGAAGGATGTGATTGCACTGGAGAGGGTGTAGAGCAGAATTACCAGAATGTTCCCTGGGCTGGAGGGTCTGAGCTATGAGGAAAGATTGGATAGGCTGGGGTTGTTTTCCTTGGAGCAGTGAAGGTTGAGAGAGGACCTGACAGAGGTGTATAAGATTATGAGGGACATAGATAGGGCTGATAGGAAGGCACTTTTCCATTAGTAGAGGGGTCAATAACCAGGGAGCATAGATTTAAGGTAAGAGGTAGAAGGCTAAGAGGGGAGTTGAAGAGAAATATTTTCACCCAGAGGATGGTGGGAGTCTGGAACTCACTGCCTGAAAGGGTGGTTGAGTCAGAAACTCTCTAACATTTAAGAAGTATTTAGATATTCACTTACATTCCCATAACCTCCAGGGCTATGGGCCAAGCGCTGGAATATGGGATTAGTGTAGTCAGATCTTTGTTGACCAGCGTGGACACACTGGGCTGAATGGCCTCCTTCTGTGCTGTAAATGTCTATGAGTCTATGATGCAAGGGGGCTTCAAGGGGACTTGGACAGGCTAATTGAATGGGCTAGAACATGGCAGATGGAATGTAATGTGAATAAGTGTGAAGTTATTCACTTTGGTAGAAAAAACAGAAAGGCAAAATACTTCTTAAATGGTGAGACGTTGGGAAGTGTTGATGTCTAAAGGGATCTGGGTGTCCTCATTTATGAGTCACTAAGAGCTAGCACGCAGGTGTAGTAAGCACTTAGGGAGGGGAATGGTATGTTGGCCTCCATCACAAAGGGTTTTGGGTACAGGAGAAAAGATGTCCGGCTGCAGTTGTATAGACCCTTGGTGAAACCTCACCTGAAGTATTGTGCACAGTTTTGGTCCCCTTATCTAAGGAGGGGTATACTTGCCATAGAGGGAGTGTGATGGAGCTTCACCAGACTAATCCCTGGCATTGTCTTATGAGGGGAGATTGGGGAGACTGGGTCTGTATTCTCTTGAGTTTCGAAGAATGAGGGGTGACCTCATTGAAACTTATAAATTCTTACAGGCATGACAGGGTGGATGGAGATAAGATGTCTCCCCTGGTTGGTGAATTTAAAGTTAGGGGATATAATCTCAGGATAAGGTCCAGGCCATTTATGACTGAGATGAGAAGGAATTTCTTCACTCAGAGTGTGGTGAATCTTTGGAATTCTCTACCTCAGAGGGTCGTGGAAACTCAATCATTGAGCGTGTTCAAGACAGAAATCAATAGATTTCTGGTGACTAATGATATAAAGGGATATGGAAATAGCGCGGGAAACTGGTGTTGAGGTGGATGATCAGCCATGATTTAACTGAATGGCGAATCAGGCTTGATGGGCTGAATGGCCTACTCCTGTTCCTATATTCCTAATATATCAATTCTGATAAAGACAGCCTACTCGTGAATAAATTTATATTTTGTAAATAAACTGGAGCACACTGTCAGAAATAGAACCCCTCACTCAGTTAACAGATTGTCACCACCCTTTGAGAGTGTATACAACAGGATAGCATTCTGGAACAGTTCAATTACAAAGTCTGTTTTCCTGGCTCTGGTTGTAAGTGTATCAGTCTTGACTGGTAACGGTTTAAAACATCAAATCTATTTTCAGAAGATTGTGCATTTGTTGTATTAATATCCTGAATATTTTCTATCATGTGGTGAATATGGTTAGCAACACTGATCTAATTGAGGCATTTAAAATTATAAAGGGATTTGACAGGGTAAATAGAGAGAAAAGACTTCCTGTTTGATGTGTCTCCAGGTATTGAAGCTACAAAGCTTCCCTATGGAGTGGGAGGAGTATAGACCGACAGGGGCAGTCCCTTGGGATCGAGGAAGGTTTGCTTCAATCTGGTTTGATTGGTTCCCAGATGGCCGATCAGCCTAATGCACGAGTCCAGACTCTGTCACATGTAGGCCAGGTGATGCTTGAAGGGTTGAGTAAATGAGTTGTTTGAAGGTTTGTTTGATCCCTCTGATGCCTCAACCTTGCCTCTGCACGTTCCCAACAAAGTCTCTCAATGTGTTGGGTGTCTCCCTGGATGAGCCTTCTTCACTTTGGATGGTCATGGCCAGGGATTCCCAGGAGTTGGTGGGGATGTTTTGACCTCTTCAAGGATGCTTTGAGGACATTCCTAAAGCATTTCCACTGTCCTCCTGGGAGTCTCCTGCCGTGACTGAGTCTGAGTAGAGCCGTTGCTTCAGGCATCTGGTGTGATGGGGTCGACAGGAATACATCACTCCCTAGTCTTTCTATACAGAATCCAACACAAGATGGCAAACCTTAAGATTAAAGCTAGACCATGAGGAGCGAAATTGGGAAACATTTCTTCAAAGGGGAATGGAAATCTGCAAGTCTCTCTGCCCTAAAGGCTCTGGGTGTTGGAGTGGCTAGACTGGGGAGTCTCCACCGGCCCACAGTTCTCCAGATTCTCCTTTCCTCTCAAATTTGTGACTTTTTTTCTTCTTAATAAGTGAGTAGCTTGGGCTGGGGCGTGTGTTAAAAAGAGTTAAATACCTCTATGCGCAGTGCTGCTCCTCTTTGAGAATATACGGCATCTGATGACGCGATTGGAAAGGCAGTATCCTGTGGCTCTGTACAGTTCAGAAGGTTTCTGGGTGACTCCTGGTTAGTTTTAATTAATTTCAGCCAAAGCAGTGGAAAGGTCTTAAAACTGCTTCAGTGTTCCTGGATTAGTGGGAAGGGAAATTAAAAAAAGAAAGGCTTGCTTTTCGATAGCCTCTTTTACAGCCAATAAAGTTCCTCCTGAAGTGTAGTCACTGTTGTAATGTAGGAAATACTGCAGCCAATTTGTGCACAAATTGCTATGTGATAATGACCAGTTAATCTGTTTTTGTGATATTCTTTGAGGGATAATTATTGGAGGGACATTGGGGAGAACGCACCTGATCTTCTTCCAATAGTGCCAAGGAGCCTTTTACATTTACCTGAGGAGACAGACAGGGCCTCCTTGGTTTAGCGTCTCATCCAAAAGACAGCACCTTAGATGGTGTAGCATTCCCTCAGTACTGGAGTGTCAGCCTTAACTTTTGTGCTCAAGTCCTGGAATGGGACTTGAACCCAGTCAGAGGCAAGAGTGCTACCAATTGAGTCATGGCTGACAAACCTATCTGCTAGGATCCCCTCTGATCCCTGGGATTGGCTAGCCTGCTGACTTTCGGTCTGGGCTCATGTTAGTGATATCCACGGGGATCAGGTACAGTTTATGAGTGAACATTTTCACAAGAGGAAGAGGAGAAAAGAGCACAGAAATGATGATAAAAGCAAAGCACTGCGGATGCTGGAAATCTCGAACAAAAACAAAAATACCTGGAAAAACTCAGCAGGTCTGATAGCATCTGTGGAGAGGGATACAGTTGACGTTTCGAGTCTGCATGACCCTTCATCAGAACTTCTCTCTGACAGAAATGATGATGTCAGGTTGTCTTCTAATTGAGAATGGGAATGACAAGGGAATCTGTGGTAGTTCTTGGTAACGTTGGGCAGTGAAAGCTTACCTCAGCCATATCAATCATCCCTAATGCTAGTGTCTTGTAGCCCAGAATGGTCCGGTTTTTATACCTCTTTCTCCTCTGTAACATTATTTGTAGTTTGTTCGCATCTCTCTTCAGGAAGTGGGGATACTGACAATGGAACAGAACAGAACAGACTTTTAATTCATGAGCCAGAGCTACAGTGAAGTTGCCTCATTGAGCGCTGATTCACTCAAAGACCTCTGAAACGCCAAACTATTCCTCATCCAATTAGTTACATCTTCATTTGTTTTTGCAAGCGCAAAAGGTAAACATATCACAGAGGCAAAGGCCTCAATCAAAGGGAAGCCAAAGTGAGAGTACACACTCCAATAACAATTCAAGAAGGCAGCTCACCGCCACCTTCTCAAGGGCAATTAGGGATGGGCAATAAATGCTGGCCCAGCCAGCGAAGCCCACATCCTGTGAATGAATTTTTTAAAATGCTAGGACCCCATTCAGCAGCGAGATAGATTCAAGTGCATTTATGATGAGTCTCATGCTCAAGGAGATTAATTGTGTAAGGGGATAGCAGGCAGCTGATCTGGTCCTTGGACCTGCTCTGAAAGTAGGCATGCAGGAAAGGCCTGGGAATGACTCTCCGTTCAGGGCTCTGCCACTGTGACCAGGCAAGTGGCATTATCACCTTTCAGGGCTCAGCTTCTCTCCTCCCTCTCATTTCCTGAAAATTATGGACTTCTCCACTAACTGAACAGACCTGAATAATGAATATGACAGATTATTCTGCTGCAGTCAGGTTTGATCCTTTCCTCGCCTGACATCTACTTTCCATCACCAATCACTGGGTAGTGAGCAGGAGCCCTCTGTGTCCAAAGCGCATTAAAGCCAATTGTAGCTGCCTGCCCTGCCACATCAACCCAGTGCGGCTGAACAGTGGCTGCTGCTTCCTGGAGCTCCCAAAGCAGCTGCTATGAAGTGGTTTCTCATTGAGATCCAGATCTGGCTGAAACTCGGATCTCACCATGTGATACAAAAGAGGGAAGCCCCTACATTTTATCCACAGAAGTTTGTTGGTTTATTTACGGCGATGGGAAAGTTCCAACCCACTGCAGCATACTTCAGGACTCAGGAAGACACACTTGAAGGGAGGTGGATACCTCCTGACTTAATCTTCCAGAAGAGTTAAGTAAAATAGTCCTTTGAAAGCAGAAAGTGACAAAACGTCTGCATATAGTAGATACCTGCAAGGAAAAGGTGAGCTCTAACTCAGTCTCCATCAGTCCACCGGGGGGGAGAAGGTATTCATTCGATCTTAGGATTCGCTTCGAGCCCTACATTGTCCAAAATGAGAGAGAAAGAGTTCCGTTATTCAGCATGCTGTGTAAATCAACCCAGTGAGAGTTCTGCCATTTGAAGCCACTGCTTGCTCCTGGACCTATTAAGATTGCTTTCAAGGGAACATCTCCGAAGAGGTTCCAATGACGCTGATGGAGCAGGCTGGTGTTACAGTGACACAGTATCTCAACATGCTGTTCTGAATAAGACAATATACCCATAATCCCAAACGCTTCATCCTTTCAGTTTTGACAGTATGGTGGAACTGAATGTGTGTGAGTGGGAGAGGAAGCCAGTTGTTGGAGGTGTGCTCACTGTGTTAGGACATGTAGGAGTGGAACCATTTATTTCTATGACAGAGAGGACACCCTACTTGTTTCTGCGTTTCTGTCTATGTGGCAGTCAGCTCAACAGCAGCAAAAGGCAAATAAATGTGGTTCAGGACAACTCCCTCCTCATTAATCCACCTGGAGTCTCTCACCTGGATGTACAAGCTGAACAAACCACTTACTGACAGAGGAGGAGGGAATCCGACTTGATGCTGATGTGTGGCATTTTTATACGCCTTCTGGTGTTTGGAGACAGAATCGGTTAATTATTTTTCTTTATTTTGGTGAATAAAGTGCAGTATCAGGGTACAGAAATATTCCATACAAAAGGAGCCGATAACAAATTATAAATATATAAAATTACATAAATTATAAGAGAATTAAAGACCTGAAGCTGCTTACTGTCCTCTTGTATTGCTTTCTCCCATTACAAATGTTCTTCCTTCCTTGTCTGGAGTCACTGACTCTCGCTGAGGTACTGCCTCTTAATACCTCTCCAGGTATTAAAGTGCAAAAATGGCCACTGAATTCAGTTATTTGAGCCAGGAAATGGCCGACCCCACAAATAGGACATTCTAAAAACAGGTTTGACTATAGCCCTATTGCACAGCGGTGCAAAGGGAGCGCAGGGTGGTGACTGTGTGTCAGAAGAAGTGGATGTGGTCAATGGAGCTTCTAGGAGCTTGGGCCTGTTAGGCACCCAAGATACACCCATTGGTATTTTCTCAAAGGTCCCAGAAACACTTGCCACTTGTCAGCCCAAGCCTGGATATTGTCCAGGTCTTGCTGCATTTGGACATGGACTGCTTCAGTATCTGAGGAGTCACAAATGGTGCTGAACATTGTGCAATCATCAGCGAACATCCCCACTTCTGACCTTATGATGGAAGGAAGGTCAGTGATGAAGCAGCTGAAGATGGTTGGGCTGAAGACACTACCCTGAGGAACTCCTGCAGTGATGTCCTGGAGCTGAGATGACTGACCTCCAACAGCCACAACCACCTTCCTTTGTGCTAGGAATGACTCCAACCAGCAGAGAGCTTTCCCCCTGATTCCCATTGACTCCAGTTTTGCTTGATGTCACACTCAGTCAAATATCAAGGGCAGTCACTCTCACCTCATCTCAATGGCATTACTATCACTGAATCCCTCACTATCAACATCCTGGAGGTTACCATTGACCAGAAACTGAACTGGACTAGCCATGTAAATACTGTGGCTACAACAGCAGGTCAGAGGCTGGGAATCCTGTGGCAAGTAACTCACCTCCTGACTCCCCAAAGCCTGTTTACCATCTACAAGGCACAAGTCAGGAGTGTGATGGAATGCTCTCCACTTACCTAGATGAGTGTAACTCCAACAACACTCAAGGAGCTTGACACCATCCAGGATAAAGCAGCCGCTTGATTGGCACCCCATCCAACACCTTCAACATTCACTCCCTCCACCACTGACGCACAGTAGCAGCAGTGTGTGTACCATCTACAAGATGCACTGCAGAAACTTACCAAGGCTCCTTTGACAACACCTGACAGCACCCACAACCTCTACCAGCTAGCAGGACAAGGGCAGTAGATGCATGGGAGCACCACCACCTGCAAGTTCCCCTCCAAGTCACACAGCCTTCTGACTTGGAATTATATCGCTGTTCCTTCACTGTCGCTGGATGAAAATCCTAGAACTCCCTTCCTAAAAGCACCGTGGCTCTTTCTACACCACGTGGACTGCAGTGGGTGGTTGGCAAGATGTGAGAAGTGGTGGGGCCTCAACTTTTACAGTTTATATAAATGACTTGGATGAAGGGACTGAAGGCATGGTTGCTACATTTGCTGATAACACAAAGATAGGTAGGAAGGTAAATTGTGAGAAGTCATAAGGAGGCTACAAAATGAAATGGATAGGTTAAATGAGTGGGCAAAGATCTGGAAAATGGAGTATAACAAGAGAAAATGTGAAATTGTCCATTTTGGCAGGAAGAATAAAAGAGAAGTATATTATCTAAATGGTGAGAGATTGCAGAGCTCTGAGATTGAGAGATCTGGGTGTCCTAGTGCATGAATCACAAAAGGTTAGTAAGTAGGTACAGCAGGTAATTAGGAAAGCTAATAGAATGGTTTTGTTTATTGTGAGGCGAATAGATTATAAAAGTAGGGAGGTTATGCTTCAGTTATACAGGGCATTGGTGAGACCACATCTGGATACAGTGTACAGTACTGGTCTCCTTATTTAAGGAAGGAACTAAATTCATGAGAAGCAGTTCAGGGAAGGTTTACTATACTGGGCGGGTTGTCTTATGAGGAAAGGTCAGACAGGCTGGGCTTGTATCCACTGGAGTTTAATGAGTAAGAGGCGACTTGATTGAAACATATAAGATCCTGGTGGGTCTTAACAGGGTGGATGTGGACAGGATATTTCCTCTTGTGGGAGAATCTAGAACTAGGGGTCACTGTTTAAAAATAATTTAAGACAGAGATGAAAATGTTTTCTCTCAGAGGGTCCTGAGTCTTTGGAACTCTCTTCCTCAAAAGGCGGTGGAAGCAGAGTCTTTGAATATTTTTAAGGCAGAGCTAGATAGATTTTTGATTAACAAGGGGGTGAAAGGTTATCGGGGGAAGGCAGGAATGTGGGGTTGAGGTTACATTCAGATCAGCCATGATCTTATTGAAGGCAGCGCAGGCTCGAGGGGCCGAGTGGCCGCTCCTGCTTCTAATTTATAGCTCTCGAGGGCAATTAGGGATGGGCAATAAATGCTGGCTTAGCATCCCATGAATGAGGGTAAAAAATTAACACCAAATCCCATTCACCTAACACTCATTTGAGGGTTGACTTACACTGGCTCCCAGTTAAATAACGCCTCAAATTTAAAATTCTTATCCTAGTTTTCAAATCCTCCATGGCCTTGTCCCTCCCTATATCTGTAATCTCCTCCAACCCGACAACCCACCAGGATACCTGCGTTCCTCTGATTCTGGTCTCTTCAGCTCCAGTGGTCACGGTGCTTTCAGCTGCCTGGCCCCTCATTTCTGGAATTCCCTCCCTTTAAGATGCTCTGAAAGACAGTCACTGACCAAGCCTTTGGCTTGCTGTCTTATTTTGCTTTATAATGCTGCTGTGTCATGTACTGGGACAGTTTAATAGGCTCAGTGTCATTTCAATACAAGTCATTGTTGTTGTTCCACAGATGCTGCCTCACACAATCAGCAAACAAGGTAGACAACTAGTACGTCTATTCCGGCCTACAAGAAATTGCTTCAAATAGCACCAGCACTATTTACTATTCACCTGTAGCATCCATAATACTGACCCTCAATCACAGGAGTGCCTCAGTACTGACCCTCCATCGTCATAGTAGTCCCTCAGTACTGATACTCTGTCGCCACAGGAACCCCTCAGTACTGCCCCTCCGTCATGGCTGGACTCCCTCAGTACTGAGCCTACGTCATCGCGGGAGTCCATCAGCACAGCCCCTCCATCATTGCAGGAATCCCTCAGTACTGCCTCTCTGTCATCACAGCAGCCCTTCAGTACTGACCCTCTGACAGTGCAGCACTCCCTCAGTACAGACCCTCTGACAGTGCGGCGCTCCCTCAGTACTGACCCCCTGACAGTGCAGCGCTCCCTCAGTGCTGACCCTCTGACAGTGCAGCACTCCCTCAGTACTGACCCTCTGACAGTGCAGCACTCCCTCAGTACTGACCCTCTGACAGTGCAGCACTCCCTCAGTACTGACCCTCTGACAGTGCGGCGCTCCCTCAGTACTGACCCCCTGACAGTGCAGCGCTCCCTCAGTGCTGACCCTCTGACAGTGCAGCACTCCCTCAGTACAGACCGTCTGACAGTGCAGCACTCCCTCAGTACTGACCCTCTGACAGTGCGGCGTTCCCTCAGTACTGACCCCCTGACAGTGCAGCGCTCCCTCAGTGCTGACCCTCTGACAGTGCAGCACTCCCTCAGTACAGACCGTCTGACAGTGCAGCACTCCCTCAGTACTGACCCTCTGACAGTGCAGCACCCCCCTCAGTTCAGACCCTCTGACAGTGCAGCGCTCCCTCAGTACTGACCCTCTGACAGTGCAGCCCTCCCTCAGCACTGACCCTCTGACAGTGCAGCACTCCCTCAGTACTGACCCTCTGACAGTGCAGCACTCCCTCAGTACTGACCCTCTGATAGTGCGGCACTCCCTCAGTACTGACCCTCTGACAGTGCAGCCCTCCCTCAGTACTGGCCCTCCGACAGTGCACCACTCCCTCAGTACTGGCTTTCTGACAGTGCACTTCCTCAGTAGTGACCCTCTGACAGTGCAGCACTCCCGGAGTAATGACCCTCTGACAGTGCAGCACTCCCTCAGTACTGACTCTCTGACAGTGCAGCACTCCCTCAGTACTGACCCTCTGACAGTGCAGCACTCCCGGAGTAATGACCCTCTGACAGTGCAGCACTCCCTCAGTACTGACTCTCTGACAGTGCAGCACTCCCTCAGTACTGACCCTCTGACAGTGCAGCACTCCCTCAGTACTGACCCTCTGACAGTGCAGCACTCTCTCAGTACTGACCCTCTGACAGTGCAGCACTCCCTCAGTACTGACTCTCTGACAGTGCAGCACTCCCTCAGTACTGACCCTCTGACAGTGCAGCACTCCCTCAGTACTGACCCTCTGACAGTGCAGCACTCCCTCAGTACTGACACTCTGACAGTGCAGCACTCCCTCAGTACTGACCCTCCGACAGTGCGGCATTCCCTCAGTACTGACCCTCTGACAGTGCAGCACTCCCTCAGTACTGACCCTCTGACAGTGCAGCACTCTCTCAGTACTGACCCTCTGACAGTGCAGCACTCTCTCAGTACCCTATGACCAGACCAGCCTCCAGTCCATGTTGAGGTTTTGGAGTGGGGTTGAAACAGACAATATTCTGATGTAGAGGTAAATGCGCCGAGGTGACATGTTCAATCTGTACATCTGAAGTGTAAGTGCAGGGTCAGTTAAAGGATATATTTAAAGTTGGGTCCTTGTGACTGAGGTCCATTTCCATGGGAATTAGCTCCTGCATCCACATAAACCAATGTCATAACAAGTCGCTAAAAAGAGCATTTTACATTGACTAGAAACGAGAATTGGATTTATGTGTGGAAACAAAAGTGCAGCTGCAGGAGCAAAATTAGATTTACTTTCTTCCGCATGTTGCTCCATGTGCCTCTCTCATCAAAGGACTGATAACATCCCTGGGAAATACAAGAATGTTCTTGAGATGTGGAAAATATCATTCTCGAAAATAGTTTCAGTTATACGTTGTGGGAAAAGATTAAAATCCAAATCAACAAGATGAGATTTAGAAGGTTCAGCACATCTCCCCATTGGTTGCGTTGGTAAAGGAAGGAGTTCAATGATGGAGTCAGCCTGTTGGGATTCATTGAGTGAGTGTGTGTCAGCAAGTGTAGCAGGAATGGCCCCGCCATTGATCTGAACCCTGGACAATGAGAGGGGAATGTGCCCGGCTTCCCATGCTGATCCTTGCTGGGAAACTGGAGGTGCACAGGGATCAGGTGAGGTCAGGAACAAGCAGGGCTGGAATGCAGGGATGAAGACTCCTCATGGCTTCTTCTGTCAGGCTGCTCAAACCTTGTTAATGTGGATATTGGAGCATCAATGTCTAGCTTTGCACATGGAGAATGGTCTATTAAGCAAGATCTCAGAAGGTGCACTTACTCATGGAGATATATATCATAGCAGGAGTCCATCTTTCAGAAACTGAGTGAAAAAAGGGATGGATTTAGCATTAATAGAAACTATAAATTTAACCAAAGCAAAACACTGTGAGAGCTGGAAATTCTTTTTCATTCATTCATGGGATGTGGGCATCACTGGCTTGGCCAGCATTTATTATACCTCCCACGAATGAACAAAAATAAAAGTTGGGGACTTCAACCATCCTATCAACTGGGATACGACAGAGTGAAGAGCACAGAGGGCACAGGATTCTTCAACTGCATTCAAGAGAACTTCTCTGGTCAACACGTAACAAGCCCAATGAGAGGTGGGGCAATTCTAGATTGAGTCTGAGGAAATGAAGCTGGGCAAGGGGACGGAGTAGCAGTGGGGGAACATTTTGCAGATAATGACCAGAATAGAGTTAGATTAGCAACAGAATGGAAAAGGACAAGGACAGAAGAGGAGTAGAAGTTCTAAATTGGGGGAAAACAAATTTTCCAAAGCTGAGAGGGGATCTGGTGAAAGTGGACTGGATACAGACACTTGAAGTAAAATTCCGGGACAGATCATGGGCCTGTATAACCCTTCTTCTGAGCTAAAGAGAAGTGGGCTGGGTGGGGGGGGGCACAGTCGGGTGGAGAGCAGTGGGCTGGAGGGGGGCCAGTAGGTTGTTGAGCAGTGTGCTGGGGGTGGGGGGACAGTAGGTGCTGAGCAGTGGGCTGGGGGGGGGACAGTAGGTGTTGAGCAGTGTGCTGGGGGGGGGGACAGTAGGTGTTGAGCAGTGGGCTGGGGGGGGGGGACAGTAGGTGTTGAGCAGTGGGCTGGGGGGGGGGACAGTAGGTGTTGAGCAGTGGGCTGGGGGGGGACAGTAGGTGTTGAGCAGTGGGCTGGGGGGGGGGGACAGTAGGTGTTGAGCAGTGGGCTGGGGGGGGGGGACAGTAGGTGTTGAGCAGTGGGCTGGGGGGGGGACAGTAGGTGTTGAGCAGTGGGCTGGGGGGGGAGGGACAGTAGGTGTTGAGCAGTGGGCTGGGGGGGGGACAGTAGGTGTTGAGCAGTGGGCTGGGGGGGGACAGTAGGTGTTGAGCAGTGGGCTGGGGGGGGGGGACAGTAGGTGTTGAGCAGTGGGCTGGGGGGGGGGGACAGTAGGTGTTGAGCAGTGGGCTGGGGGGGGGGGCAGTAGGTGTTGAGTAGTGGGCTGGGGGGGGGGACAGTAGGTGTTGAGCAGTGGGCTGGGGGGGGGGACAGTAGGTGTTGAGCAGTGGGCTGGGGCTGGGGGGGTACAGTAGGTGTTGAGCAGTGGGCTGGGGCTGGGGGGGGGACAGTAGGTGTTGAGCAGTGGGCTGGGGGGGGGGACAGTAGGTGTTGAGCAGTGGGCTGGGGGGGGGCAGTAGGTGTTGAGTAGTGGGCTGGGGGGGGGGGACAGTAGGTGTTGAGCAGTGGGCTGGGGGGGGACAGTAGGTGTTGAGCAGTGGGCTGGGGCTGGGGGGGGGACAGTAGGTGTTGAGCAGTGGGCTGGGGGGGCGACAGTAGGTGTTGAGCAGTGGGCTGGGGCTGGGGGGGGGACAGTAGGTGTTGAGCAGTGGGCTGGGGGGGGGGACAGTAGGTGTTGAGCAGTGGGCTGGGGGGGGGGACAGTAGGTGTTGAGCAGTGGGCTGGGGGGGGGACAGTAGGTGTTGAGCAGTGGGCTGGGGCTGGGGGGGTACAGTAGGTGTTGAGCAGTGGGCTGGGGGGGGGGACAGTAGGTGTTGAGCAGTGGGCTGGGGGGGGGACAGTAGGTGTTGAGCAGTGGGCTGGGGGGGGGGGGGGGGGGACAGTAGGTGTTGAGCAGTGGGCTGGGGCTGGGGGGGGGGGACAGTAGGTGTTGAGCAGTGGGCTGGGGGGGGGGACAGTAGGTGTTGAGCAGTGGGCTGGGGGGGGGGACAGTAGGTGTTGAGCAGTGGGCTGGGGGGGGACAGTAGGTGTTGAGCAGTGGGCTGGGGGGGGGGGACAGTAGGTGTTGAGCAGTGGGCTGGGGGGGGGGACAGTAGTTGTTGAGCAGTGGGCTGGGGGGGGGACAGTAGGTGTTGAGCAGTGGGCTGGGGGGGGGGGGACAGTAGGTGTTGAGCAGTGGGCTGGGGGGGGGGACAGTAGGTGTTGAGCAGTGGGCTGGGGGGGGGACAGTAGGTGTTGAGCAGTGGGCTGGGGGGGGACAGTAGGTGTTGAGCAGTGGGCTGGGGGGGGGGGGGACAGTAGGTTGTTGAGCAGTGGGCTGGGGCTGGGGGGGGACAGTAGTTGTTGAGCAGTGGGCTGGGGGGGGGGACAGTAGATGGAGAGCAGTGGGCTGGGGGGGGGATAGTAGGTGTTGAGCAGTGGGCTGGGGCTGGGGGGGGGGACAGTAGGTGTTGAGCAGTGGGCTGGGGGGGGGGGGACAGTAGGTGTTGAGCAGTGGGCTGGGGGGGGGGACAGTAGGTGTTGAGCAGTGTGCTGGGGGGGGGACAGTAGGTGTTGAGCAGTGGGCTGGGGGGGGGACAGTAGGTGTTGAGCAGTGGGCTGGGGGGGGGGACAGTAGGTTGTTGAGCAGTGGGCTGGGGGGGGGGACAGTAGGTGTTGAGCAGTGGGCTGGGGGGGGGACAGTAGGTGTTGAGCAGTGGGCTGGGGGGGGGGACAGTAGGTGTTGAGCAGTGGGCTGGGGGGGGGGGACAGTAGGTGTTGAGCAGTGGGCTGGGGGGGGGGGACAGTAGGTGTTGAGCAGTGGGCTGGGGGGGACAGTAGGTGTTGAGCAGTGGGCTGGGGGGGGGGACAGTAGGTGTTGAGCAGTGGGCTGGGGGGGGGGACAGTAGGTGTTGAGCAGTGGGCTGGGGGGGGGACAGTTGGTGTTGAGCAGTGGGCTGGGGGGGGGACAGTAGGTGTTGAGCAGTGGGCTGGGGGGGGGGACAGTAGGTGTTGAGCAGTGGGCTGGGGCTGGGGGGGGGGACAGTAGGTGTTGAGCAGTGGGCTGGGGGGGGACAGTAGGTGTTGAGCAGTGGGCTGGGGGGGGACAGTAGGTGTTGAGCAGTGGGCTGGGGGGGACAGTAGGTGTTGAGCAGTGGGCTGGGGGGGGGGGACAGTAGGTGTTGAGCAGTGGGCTGGGGGGGGGGACAGTAGGTTGTTGAGCAGTGGGCTGGGGGGGGGGGACAGTAGGTGTTGAGCAGTGGGCTGGGGGGGGGACAGTTGGTGTTGAGCAGTGGGCTGGGGCTGGGGGGGGGGACAGTAGGTGTTGAGCAGTGGGCTGGGGGGGGGACAGTAGGTGTTGAGCAGTGGGCTGGGGGGGGGACAGTAGGTGTTGAGCAGTGGGCTGGGGGGGGACAATAGGTGTTGAGCAGTGGGGCTGGGGGGGGGGGACAGTAGGTGTTGAGCAGTGGGCTGGGGGGGGGACAGTAGGTGTTGAGCAGTGGGCTGGGGGGGGGGACAGTAGGTGTTGAGCAGTGGGCTGGGGGGGGGGACAGTAGGTGTTGAGCAGTGGGCTGGGGGGGGGACAGTAGGTGTTGAGCAGTGGGCTGGGGCTGGGGGGGGGACAGTAGGTGTTGAGCAGTGGGCTGGGGGGGGGACAGCAGGTGTTGAGCAGTGGGCTGGGGGGGGGGACAGTAGGTGTTGAGCAGTGGGCTGGGGGGGGGGACAGTAGGTGTTGAGCAGTGGGCTGGGGGGGGGGACAGTAGGTGTTGAGCAGTGGGCTGGGGGGGGGGACAGTAGGTGTTGAGCAGTGGGCTGGGGGGGGGGGGGACTAGTAGGTGTTGAGCAGTGGGCTGGGGGGGGGACAGTAGGTGTTGAGCAGTGGGCTGGGGGGGGGGACAGTAGGTGTTGAGCAGTGGGCTGGGGGGGGGGACAGTAGGTGTTGAGCAGTGGGCTGGGGGGGGGGACAGTAGGTGTTGAGCAGTGGGCTGGGGGGGGGGACAGTAGGTGTTGAGCAGTGGGCTGGGGGGGGGGACAGTAGGTGTTGAGCAGTGGGCTGGGGGGGGGGGGACAGTAGTTGTTGAGCAGTGGGCTGGGGGGGGGGGACAGTAGGTGTTGAGCAGTGGGCTGGGGGGGGGACAGTAGGTGTTGAGCAGTGGGCTGGGGGGGGGGACAGTAGTTGTTGAGCAGTGGGCTGGGGGGGGGGACAGTAGGTGTTGAGCAGTGGGCTTGGGGGGGGGGACAGTAGGTGTTGAGCAGTGGGCTGGGGGGGGGGGACAGTAGGTGTTGAGCAGTGGGCTGGGGGGGGGGACAGTAGGTGGTGAGCAGTGGGCTGGGGGGGGGACAGTAGGTGTTGAGCAGTGGGCTGGGGGGGGGGACAGTAGGTGTTGAGCAGTGGGCTGGGGGGGGGGGGACAGTAGGTGTTGAGCAGTGGGCTGGGGCTGGGGGGGGGACAGTAGGTGTTGAGCAGTGGGCTGGGGGGGGGGACAGTAGGTGTTGAGCAGTGGGCTGGGGGGGGGGGACAGTAGGTGTTGAGCAGTGGGCTGGGGGGGGGACAGTAGGTGTTGAGCAGTGGGCTGGGGGGGGGGACAGTAGGTGTTGAGCAGTGGGCTGGGGGGGGGGACAGTAGGTGTTGAGCAGTGGGCTGGGGGGGGGACAGTAGGTGTTGAGCAGTGGGCTGGGGGGGGGGGACAGTAGGTGTTGAGCAGTGGGCTGGGGGGGGGGGACAGTAGGTGTTGAGCAGTGGGCTGGGGGGGGGGGACAGTAGGTGTTGAGCAGTGGGCTGGGGGGGGGGACAGTAGGTGTTGAGCAGTGGGGCTGGGGGGGGGACAGTAGGTGTTTAGCAGTGGGCTGGGGGGGGACAGTAGGTGTTGAGCAGTGGGCTGGGGGGGGGACAGTAGGTGTTGAGCAGTGGGCTGGGGGGGGGACAGTAGGTGTTGAGCAGTGGGCTGGGGGGGGGGGACAGTAGGTGTTGAGCAGTGGGCTGGGGGGGGGACAGTAGGTGTTGAGCAGTGGGGCTGGGGGGGGGACAGTAGGTGTTGAGCAGTGGGCTGGGGCTGGGGGGGGGGACAGTAGGTGTTGAGCAGTGGGCTGGGGGGGGGACAGTAGGTGTTGAGCAGTGGGCTGGGGGGGGGGGACAGTAGGTGTTGAGCAGTGGGCTTGGGGGGGGGGGACAGTAGGTGTTGAGCAGTGGGCTGGGGGGGGGGACAGTAGGTGTTGAGCAGTGGGCTGGGGGGGGGGACAGTAGGTGTTGAGCAGTGGGCTGGGGGGGGGGGACAGTAGGTGTTGAGCAGTGGGCTGGGGGGGGGACAGTAGTGTTGAGCAGTGGGCTGGGGGGGGGACAGTAGGTGTTGAGCAGTGGGCTGGGGGGGGGACAGTAGGTGTTGAGCAGTGGGCTGGGGGGGGGACAGTAGGTGTTGAGCAGTGGGCTGGGGGGGGGACAGTAGGTGTTGAGCAGTGGGCTGGGGGGGGGACAGTAGGTGTTGAGCAGTGGGCTGGGGCTGGGGGGGGGGACAGTAGGTGTTGAGCAGTGGGCTGGGGGGGGGGGACAGTAGGTGTTGAGCAGTGGGCTGGGGGGGGGGGACAGTAGGTGTTGAGCAGTGGGCTGGGGGGGGGGACAGTAGGTGTTGAGCAGTGGGCTGGGGGGGGGGACAGTAGGTGTTGAGCAGTGGGCTGGGGGGGGGGACAGTAGGTGTTGAGCAGTGGGCTGGGGGGGGGGGACAGTAGGTGTTGAGCAGTGGGCTGGGGCTGGGGGGGGGACAGTAGGTGTTGAGCAGTGGGCTGGGGGGGGGGGGACAGTAGGTGTTGAGCAGTGGGCTGGGGGGGGGACAGTAGGTGTTGAGCAGTGGGCTGGGGTGGGGGGGGGACAGTAGGTGTTGAGCAGTGGGCTGGGGGGGGGACAGTAGTGTTGAGCAGTGGGCTGGGGGGGGGACAGTAGGTGTTGAGCAGTGGGCTGGGGGGGGGGGACAGTAGGTGTTGAGCAGTGGGCTGGGGGGGGGGGACAGTAGGTGTTGAGCAGTGGGCTGGGGTGGGGGGGGACAGTAGGTGTTGAGCAGTGGGCTGGGGGGGGGGACAGTAGGTGTTGAGCAGTGGGCTGGGGGGGGGGACAGTAGGTGTTGAGCAGTGGGCTGGGGGTGGGGACAGTAGGTGTTGAGCAGTGGGCTGGGGGGGGGACAGTAGGTGTTGAGCAGTGGGCTGGGGGGGGGACAGTAGGTGTTGAGCAGTGGGCTGGGGGGGGGGACAGTAGGTGTTGAGCAGTGGGCTGGGGGGGGGGACAGTAGGTGTTGAGCAGTGGGCTGGGGGGGGGGGGACAGTAGGTGTTGAGCAGTGGGCTGGGGGGGGGGACAGTAGGTGTTGAGCAGTGGGCTGGGGGGGGGGACAGTAGGTGTTGAGCAGTGGGCTGGGGGGGGGACAGTAGGTGTTGAGCAGTGGGCTGGGGGGGGGGGACAGTAGGTGTTGAGCAGTGGGCTGGGGGGGGGACAGTAGGTGTTGAGCAGTGGCTAGTAGGTGTTGAGCAGTGGGCTGGGGGGGGGGACAGTAGGTGTTGAGCAGTGGGCTGGGGGGGGACAGTAGGTGTTGAGCAGTGGGCTGGGGGGGGGGACAGTAGGTGTTGAGCAGTGGGCTGGGGGGGGACAGTAGGTGTTGAGCAGTGGGCTGGGGGGGGGACAGTAGGTTATTGAGCAGTGGGCTGGGGGGGGGACAGTAGGTGTTGAGCAGTGGGCTGGGGCAGGGGGGGGGACAGTAGGTGTTGAGCAGTGGGCTGGGGGTGGGGGGGGGACAGTAGGTGTTGAGCAGTGGGCTGGGGGGGGGACAGTAGGTGTTGAGCAGTGGGCTGGGGGGGGGGACAGTAGGTGTTGAGCAGTGGGCTGGGGGTGTGACAGTAGGTGTTGAGCAGTGGGCTGGGGGGGGACAGTAGGTGTTGAGCAGTGGGCTGGGGGGGGACAGTAGGTGTTGAGCAGTGGGCTGGGGGGGGGGACAGTAGGTGTTGAGCAGTGGGCTGGGGGGGGGGACAGTAGGTGTTGAGCAGTGGGCTGGGGGGGGGACAGTAGTTGTTGAGCAGTGGGCTGGGGGGGGGGACAGTAGATGGAGAGCAGTGGGCTGGGTGGGGGGGGACAGTAGGTGTTGAGCAGTGGGCTGGGGGGGGGACAGTAGGTGTTGAGCAGTGGGCTGGGGGGGGGACAGTAGGTGTTGAGCAGTGGGCTGGGGGGGGGGGTCAGTAGGTGTTGAGCAGTGGGCTGGGGGGGGGGGACAGTAGGTGTTGAGCAGTGGGCTGGGGGGGGGACAGTAGGTGTTGAGCAGTGGGCTGGGGGGGGGACAGTAGGTGTTGAGCAGTGGGCTGGGGGGGGGGACAGTAGGTGTTGAGCAGTGGGCTGGGGGGGGGACAGTAGGTGTTGAGCAGTGGGCTGGGGGGGGGGACAGTAGGTGTTGAGCAGTGGGCTGGGGCTGGGGGGGGGACAGTAGGTCTTGAGCAGTGGGCTGGGGGGGGGGGACAGTAGATGGAGAGCAGTGGGCTGGGGGGGGGGGACAGTAGGTGTTGAGCAGTGGGCTGGGGGGGGGACAGTAGGTGTTGAGCAGTGTGCTGGGGGGGGACAGTAGGTTGTTGAGCAGTGGGCTGGGGGGGGGACAGTAGGTTATTGAGCAGTGGGCTGGGGGGGGGACAGTAGGTGTTGAGCAGTGGGCTGGGGGTGGGGGGGGGGACAGTAGGTGTTGAGCAGTGGGCTGGGGGGGGACAGTAGGTGTTGAGCAGTGGGCTGGGGGGGGACAGTAGGTGTTGAGCAGTGGGCTGGGGGGGGGGACAGTAGGTGTTGAGCAGTGGGCTGGGGGGGGGACAGTAGGTGTTGAGCAGTGGGCTGGGGGGGGGGACAGTAGTTGTTGAGCAGTGGGCTGGGGGGGGGGACAGTAGATGGAGAGCAGTGGGCTGGGGGGGGGGGACAGTAGGTGTTGAGCAGTGGGCTGGGGGGGGGGACAGTAGGTGTTGAGCAGTGGGCTGGGGGGGGGACAGTAGGTGTTGAGCAGTGGGCTGGGGGGGGGGGTCAGTAGGTGTTGAGCAGTGGGCTGGGGGGGGGGCACAGTAGGTGTTGAGCAGTGGGCTGGGGGGGGACAGTAGGTGTTGAGCAGTGGGCTGGGGGGGGACAGTAGGTGTTGAGCAGTGGGCTGGGGGGGGGGACAGTAGGTGTTGAGCAGTGGGCTGGGGGGGGGGGGGACAGTAGGTGTTGAGCAGTGGGCTGGGGGGGGGACAGTAGGTGTTGAGCAGTGGGCTGGGGGGGGGGACAGTAGGTGTTGAGCAGTGGGCTGGAGGGGGACAGTAGGTGTTGAGCAGTGGGCTGGGGCTGGGGGGGGGACAGTAGGTGTTGAGCAGTGGGCTGGGGGGGGGGACAGTAGATGGAGAGCAGTGGGCTGGGGGGGGGGGACAGTAGGTGTTGAGCAGTGGGCTGGGGGGGGGACAGTAAGTGTTGAGCAGTGTGCTGGGGGGGGGGACAGTAGGTGTTGAGCAGTGGGCTGGGGGGGACAGTAGGTGTTGAGCAGTGGGCTGGGGGGGGGGACAGTAGGTGTTGAGCAGTGGGCTGGGGGGGGGGACAGTAGGTGTTGAGCAGTGGGCTGGGGGGGGGGACAGTAGGTTGTTGAGCAGTGGGCTCGGGGGGGGGACAGTAGGTTATTGAGCAGTGGGCTGGGGGGGGGACAGTAGGTGTTGAGCAGTGGGCTGGGGGGGGGACAGTAGGTGTTGAGCAGTGGGCTGGGGGGGGGGGACAGTAGGTGTTGAGCAGTGGGCTGGGGGGGGGGACAGAAGGTGTTGAGCAGTGGGCTGGGGGGGGGGACAGTAGGTGTTGAGCAGTGGGCTGCGGGGGGGACAGTAGGTGTTGAGCAGTGGGCTGGGGGGGGGACAGTAGGTGTTGAGCAGTGGGCTGGGGCTGGGGGGGGGGGACAGTAGGTGTTGAGCAGTGGGCTGGTGGGGGGGGGACAGTAGGTGTTGAGCAGTGGGCTGGGGGGGGGACAGTAGGTGTTGAGCAGTGGGCTGGGGGGGGGACAGTAGGTGTTGAGCAATGGGCTGGGGGGGGGGGACAGTAGTTGTTGAGCAGTGGGCTGGGGGTGGGGGGGGGACAGTAGGTGTTGAGCAGTGGGCTGGGGGGGGACAGTAGTTGTTGAGCAGTGGGCTGGGGGGGGGGACAGTAGGTGTTGAGCAGTGGGCTGGGGGGGGGACAGTAGGTGTTGAGCAGTGGGCTGGGGGGGGGGACAGTAGGTGTTGAGCAGTGGGCTGGGGGGGGGGACAGTAGGTGTTGAGCAGTGGGCTGGGGGGGGGGACAGTAGGTGTTGAGCAGTGGGCTGGGGGGGGGGGACAGTAGGTGTTGAGCAGTGGGCTGGGGGGGGGACAGTAGTTGTTGAGCAGTGGGCTGGGGGGGGGGACAGTAGATGGAGAGCAGTGGGCTGGGGGGGGGGGACAGTAGGTGTTGAGCAGTGGGCTGGGGGGGGGGACAGTAGGTGTTGAGCAGTGTGCTGGGGGGGGACAGTAGGTTGTTGAGCAGTGGGCTGGGGGGGGGACAGTAGGTTATTGAGCAGTGGGCTGGGGGGGGGACAGTAGGTGTTGAGCAGTGGGCTGGGGCAGGGGGGGGACAGTAGGTGTTGAGCAGTGGGCTGGGGGTGGGGGGGGGACAGTAGGTGTTGAGCAGTGGGCTGGGGGGGGACAGTAGGTGTTGAGCAGTGGGCTGGGGGGGGACAGTAGGTGTTGAGCAGTGGGCTGGCGGGGGGACAGTAGGTGTTGAGCAGTGGGCTGGGGGGGGGGACAGTAGGTGTTGAGCAGTGGGCTGGGGGGGGGGTCAGTAGGTGTTGAGCAGTGGGCTGGGGGGGGGGGACAGTAGGTGTTGAGCAGTGGGCTGGGGGGGGGACAGTAGGTGTTGAGCAGTGGGCTGGGGGGGGGACAGTAGGTGTTGAGCAGTGGGCTGGGGGGGGGGACAGTAGGTGTTGAGCAGTGGGCTGGGGGGGGGACAGTAGGTGTTGAGCAGTGGCTGGGGGGGGGGACAGTAGGTGTTGAGCAGTGGGCTGGGGGGGGGACAGTAGGTGTTGAGCAGTGGGCTGGGGCTGGGGGGGGGACAGTAGGTGTTGAGCAGTGGGCTGGGGGGGGGGACAGTAGATGGAGAGCAGTGGGCTGGGGGGGGGGGGACAGTAGGTGTTGAGCAGTGGGCTGGGGGGGGGACAGTAGGTGTTGAGCAGTGTGCTGGGGGGGGACAGTAGGTTGTTGAGCAGTGGGCTCGGGGGGGGACAGTAGGTTATTGAGCAGTGGGCTGGGGGGGGGACAGTAGGTGTTGAGCAGTGGGCTGGGGGGGGGACAGTAGGTGTTGAGCAGTGGGCTGGGGGGGGGGGACAGTAGGTGTTGAGCAGTGGGCTGGGGGGGGGACAGAAGGTGTTGAGCAGTGGGCTGGGGGGGGGGACAGTAGGTGTTGAGCAGTGGGCTGCGGGGGGGGACAGTAGGTGTTGAGCAGTGGGCTGGGGGGGGACAGTAGGTGTTGAGCAGTGGGCTGGGGCTGGGGGGGGGGACAGTAGGTGTTGAGCAGTGGGCTGGGGGGGGGGACAGTAGGTGTTGAGCAGTGGGCTGGGGGGAGAGTAGGTGTTGAGCAGTGGGCTGGGGGGGGACAGTAGGTGTTGAGCAGTGGGCTGGGGGGGGGGACAGTAGGTGTTGAGCAGTGGGCTGGGGGGGGGGGACTGTAGGTGTTGAGCTGTGGGCTGGGGGGGGGGACAGTAGGTGTTGAGCAGTGGGCTGGGGGGGGGGACAGTAGGTGTTGAGCAGTGGGCTGGGGGGGGGACAGTAGTTGTTGAGCAGTGGGCTGGGGGGGGGGGACAGTAGGTGTTGAGCAGTGGGCTGGGGGGGGGGACAGTAGTTGTTGAGCAGTGGGCTGGGGGGGGGGACAGTAGGTGTTGAGCAG
The DNA here is from genome assembly GCA_026770705.1 of Isurus oxyrinchus. Lineage (NCBI taxonomy): Eukaryota > Metazoa > Chordata > Chondrichthyes > Lamniformes > Lamnidae > Isurus > Isurus oxyrinchus. The sequence goes on along the minus strand of JANJGN010000006.1, from coordinate 191,495,576 downwards.
TGGGCTGGGGGGGGGGGACAGTAGGTGTTGAGCAGTGGGCTGGGGGGGGGACAGTAGGTGTTGAGCAGTGGGCTGGGGGGGGGACAGTAGGTGTTGAGCAGTGGGCTGGGGGGGGGACAGTAGATGTTGAGCAGTGGGCTGGGGGGGGACAGTAGGTGTTGAGCAGTGGGCTGGGGGGGGGGACAGTAGATGTTGAGCAGTGGGCTGGGGGGGGACAGTAGGTGTTGAGCAGTGGGCTGGGGGGGGGGACAGTAGGTGTTGAGCAGTGGGGCTGGGGGGGGGGACAGTAGGTGTTGAGCAGTGGGCTGGGGGGGGGACAGTAGGTGTTGAGCAGTGGGCTGGGGCTGGGGGGGGACAGTAGGTGTTGAGCAGTGGGCTGGGGGGGGGACAGTAGGTGTTGAGCAGTGGGCTGGGGGGGGGACAGTAGGTGTTGAGCAGTGGGCTGGGGGGGGGACAGTAGTTGTTGAGCAGTGGGCTGGGGGGGGGGGACAGTAGGTGTTGAGCAGTGGGCTGGGGGGGGGACAGTAGTTGTTGAGCAGTGGGCTGGGGGGGGGACAGTAGATGGAGAGCAGTGGGCTGGGGGGGGGGGACAGTAGGTGTTGAGCAGTGGGCTGGGGGGGGGACAGTAGGTGTTGAGCAGTGTGCTGGGTGGGGACAGTAGGTTGTTGAGCAGTGGGCTGGGGGGGGGACAGTAGGTTATTGAGCAGTGGGCTGGGGGGGGGACAGTAGGTGTTGAGCAGTGGGCTGGGGGGGGACAGTAGGTGTTGAGCAGTGGGCTGGGGGGGGGACAGTAGGTGTTGAGCAGTGGGCTGGGGGGGGGGGACAGTAGGTGTTGAGCAGTGGGCTGGGGGGGGGGGACAGTAGGTGTTGAGCAGTGGGCTGGGGGGGGGGACAGTAGGTGTTGAGCAGTGGGCTGGGGGGGGACAGTAGGTGTTGAGCAGTGGGCTGGGGGGGGGGACAGTAGGTGTTGAGCAGTGGGCTGGGGGGGAGGACAGTAGGTGTTGAGCAGTGGGCTGGGGGGGACAGTAGGTGTTGAGCAGTGGGCTGGGGGGGGACAGTAGGTGTTGAGCAGTGGGCTGGGGCTGGGGGGGGGGGACAGTAGGTGTTGAGCAGTGGGCTGGGGGGGGGGACAGTAGGTGTTGAGCAGTGGGCTGGGGGGGGGGGACAGTAGGTGTTGAGCAGTGGGCTGGGGGGGGGGGACAGTAGGTGTTGAGCAGTGGGCTGGGGGGGGGGACAGTAGGTGTTGAGCAGTGGGCTGGGGGGGGGGGACAGTAGGTGTTGAGCAGTGGGCTGGGGGGGGGGACAGTAGGTGTTGAGCAGTGGGCTGGGGGGGGGGACAGTAGGTGTTGAGCAGTGGGCTGGAGGGGGGGGACAGTAGGTGTTGAGCAGTGTGCTGGGGGGGGGGACAGCAGGTGTTGAGCAGTGGGCTGGGGGGGGGACAGTAGGTGTTGAGCAGTGGGCTGGGGGGGGGACAGTAGGTGTTGAGCAGTGGGCTGGGGGGGGGGACAGTAGGTGTTGAGCAGTGGGCTGGGGGGGGGGACAGTAGGTGTTGAGCAGTGGGCTGGGGGGGGGGACAGTAGGTGTTGAGCAGTGGGCTGGGGGGGGGACAGTAGGTGTTGAGCAGTGGGCTGCGGGGGACAGTAGGTGTTGAGCAGTGGGCTGGGGGGGGGACAGTAGGTGTTGAGCAGTGGGCTGGGGCTGGGGGGGGGACAGTAGGTGTTGAGCAGTGGGCTAGTGGGGGGACAGTAGGTGTTGAGCAGTGGGCTGGGGCTGGGGGGGGGGACAGTAGGTGTTGAGCAGTGGGCTGGGGGGGGGACAGTAGGTGTTGAGCAGTGGGCTGGGGGGGGGGACAGTAGGTGTTGAGCAGTGGGCTGGGGGGGGGGGACAGTAGGTGTTGAGCAGTGGGCTGGGGGGGGGGGACAGTAGGTGTTGAGCAGTGGGCTGGGGGGGGGGGACAGTAGGTGTTGAGCAGTGGGCTGGGGGGGGGACAGTAGGTGTTGAGCAGTGGGCTGGGGGGGGGGGACAGTAGGTGTTGAGCAGTGGGCTGGAGGGGGGACAGTAGGTGTTGAGCAGTGGGCTGGGGGGGGGGACAGCAGGTGTTGAGCAGTGGGCTGGGGGGGTACAGTAGGTGTTGAGCAGTGGGCTGGGGGGGGGACAGTAGGTGTTGAGCAGTGGGCTGGGGGGGGGACAGTAGGTGTTGAGCAGTGGGCTGGGGGGGGGGACAGTAGGTGTTGAGCAGTGGGCTGGGGGGGGGGGACAGTAGGTGTTGAGCAGTGGGCTGGGGGGGGGGACAGTAGGTGTTGAGCAGTGGGCTGCGGGGGGACAGTAGGTGTTGAGCAGTGGGCTGGGGGGGGGGACAGTAGGTGTTGAGCAGTGGGCTGGGGCTGGGGGGGGGGACAGTAGGTGTTGAGCAGTGGGCTAGTGGGGGGACAGTAGGTGTTGAGCAGTGGGCTGGGGGGGGGGGACAGTAGGTGTTGAGCAGTGGGCTGGGGGGGGACAGTAGGTGTTGAGCAGTGGGCTGGGGGGGGGACAGTAGGTGTTGAGCAGTGGGCTGGGGGGGGGGACAGTAGGTGTTGAGCAGTGGGCTGGGGGGGGGGGACAGTAGGTGTTTAGCAGTGGGCTGGGGGGGGGACAGTAGGTGTTGAGCAGTGGGCTGGGGCTGGGGGGGGGGGACAGTAGGTGTTGAGCAGTGGGCTGGGGGGGGACAGTAGGTGTTGAGCAGTGGGCTGGGGGGGGGACAGTAGGTGTTGAGCAGTGGGCTGGGGGGGGGACAGTAGGTGTTGAGCAGTGGGCTGGGGGGGGGGGACAGTAGGTGTTGAGCAGTGGGCTGGGGGGGGGACAGTAGGTGATGAGCAGTGGGCTGGGGGGGGGGACAGTAGGTGTTGAGCAGTGGGCTGGGGGGGACAGTAGGTGATGAGCAGTGGGCTGGGGGGGGGGGACAGTAGGTGTTGAGCAGTGGGCTGGGGGGGACAGTAGATGTTGAGCAGTGGGCTGGGGGGGGGGACAGTAAGTGTTGAGCAGTGGGCTGGGGGGGTGGGGACAGTAGGTGTTGAGCAGTGGGCTGGGGGGGGGACAGTAGGTGTTGAGCAGTGGGCTGGGGGGGGGGACAGTAGGTGTTGAGCAGTGGGCTGGGGCTGGGGGGGGGACAGTAGGTGTTGAGCAGTGGGCTGGGGGGGGGGGACAGTAGGTGTTGAGCAGTGGGCTGGGGGGGGGGGACAGTAGGTGTTGAGCAGTGGGCTGGGGGGGGGACAGTAGGTGTTGAGCAGTGGGCTGGGGGGGGTACAGTAGGTGTTGAGCAGTGGGCTGGGGGGGGGGACAGTAGGTGTTGAGCAGTGGGCTGGGGCTGGGGGGGGACAGTAGGTGTTGAGCAGTGGGCTGGGGGGGGGGGACAGTAGTTGTTGAGCAGTGGGCTGGGGCTGGGGGGGGGACAGTAGGTGTTGAGCAATGGGCTGGGGGAGGGGACAGTAGTTGTTGAGCAGTGGGCTGGGGCTGGGGGGGGGACAGTAGGTGTTGAGCAGTGGGCTGGGGGGGGACAGTAGGTGTTGAGCAGTGGGCTGGGGGGGGGGACAGTAGGTGTTGAGCAGTGGGCTGGGGGGGGGGACAGTAGATGTTGAGCAGTGGGCTGGGGCTGGGGGGGGGGACAGTAGGTGTTGAGCAGTGGGCTGGGGGGGGGACAGTAGGTGTTGAGCAGTGGGCTGGGGGGGGGACAGTAGATGTTGAGCAGTGGGCTGGGGGGGGGGGACAGTAGGTGTTGAGCAGTGGGCTGGGGGGGGACAGTAGGTGTTGAGCAATGGGCTTGTGGGGGGGGACAGTAGTTGTTAAGCAGTGGGCTGGGGGTGGGGGGGGGGACAGTAGGTGTTGAGCAGTGGGCTGGGGGGGGACAGTAGGTGTTGAGCAGTGGGCTGGGGGGGGGGACAGTAGGTGTTGAGCAGTGGGCTGGGGGGGGGACAGTAGGTGTTGAGCAGTGGGCTGGGGGGGGGGACAGTAGGTGTTGAGCAGTGGGCTGGGGGGGGGGACAGTAGGTGTTGAGCAGTGGGCTGGGGGGGGGGACAGTAGGTGTTGAGCAGTGGGCTGGGGGGGGGGACAGTAGGTGTTGAGCAGTGGGCTGGGGCTGGGGGGGGGACAGTAGGTGTTGAGCAGTGGGCTGGGGCTGGGGGGGGGACAGTAGGTGTTGAGCAGTGGGCTGGGGGGGGGACAGTAGGTGTTGAGCAGTGGGCTGGGGGGGGGACAGTAGGTGTTGAGCAGTGGGCTGGGGGGGGGACAGTAGGTGTTGAGCAGTGGGCTGGGGGGGGGACAGTAGGTGTTGAGCAGTGGGCTGGGGGGGGGACAGTAGGTGTTGAGCAGTGGGCTGGGGGGGGGGACAGTAGGTGTTGAGCAGTGGGCTGGGGGGGGACAGTAGGTGTTGAGCAGTGGGCTGGGGGGGGGGGACAGTAGGTGTTGAGCAGTGGGCTGGGGGGGGGGACAGTAGGTGTTGAGCAGTGGGCTGGGGCTGGGGTGGGGGACAGTAGGTGTTGAGCAGTGGGCTGGGGGGGGACAGTAGGTGTTGAGCAGTGGGCTGGGGGGGGGGACAGTAGGTGTTGAGCAGTGGGCTGGGGGGGGGACAGTAGGTGTTGAGCAGTGGGCTGGGGCTGGGGGGGGGACAGTAGGTGTTGAGCAGTGGGCTGGGGGGGGGGACAGTAGGTGTTGAGCAGTGGGCTGGGGGTGGGACAGTAGATGTTGAGCAGTGGGCTGGGGGGGGGGGACAGTAGGTGTTGAGCAGTGGGCTGGGGGGGGGACAGTAGGTGTTGAGCAATGGGCTGGTGGGGGGGGACAGTAGTTGTTAAGCAGTGGGCTGGGGGTGGGGGGGGGGACAGTAGGTGTTGAGCAGTGGGCTGGTGGGGGACAGTAGGTGTTGAGCAGTGGGCTGGGGGGGGGACAGTAGGTGTTGAGCAGTGGGCTGGGGGGGGGGACAGTAGGTGTTGAGCAGTGGGCTGGGGGGGGGAACAGTAGGTGTTGAGCAGTGGGCTGGGGGGGGGGACAGTAGGTGTTGAGCAGTGGGCTGGGGGGGGGGACAGTAGGTGTTGAGCAGTGGGCTGGGGGGGGGGACAGTAGGTGTTGAGCAGTGGGCTGGGGGGGGGGACAGTAGGTGTTGAGCAGTGGGCTGGGGCTGGGGGGGGGGACAGTAGGTGTTGAGCAGTGGGCTGGGGGGGGGACAGTAGGTGTTGAGCAGTGGGCTGGGGGGGGGACAGTAGGTGTTGAGCAGTGGGCTGGGGGGGGACAGTAGGTGTTGAGCAGTGGGCTGGGGGGGGGACAGTAGGTGTTGAGCAGTGGGCTGGGGGGGGGGACAGTAGGTGTTGAGCAGTGGGCTGGGGGGGGGGACAGTAGGTGTTGAGCAGTGGGCTGGGGGGGGACAGTAGGTGTTGAGCAGTGGGCTGGGGGGGGGGGACAGTAGGTGTTGAGCAGTGGGCTGGGGGGGGGGACAGTAGGTGTTGAGCAGTGGGCTGGGGCTGGGGTGGGGACAGTAGGTGTTGAGCAGTGGGCTGGGGGGGGACAGTAGGTGTTGAGCAGTGGGCTGGGGGGGGGACAGTAGGTGTTGAGCAGTGGGCTGGGGGGGGGACAGTAGGTGTTGAGCAGTGGGCTGGGGGGGGGGACAGTAGGTGTTGAGCAGTGGGCTGGGGGGGGACAGTAGGTGTTGAGCAGTGGGCTGGGGCTGGGGGGGGGGGACAGTAGGTGTTGAGCAGTGGGCTGGGGGGGGGGGACAGTAGGTGTTGAGCAGTGGGCTGGGGGGGGGGGGGGACAGTAGGTGTTGAGCAGTGGGCTGGGGGGGGGGACAGTAGGTGTTGAGCAGTGGGCTGGGGGGGGGGACAGTAGGTGTTGAGCAGTGGGCTGGGGGGGGGGGGACAGTAGTTGTTGAGCAGTGGGCTGGGGGTGGGGGGGGGACAGTAGGTGTTGAGCAGTGGGCTGGGGGGGGGGGACAGTAGGTGTTGAGCAGTGTGCTCGGTGGGGGACAGTAGGTTGTTGAGCAGTGGGCTGGGGGGGGGACAGTAGGTTATTGAGCAGTGGGCTGGGGGGGGACAGTAGGTGTTGAGCAGTGGGCTGGGGGGGGACAGTAGGTGTTGAGCAGTGGGCTGGGGGGGGGACAGTAGGTGTTGAGCAGTGGGCTGGGGGGGGGGGACAGTAGGTGTTGAGCAGTGGGCTGGGGGGGGGGACAGTAGGTGTTGGTTGGTGAGCAGTGGGCTGGGGGGGGGACAGTAGGTGTTGAGCAGTGGGCTGGGGGGGGGACAGTAGGTGTTGAGCAGTGGGCTGGGGGGGGGACAGTAGGTGTTGAGCAGTGGGCTGGGGGGGGGGGGACAGTAGGTGTTGAGCAGTGGGCTGGGGGGGGGGACAGTAGGTGTTGAGCAGTGGGCTGGGGGGGGGGACAGTAGGTGTTGAGCAGTGGGCTGGGGGGGGGGACAGTAGGTGTTGAGCAGTGGGCTGGGGGGGGGGACAGTAGGTGTTGAGCAGTGGGCTGGGGGGGGGACAGTAGTTGTTGAGCAGTGGGCTGGGGGGGGGGACAGTAGATGGAGAGCAGTGGGCTGGGGGGGGGGGACAGTAGGTGTTGAGCAGTGGGCTGGGGGGGGGGACAGTAGGTGTTGAGCAGTGTGCTGGGGGGGGACAGTAGGTTGGTGAGCAGTGGGCTGGGGGGGGGGACAGTAGGTTATTGAGCAGTGGGCTGGGGGGGGGGACAGTAGGTGTTGAGCAGTGGGCTGGGGCAGGGGGGGGACAGTAGGTGTTGAGCAGTGGGCTGGGGGGGGGACAGTAGGTGTTGAGCAGTGGGCTGGGGGGGGGACAGTAGGTGTTGAGCAGTGGGCTGGGGGGGGGGGACAGTAGGTGTTGAGCAGTGGGCTGGGGGGGGGGGACAGTAGGTGTTGAGCAGTGGGCTGGGGGGGGGACAGTAGGTGTTGAGCAGTGGGCTGGGGGGGGGGGACAGTAGGTGTTGAGCAGTGGGCTGGGAGGGGACAGTAGGTGTTGAGCAGTGGGCTGGGGGGGGGGGACAGTAGGTGTTGAGCAGTGGGCTGGGGGGGGGGACAGTAGGTGTTGAGCAGTGGGCTGGGGCTGGGGGGGGGACAGTAGGTGTTGAGCAGTGGGCTGGGGGGGGGGACAGTAGGTGTTGAGCAGTGGGCTGGGGGGGGACAGTAGGTGTTGAGCAGTGGGCTGGGGGGGGGACAGTAGGTGTTGAGCAGTGGGCTGGGGGGGGGGACAGTAGGTTATTGAGCAGTGGGCTGGGGGGGGGACAGTAGGTGTTGAGCAGTGGGCTGGGGGGGGGACAGTAGGTGTTGAGCAGTGGGCTGGGGGGGGGACAGTAGGTGTTGAGCTGTGGGCTGGGGGGGGGACAGTAGGTGTTGAGCAGTGGGCTGGGGGGGGACAGTAGGTGTTGAGCAGTGGGCTGGGGGGGGGACAGTAGGTGTTGAGCAGTGGGCTGGGGGGGGGGGACAGTAGGTGTTGAGCAGTGGGCTGGGGCTGGGGGGGGACAGTAGGTGTTGAGCAGTGGGCTGGGGGGGGACAGTAGGTGTTGAGCAGTGGGCTGGGGGGGGGACAGTAGGTGTTGAGCAGTGGGCTGGGGGGGGGACAGTAGGTGTTGAGCAGTGTGCTGGGGGGGGGGACAGTAGGTGTTGAGCAGTGGGCTGGGGGGGGGGACAGTAGGTGTTAGAGCAGTGGGCTGGGGGGGGGGGACAGTAGGTGTTGAGCAGTGGGCTGGGGGGGGGGACAGTAGGTGTTGAGCAGTGGGCTGGGGGGGGGACAGTAGGTGTTGAGCAGTGGGCTGGGGGGGGGACAGTAGGTGTTGAGCAGTGGGCTGGGGGGGGGACAGTAGATGTTGAGCAGTGGGCTGGGGGGGGACAGTAGGTGTTGAGCAGTGGGCTGGGGCTGGGGGGGGGACAGTAGGTGTTGAGCAGTGGGCTGGGGGGGGACAGTAGGTGTTGAGCAGTGGGCTGGGGGGGGGACAGTAGATGTTGAGCAGTGGGCTGGGGGGGGACAGTAGGTGTTGAGCAGTGGGCTGGGGCTGGGGGGGGACAGTAGGTGTTGAGCAGTGGGCTGGGGGGGGACAGTAGGTGTTGAGCAGTGGGCTGGGGGGGGACAGTAGGTGTTGAGCAGTGGGCTGGGGGGGGGGACAGTAGGTGTTGAGCAGTGGGCTGGGGGGGGGGACAGTAGGTGTTGAGCAGTGGGCTGGGGGGGGACAGTAGGTGTTGAGCAGTGGGCTGGGGGGGGGACAGTAGGTGTTGAGCAGTGGGCTGGGGGGGGGGACAGTAGGTGTTGAGCAGTGGGCTGGGGGGGGACAGTAGGTGTTGAGCAGTGGGCTGGGGGGGGGGACAGTAGGTGTTGAGCAGTGGGCTGGGGCTGGGGTGTGGACAGAAGGTGTTGAGCAGTGGGCTGGGGGGGGGGGACAGTAGGTGTTGAGCAGTGGGCTGGGGGGGGACAGTAGGTGTTGAGCAGTGGGCTGGGGGGGGGGACAGTAGGTGTTGAGCAGTGGGCTGGGGGGGGGGGGGACAGTAGGTGTTGAGCAGTGGGCTGGGGGGGTGGACAGTAGGTGTTGAGCAGTGGGCTGGGGGGGGGGACAGTAGGTGTTGAGCAGTGGGCTGGGGGGGGTACAGTAGGTGTTGAGCAGTGGGCTGGGGGGGGGACAGTAGGTGTTGAGCAGTGGGCTGGGGGGGGGGGACAGTAGGTGTTGAGCAGTGGGCTGGGGGGGGGGGACAGAAGGTGTTGAGCAGTGGGCTGGGGGGGGGACAGTAGGTGTTGAGCAGTGGGCTGGGGCTGGGGGGGGGACAGTAGGTGTTGAGCAGTGGGCTGGGGGGGGGGGGGACAGTAGATGGAGAGCAGTGGGCTGGGGGGGGGACAGTAGGTGTTGAGCAGTGGGCTGGGGGGGGGACAGTAGGTGTTGAGCAGTGGGCTGGGGGGGGGACAGTAGGTGTTGAGCAGTGGGCTGGGGCTGGTGGGGGGGGACAGTAGGTGTTGAGCAGTGGGCTGGGGCTGGGGTGGGGGACAGAAGGTGTTGAGCAGTGGGCTGGGGGGGGGGACAGTAGGTGTTGAGCAGTGGGCTGGGGAGGGGACAGTAGGTGTTGAGCAGTGGGCTGGGGGGTGGACAGTCGGTGTTGAGCAGTGGGCTGGGGGGGAGGACAGTAGGTGTTGAGCAGTGGGCTGGGGGGGGGGGACAGTAGGTGTTGAGCAGTGGGCTGGGGGGGGGACAGTAGGTGTTGAGCAGTGGGCTGGGGGGGGGGACAGTAGGTGTTGAGCAGTGGGCTGGGGCTGGGGGGGGGGACAGTAGGTGTTGAGCAGTGGGCTGGGGGGGGACAGTAGGTGTTGAGCAGTGGGCTGGGGGGGGGGGACAGTAGGTGTTGAGCAGTGGGCTGGGGGGGGGGACAGTAGGTGTTGAGCAGTGGGCTGGGGGGGGACAGTAGGTGTTGAGCAGTGGGCTGGGGGGGGGGGACAGTAGGTGTTGAGCAGTGGGCTGGGGGGGGGGGACAGTAGGTGTTGAGCAGTGGGCTGCGGGGGGGGACAGTAGGTGTTGAGCAGTGGGCTGGGGGGGGGACAGTAGGTGTTGAGCAGTGGGCTGGGGCTGGGGGGGGGGACAGTAGGTGTTGAGCAGTGGGCTGGGGGGGGGACAGTAGGTGTTGAGCAGTGGGCTGGGGGGGGGGACAGTAGGTGTTGAGCAGTGGGCTGGGGGGGGGACAGTAGGTGTTGAGCAGTGGGCTGGGGGGGGGGACAGTAGGTGTTGAGCAGTGGGCTGGGGCTGGGGGGGGGAGAGTAGGTGTTGAGCAGTGGGCTGGGGGGGGGACAGTAGGTGTTGAGCAGTGGGCTGGGGGGGGGGACAGTAGGTGTTGAGCTGTGGGCTGGGGGGGGGGGGACAGTAGGTGTTGAGCAGTGGGCTGGGGGGGGACAGTAGGTGTTGAGCAGTGGGCTGGGGGGGGGACAGTAGGTGTTGAGCAGTGGGCTGGGGGGGGGGGACAGTAGGTGTTGAGCAGTGGGCTGGGGGGGGACAGTAGGTGTTGAGCAGTGGGGCTGGGGGGGGGGGGGACAGTAGGTGTTGAGCAGTGGGCTGGGGGGGGACAGTAGGTGTTGAGCAGTGGGCTGGGGGGGTACAGTAGGTGTTGAGCAGTGGGCTGGGGGGGGGGGACAGTAGGTGTTGAGCAGTGGGCTGGGGCTGGGGGGGGGGACAGTAGGTGTTGAGCAGTGGGCTGGGGGGGGGGACAGTAGGCGTTGAGCAGTGGGCTGGGGGGGGGGGACAGTAGGTGTTGAGCAGTGGGCTGGGGGGGGGACAGTAGGTGTTGAGCAGTGGGCTGGGGGGGGACAGTAGGTGTTGAGCAGTGGGCTGGGGGGGGGGGACAGTAGGTGTTGAGCAGTGGGCTGGGGGGGGACAGTAGGTGTTGAGCAGTGGGCTGGGGGGGGGGGACAGTAGGTGTTGAGCAGTGGGCTGGGGGGGGGGACAGTAGGTGTTGAGCAGTGGGCTGGGGCTGGGGGGGGACAGTAGGTGTTGAGCAGTGGGCTGGGGGGGGGGGGACAGTAGGTGTTGAGCAGTGGGCTGGGGGGGGGGGGGGGACAGTAGGTGTTGAGCAGTGGGCTGGGGGGGGGGGACAGTAGGTGTTGAGCAGTGGGCTGGGGGGGGGGACAGTAGGTGTTGAGCAGTGGGCTGGGGGGGGGGACAGTAGGTGTTGAGCAGTGGGCTCGGGGGGGGGGACAGTAGGTGTTGAGCAGTGGGCTGGGGGGGGGGACAGTAGGTGTTGAGCAGTGGGCTGCGGGGGGGGACAGTAGGTGTTGAGCAGTGGGCTGGGGGGGGACAGTAGGTGTTGAGCAGTGGGCTGGGGGGGGACAGTAGGTGTTGAGCAGTGGGCTGGGGGGGGGGGACAGTAGGTGTTGAGCAGTGGGCTGGGGGGGGGGACAGTAGGTGTTGAGCAGTGGGCTGGGGGGGGGGACAGTAGGTGTTGAGCAGTGGGCTGGGGGGGGCACAGTAGGTGTTGAGCAGTGGAGGGGGGTACAGTAGGTTGTTGAGCAGTGGGCTGGGGGGGGGACAGTAGGTGTTGAGCAGTGGGCTGGGGGGGGGGACAGTAGGTGTTGAGCAGTGGGCTGGGGGGGGGACAGTAGGTGTTGAGCAGTGGGCTGGGGGGGGGACAGTAGGTGTTGAGCAGTGGGCTGGGGGGGGGGACAGTAGGTGTTGAGCAGTGGGCTGCGGGGGGGGACAGTAGGTGTTGAGCAGTGGGCTGGGGGGGGACAGTAGGTGTTGAGCAGTGGGCTGGGGGGGGACAGTAGGTGTTGAGCAGTGGGCTGGGGGGGGGACAGTAGGTGTTGAGCAGTGGGCTGGGGGGGGGGGACAGTAGGTGTTGAGCAGTGGGCTGGGGGGGGGGACAGTAGGTGTTGAGCAGTGGGCTGGGGGGGGCACAGTAGGTGTTGAGCAGTGGAGGGGGGTACAGTAGGTTGTTGAGCAGTGGGCTGGGGGGGGGACAGTAGGTGTTGAGCAGTGGGCTGGGGGGGGACAGTAGGTGTTGAGCAGTGGGCTGGGGGGGGACAGTAGGTGTTGAGCAGTGGGCTGGGGGGGGACAGTAGATGTTGAGCAGTGGGCTGGGGGGGACAGTAGGTGTTGAGCAGTGGGCTGGGGGGGGACAGTAGGTGTTGAGCAGTGGGCTGGGGGGGGACAGTAGGTGTTGAGCAGTGGGCTGGGGGGGGGGACAGTAGGTGTTGAGCAGTGGGCTGGGGGGGGACAGTAGGTGTTGAGCAGTGGGCTCGGGGGGGGGGGTACAGTAGGTGCTGAGCAGTGGGCTGGGGGGGTGACAGTAGGTTGTTGAGCAGTGGGCTGGGGGGGTGGGGGGACACTAGGTGGGCTGGGGAACCAGCCTCGTCTTCTCTTTCTGATGGTCAGTTGTTGAGCAGAATTTGCTATTGATGTGAGAGTAGATAATCTGTCTTTTTTCCAGACCACAAAGGGTTGTGTACACTTTCTACTATTGGGGCTGGGAAAAGGGCAGGAAGGTGAAAAAGAACGAAGCTGAATCAAATAAATGGAAAATTCGTTCTAAAAGATTAAAGAGATCAACCAATATTACGGTTAAATTCAAGGCGAAATTATTATTTTTTATTCTTTGATGGCTTTGAGAGTCTCGCTGGCTGGGCCAGCATTTATTGCCCATCCCTAGTTGCCCCTTGAGAAGGTGGTGGTGAGCTGCCTTCTTGAACCGCTGCAGTCCATGTGGTGTAGGTACACCCACAGTGCTGTTAGGGAGGGAGTTGCAGGATTTTGACCCAGCGACAGTGAACACTTGGAATGGTATGTTTTCCCTTTAACTGCTCCTCCACCTGCAGCCACTTGCAAACTCCGCTATGTTCCATTTGGCTAGCAGTCCTTGTTTTATAGGGCAGAAAGAACTTCTGTGCTGCAGACTCAACAGTGGGTTCAACTGAGGAACTTATTCCGCTTGCCTCAAATTTGGAAAAGGGCATGTAATGAAAAATATTAGTCAGCTTCGTTCCCAGTCTCTTGCATTAATTAATCTCAACCTGCCAACACTGCCAACACAATGGGGGGCTAGCTGACCCAATGTGTCTGCACTGCCTCATTGTTAGAGCGATCCAAAGAAGTTACTTCAGAAACCCGGGGCTGGATTTTACAGCCGCAATTTGGATGGGCAGTCGCCACCTACCACCCACCCCACACCTCCCAAACCCCTGGTGCTTATATAAGATACAGTCTGATGACGTTGGGTTGGTAATATGACATCATCCTGCCAGTGTCCAATAAATGAGGACAGCTAGGGGTTGCCAAAGTCCAAAACCTGCTTGTCGTTTTGAAATACAAATCAGCAAGCTATTAAGCTTGTTACAGGGGCAATTGACTGCACTTGTACATTGCTGTCTTAACCTGATATGTAACATGCCTTTAAGACAAGTGTTGTAATGTAAGGTCACATGATCTTAATAGCCAATAGCAGAGTGGCGTGGGGTACCTCTGTGAGGGAGTCTTGAGTTAGATACTGAGGAATGAAGATAGAGTTTTAAGTTGTGAGCACACAAATGGAGCTGCTGAGTTTAGTTTGTAAATAAACAGCTTGTGTTTGTTCTAACAGCGATCTCCTGATGTTCTCTGACTCTGTACCGACTCAGTCACCCCGAATTAAGCGCGCAACCTGGATCCTTTAGCCCCAACAAACCAAAGGGCACTGGATCCAACAAAGTGGCAATGAGAGTAAAAGCACAAAAAAAACCACAGGAAAAACGAGCTAAAAAGGGAGGGGAGAACGAAGGAAATCAGAAGAACCGAAATCAGGCAAAAGAAAATTTCCTTCTCGATCCTCGAAGTAACCCCCTAAGAGCATGCTGCAATTTGGAAGAGTGGGGCCTTTTGATCCCACCTCGCACGATTGGTCTCACTATGTTGAATACCTCGCGTTCCTCTTCCAGGTGAACGACATTGCATGGGAGGGGAAGAGGCACACGATCCTTCTGTCCACGTGTGGGAGTGAGACATACGGATTAAATCAAAATCCCACCAGTGCCCAGTGCCCCAGAGAAGTTTTGATAACTTGGTGAGCCTCATAAAGAATCAATAACAGCCCAAGCTGTCGGTGACCATGCAAAGGTTTAAATTCAACTCAATCATTAGAGGTGCGAGGGAGACAGTTGCTTGTTATATGGCAAGTCTGGAGCAATTAACTGAATATTGCGAGCTTGGTACTTCTATCAATGACAGCTTAGAGATCGTTTGGTGTGTGGCATAAACGGAAATGCAGTTCAGAAAAGATTATTGGCTGAAACAAATTTAGATTTTCAGAAGGCATTGGAAATCGCTTTGGCAATGGAAGGTGCAGTGCGAGACTCAGATGCCATATGAGCATTGCAAAATGGCACCATCCTCCATGTCGGGTGGCAAGCCTCAACCAAAAAGAGCACCAAAATGCAAAGCTTTACTCAGAAGTGGGAAGCAGCCACCACTAGCAGACAAATTAAAAGGGATAACTTAGCAGCAAAAACATGGCATAATAGTAACAGGGATGGAAGCAGACAACCTTGTAATGAACTACAGTTTAAAAAGATCAAACGCTTCTACTGCCATCGTTATGGACACCTAACGGGGCATTGTAAAGATAGAATCCGGCAGACTGTCAGACAAAAGCAAAAAATCAAAAACCCAATGAGATAAACAGTGTTGAAAAGCCTGAAGAAATCGATCCTGATATCTATTTGTTATATAATTTAAAGGTAGGAAGAACAGAGCCTATCTGTGTAACCATGAGACTGAATGAGAAGCCTATCAGAATGGAGGTGGAAACTGGTGCAGCTACTACAGTGATTGCTGAACATACTTCTAAAAACCTGAATCATGGAGGACAGAAGCTGACTTTACAAGAAACTGACGATAAATTAAGAACGTACACAGGAGAAAACATGTAGGTCAAGGGCGTATGTAAAGTCACTAGGAGTACACTACGGAGCTCAAACAGTGAGATTATCCTTGATGGTAGTCACAGGTGAGGAACCTAGTCTCCTCGGACAAAACTAGCTGAAAGAAATTAAATTGGAATGGGCAAACATCTTCCAACTGAGAACTAATGGACTTTCAGAGCTACTACAAACATATACCTCAGTTTTCAAGGAACAACTGGAAAAATTTAAGGGCTACAAGTAAAATTTCATGTTGAACCATAGGCAACACCAAGATTTATGAAGGCAAGACTAATACCTTATGCAATGTGGGATAAGGTAAATGCAGAACTAGACCGATTAGAAAAACTGAGAGCGATACAGCCAGTACAATTTTCAGAGTGGGCAGATCCAATAGTATCTGTTCTCAAACCTGAACAAAGTATTCGAATACAAAAACAAAAATACCTGGAAAAACTCAGCATCTGCGGAGATGAACACAGTTAACGTTTCGAGTCCATATGACTCTTCAACAGAACTAGGGAAAAATAGAAAAGAGGTGCATATAAGCTGGTTTAAGGGGGGGGTGGGACAGGTAGAGCTGGATAGAGGGCCAGTGATAGGTGGAGATAGCCAAAAGATGTCACAGACAAAAGGACAAATAGGTGTTGAAGGTGGTGATATTATCTAAGGAATGTGCTAATTAAGGGTAGAAAGCAGGACGAGCAAGGTACAGATAGCCCTAGTGGGGGTGGGGGTGGGGGGGAAGGTACAGATAGCCCTAGTGGGGGTGGGGTGGGGGGAAGGTACAGATAGCCCTAGTGGGGGTGGGGTGGGGGGGAGGGTACAGATAGCCCTAGTGGGGGTGGGGTGGGGGGGAAGGTACAGATAGACCTAGTAGGGGTGGGGTGGGGGGGAAGGTACAGATAGCCCTAGTGGGGGTGGGGGTGGGGGGAAGGTACAGATAGACCTAGTGGGGGTGGGGTGGGGGGAAGGTACAGATAGCCCTAGTGGGGGGTGGGGGGAAGGAATCGAAATAGGCTAAAAGGTGGAGATAAAACAATGGATGGAAATACATTTAAAAATAATGGAAATAGGTGGGAAAAGAAAAATCTATATAAATTATTGGAAAAAACATAAAGGAGGGGGAAAATTAGAAAGGGGGTGGGGATGGAGGAGAGAGCTCATGATCTAAAATTGTTGAACTCAATATTCAGACCGGAAGGCTGTAAGGTGCCTAGTCGGAAGATGAGGTGTTGTTCCTCCAGTTTGCGTTGAGCTTCACTGGAACAATGCAGCAAGCCAAGGACAGACATGTGGACAAGAGAGCAGGGTGGAGTGTTAAAATGGCAAGCGACAGGGAGGTCTGGGTCTTGCTTGCGGACAGACCGAAGGTGATCTGTAAAGCGGTCATCCAGTCTGCGTTTGGTCTCACCAATGTAGAGGAGACCACATTGGGAGCAACGAATGCAGTAGACTAAGTTGAGGGAAATGCAAGTGAAATGCTGCTTCACTTGAAAGGAGTGTTTGGGCCCTTGGACGGTGAGGAGAGGGAATGTAAAGGGGCAGGTGTTACACCTTCTGCAGTTGCATGGGAAGGTGCCGAGGGAGGGGGTTGAGGAGTAGGGGGTGATGGAGGAGTGGACCAGGGTGTCACGGAGGGAATGATCCCTGTGGAATGCCGCCGGGGGGGGTGAAGGGAAGATGTGTTTGGTGGTGGCATCATGCTGGAGTTGGCGGAAATGGCGGAGGATGATCCTTTGAATGCAGAGGCTGGTGGAGTGATAAGTGAGGACAAGGGGGACCCTATCATGTTTCTGGGAGGGAGGAGAAGGCGTGAGGGCGGATGCGCGGGAGATGGGCCGGACACGGTTGAGGGCCCTGTCAACGACCGTCGGTGGAAAACCTCGGTTAAGGAAGAAGGAAGACATGTCAGAGGAACTGTTTTGGAAAGTGGCATCATCGGAACAGATGCGACGGAGGCAAAGGAACTGAGAGAATGGGATGGAGTCCTTACAGGAAGCGGGGTGTGAGGAGCTGTAGTCGAGGTAGCTGTGGGAGTCGGTGGGTTTGTAATGGATATTGGTGGACAGTCTATCACCAGAGATTGAGACAGAGAGGTCAAGGAAGGGAAGGGAAGTGTCAGAGATGGACCACGTGAAAATGATGGAGGGGTGGAAATTGGAAGCAAAATTAATAAATTTTTCCAAGTCCTGACGAGAGCATGAAGCAGCACCGAAGTAATCATCGATGTACCGGAGAAAGAGTTGTGGAAGGGGGCTGGAGTAGGACTGGAACAAGGAATGTTCCACATACCCCATAAAGAGACACGCATAGCTAGGGCCCATGCGGGTACCCATAGCCACACCTTTTATTTGGAGGAAGTGAGAGGAGTTGAAGGAGAAATTGTTCAACGTGAGAACAAGTTCAGCCAGACGGAGGAGAGTAGTGGTGGATGGGGATTGTTCGGGCCTCTGTTCGAGGAAGAAGCTAAGGGCCCTCAGACCATCCTGGTGGGGGATGGAGGTGTAGAGGGATTGGACGTCCATGGTGAAGAGGAAGCGGTTGGGGCCAGGGAACTGGAAATTGTTGATATGATATAGGGTGTCCGAGGAATCACGGATGTTGGTGGGAAGGGACGGGGAGAGAGAATGGAGTCAAGATAGCATGAAATGAGTTCCATGGGGCAGGAACAAGCTGACACGATCGGTCTGCCGGTACAGTCCTGTTTGTAGATTTTGGGTAGGAAGTAGAAGCGGGCCGTCCAAGCTTGGGAGACTATCAGGCTGTGGAAGGAAGATCTCCAGAAGAGATGAGGTCAGTGACAGTCCTGGAAACAATGGCTTGATGTTCAGTGGTGGGGTCATGGTCCAGGGAGAGGTAGGAGGAAGTGTCTGCGAGTTAACGCTCAGCCTCCACGAGGTAGAGGTCAGTGCGCCAGACAACAACAGCACCACCCTTGTCAGCGGGTTTGATGACAATGTTGGGGTTGGACCTGAGAGAATGGAGTGCAGTAAGTTCAGAGAGTGACAAGTTAGTGTGGGTTAGAGGAGCAGAGAAATTGAGACGACTTATGTCACACCGACAGTTCTCAATGAAAAGATCTAGAGAAGGTAAGAATCCAGAGGGAGGGGTCCAGGTGGAGGGAGAATATTGGAGATGGGTAAAAGGATCCGTTGAACGGGGAGAGGACTCCTGGCCAAAGAAGTGAGCCCGGAGACGAAGGCGGCGGAAGAAGAGTTCAGCATCATGCCAAGCCCGAAATTCATTGAGATGAGGGCGTAAGTGTATGAAACTAAGTCTTTTGCTGAGCACTGAACGTTCAGCGTCGGAAAGGGGAAGGTCAGGGGGTATAGTGAATACATGGCCGGGGCTGGGATTGGAAGACGGGATGGGGACAGAGGGACAGGCAGGGGTGGAGGGTCCTGGATGGGTGTTGGTTTCGCTGAGTTGTTGAAGTATTCGAATATGTGGGGATGATAAATTAACAATCAATAAAATTAGAAAATTGGATAGACACCCCATATGTAAAACTGAAAATTTATACACTTAATTGGCAGGTGGATTTGCTTACACAAAGTTAGATTTGCGTCACACCAACCAACAACTGGCATTAGAGAAGGCACCTGGGATGTTTGTCACTATAAATACACAAGGGATTGTATCTATACACCCGTTCACCTTTTGGTGTATCTGCTGCTTGTACCATATTCCAAAGAACCATGGAAAGTTTATTACAGGGGCTGCCCCATGTTGTAGTTTACTTGGATGACACTCTCGTGACCGGACTCGCTGAAAAGGAATTAACAAACTTGGAGGAAGTTCTGAAACATTTTTTGCAGGTGGGAGTGAGATTGAAAAAGGAAAAGTGCACATTCCAGGCGAAAGAGGTAACTTACCCGGGTCACAAGTTGGATTCACAAGGCCTACATCCAGTTGAATAAAAAGTGAAAGCCATTAAAGAAGTCCCAGAGCCAATTAAAGAATACACCCAAACTGAAATCATTGTTGGAGATAATTCATTACTATGGACACTTCTTGCCTGATTTGTTAACAGAACTGGCACCATTGTATTACTTGCTGAAGAAAAACCAGCGATAGTCATGGCAAACACCACAGGAAGAAGCTTTCACCAAAGTGAAACAGTCATTCCAATCATCCACTCTTCTAGGACATTTTGACCCAGAAAGAGAGTCGATATTAACGTGTGACACATCACCCTACAGAGTGGGAGCAGTGCTTTCCCATTGAATGGATGATGGATCAGAATCACCCATAGCATCTGTGTCGAGAACACTCAGTACTACAGAGAAAAAGTACTCTCAAATTGAAAAGGAAGTCCTAGCAATGATTTTTGGTGTTAACAAGTTTCATCATTTTACTATTATGATGGACCACAAGCCATTATTAGGACTATTGGGTGAAGACAAGGCTATACCCCCTAAGGCCTCAGCAAGAATACAAAGATGGGCTTTGATTTTGGCAGCGTATGAGTACACTTTTATTCACAGAGCGTGAAGTCAGATTGCGAATGCAGGTGCATTCAGTCCTTTACCCTCGAAGAAGTTCCAATTCCTCAGGAATTTGTTTTGTTATTGAACTTCCTGGACTCATCACTGATATGTGCAAGACAAATTAAAGACCTTGGCCAGGATTTTCCCCTCGGCGATTTGGGGGCGGGGCCTGGTCACTGAGGGGAAAATGACGTGGGATGATGTCGGGAGGAATCCCTGACATCATCCCAGTCCATTTAAATTATTAGGAAGGCGGGCGGACAGCGAAATCAGCCGTCCGCTCACTGACCTGTCAATGGCCAATTGAGGCCATTGATAGACTATTTAAAGAAACTAAAGACCTGCCTGAGTAACCTTAAGGCTGGCGGGCAGGCCAGGAGCCCCAGCGGGCTCCAGATTATTGATGAAATTTCATCCACTGGCGGGATGAAGTTTCATGTCTGTATTGCAAAAAATTAATTAAGTGTATGTGCTCTTTATTGACATGTCCCATCTCGTGTGACATTGTCACGTGAGGGGGATATGTTAGTAATTCTGTAAAGTTTCTATTTTTAATGTTTTTGACACTATCAGTAATCTCCCTGAGACAAGACTTTGCTTCAGGGAGAAATGCACTCTTTGATAGACAAGGATTCCCTCCCACTGCCCCCACCTCCCGAAACAGGAAACACATAGCACTTCCCACTGGGGATGCCGCTGGGCGGGCCTTAATTGGACCGCCCACTTAAAATGGCGGCGGGCCCCGTTTCAGTGGCGGGGTCAGCTGCCCGCCCACCAGCGAGCCGGTGGGGCCCGCCCGCCAGCTGAGGGCAAGGTTCTGCCCCTCATCTTATCCAAACTGCGAGATCAAGTTCTTCATGGCTGGTCACACAAACAAGAATCTAATGAAATGAAACTGAATTTCCAGGGAAAATACGGGATAACCAGCCAAGAAAGTATTTTATTATGGGGAGCTCGAGTGATTATTCCTCCAAAAGGATGAAAGCTATTGTTATCCGATCTTCACAGTGCGCATCCCAGAATCTCCAAAATGAAGGCAGTAGCAGGCAGCTACATGTGGTGGCCAGGAATGGATGGAGAAATAGAAAACTTAGTGAGAAGCTGAATGTAGTGTCCACAAGTACAAAAATGACCTGCAACAGCACCATTACACCCCTGGGAGGGGCCAAGAAGGCCATGGGTACGAGTACAACAACGATTATGTGGGACCTTTTATGGTAACAATGCTTCTACTTATCATAGACGCGAATTCAAAACGGATGGATATGTAGGAAGTGAGGTCACCCACATCTTCAGCGACAATAAACAAGCTACAACAAACTTTCACAATTAATAGATTACCTGAAATGCTAGTATCAGATAATGGAACAGTATTCACAAGTGCTGAATTTAAACAGTTTACAAGCCTCAGTGGTATTGTTCATGTGAAAACGTCTCCATACCACCCTTATTCTCACCGAGAGAGCAGTTCAGATGTTCAAATCTGGTATGAAGAAATTGCCTGGAGATTCGATAGTGACTAAATTAGCATGATTTCTATTCCATTATGGAACAAGCCCTCAACAGGTGTCACACCAGCGGAATTGTTAATGAATGCCATCTCTGATCGAGACTAAGCCTAATTATTCCAAACGTGGGGGTGGCGGGGGAGGTAAAAGGAAGCAGCAAAGTCAGAAAATGGGACATGGCTGTCACAGTCGGGACTGAACACTTAATGTAGGAGAGAAAGTATTTGTGAAAAACTTTAGAGAAGGACCAGCATTGTTGTTTGGAGAAATAAGTGCAGTAATGGGGCCTATTTCTTACCATGTGAAAGTCGAAGATTGAATAATTAGGAGACATGTGGATTACATAACAAGAAGAGAAACCAAATATCCTGAAATGATTCTACCGGTGCTCGAGACTGAATCGACAACTCCTGCTGAAAGAACTCAGCCCAGTACAAATGTGTTTCAAGGGCCGACTGTACATGAAAGAGTGGAAGAAACAGATTTACAGGGACCTACTGAAGAACCAAAAGCTCAGAAAACTCCAGTAAAGGAGGTTCCAAATCAAACTTCAGAAGCTGTAGACTGAGAAATTCTACAGGCATCAGGAAACCCCCAGAGAGACCAACTTTGTGAATAATTGATCTGTGTAAATAACTTGATATATTGAAAAAATTGTTCAATGTATTTTTCAGTAAAGGGGGCAGGATGCAGTAAACTGATATGTAATACACCTTTAAACCAAGCGTTGTAATGCAAGATCACATGATCTACATACCCAATAGTAGACCAGCAGGGGTTACCATTGTGACAGAGTCTTGAGTGAGACACTGAAGAGTGAAGACAGAGTTTTGAATTGTGAGCACACAAATGGAGCTGCTGAGTTTAGTTTGTTATTAAACAGCATGTGTTTATTCGAACAACGATCTCTGGATGTTCTCTGTCTCTGTACCAAATCGGTCACCCCGAATTAAGCGCACAACCCGGATCCTTTAGCCCCAACAAACCAAAGGGCACTGGATCCAACAATCGCCCACTCAATTTGTCAGTGGTCACATAGGAAAAAACATTGGGAGTGATTTACGCCAGGTATGAGGAGGCAGCACATGGGCAGATGTAAAGTCCTGCAAATGGGACGATGGCTGCATGTAGAGTCTGCTGCTGAAGGTGGCAGTGTTTGGCTGCTAGGAGACTTTATTTCTTCACTGTTTTTCAGTAGACATTATATATGAACAGAGAGTGAGAGGACAGGGTATCTTTAAATGGGTGGCCATGACCACTTCTGGTTCAGAGCCTAACCCCTCTCCCGCTGGACGTTCCACCCTACACCCGATTGGGCACAGAGCCCCCTTCCCAGCACTGATTGGCTTGCTTCCCTGCCAGAAGACTGCTAATTGGCTGGCCGAAACCTGATGCACAATGCCGGAACAGCAGGGGTCTGAGCGAGTGGACTGCGCGCTACCCATTCCACTTCTCATAGCCCACCGGAAACCGTAAAACCCAGCCCATGCTCTCCCCACTATCGTCCTTTCTCTGTTTCAAGAATGAAGAATGGTCACTTTGGTGAGGTGCCTGTGTAACTGGCACACAGACTGAGTCAGCGCTCATAAGACAGCAAAGAAGAAAACACGCCAGGAAAAAATTCCTTCACTGTTATACAACTATTTGTCCCACAATCCCACGCATTTAAATATTCCTTCTCCAATTCACTCTTAGTACAGATGGAATTAATGGATTTCTATTGGCTCATGTGAGTCTGTGACTTGAGAGGGTTCCAGGAAAAGACAAGGAACAGTTAGGTCTGAGTAGCGACACTAACACAGTATGTGACTGTTCAAACTGAATCCATGCAGCTGCTCTGGTCAGAGTTAGGGGTGATTTTATTTAAAGTGATGAAGGAGTGGGACTAAATAACCAGAAACAGTCTATTTTCATTGATTTGAGTGGTCTAGAACAAGGAGATATAATTAGATCAGGAGGAACCATTTTGTGCAGAAGGTTTTGAGGCAATGGAATGCGCTAGAACAGTTAGTGACTGAAGCAGAGACCAGGTCAATATTTCAAAGCAGTTGCAATAGATAGTTGAGGGAAAGAGAATCAAGAAATATAGAAACAAAGTGAGCACAGCAGATTAGAACCATTGCACGTGTATAAACCAGCATGGCCTATTTCAGTGTCGTAATTCTATGGAAAGTAAAACTGGGAAGAGAAAACAGCTTTTATGCAGGGAAAATAGTGTTAAATGAATGGATAAAGGTCCCAAAGACATATTTTAAGCAAAATATATGTTCTATTTAATATTCTTTCTGAAAATGGATTGGCACCAGGGACTTTACAAAGTAAATGTGAGATTGTGGAAATTGGAAGAGTATCTAAGCCTTTAGCACCCACATTCATTTATGTAACACCTCACTCAGTTTCTCCAACAGGAGAGGAGTCTGCAACTTGTGAAGAGTTTAGGTTTCACTTCACCATGCTGTTGGGCCAATTAGCTTTTCTCTCAATAGTCAACAATTTCACTTACACACAAAGATTTAAAGATCAAGAAGTACATTATAACAAAGGACACACTTTCATCCAATCCCTTGCTTGTGCTAGGGGAGGTGATAGAGACAAGAGTTAGAATGGAGGGTAGGAGAACATCATAAAATAAAAAAGAAAGAACAAGAGTTAGAGAGATCGTAACACCCCTACTGCTTAATTCAATTTTGGGGAGATTGGGGTAAGAACTTGTATGTTTCTTAAAGTAGGGAACAACAAATTGTGGGAGGAAGGAAAGTGTATGATAGAATATTTCTATAGGGACTGTAAACAGAGTGGACCAGGTGGGCTAAATGGCCTTTCCTTGCTCCAAGTTTTCTAATGTTTTTATGTAAAAGTGATACTGAGGGATGCAGACATGTGATAGGTTCATCATAAGTATGTGCTCCTGTTCAAAGAACCAGAGTCATAGAATGATTACAGCAATGAAGGAGGCTGTTCGGCCTGGCGTGTCCATGTTGGATCTCTGTAAGTGCAACTCAGTCCCACTCCTTTCCCTGTAGCCCTGTAAATGTTTTCTCTTCAGGTGCTTAACCGATTGCCTTTTGATTGAATCTGCCTCCACCATGCTCTCCGGCATTGCATTCCAAATCCTAATCCAAACTCTGCATAAAAAATGGTTTTCCTCAGCTCACTATTGCTTCTTTTACTGGTCACCCTAAACCTGTGCCCTCTGATTCTCGATAGTTTCTCCCTATCTACCCATGTTGATTTATGATTTATATTTATTGATTTATGCAGATATACACCCAGTTCTCTGTTCCTGTACCCCCTTTAGAGTCGTACTCTTTATTTTATATTGTCTCTCCTCATTCTTTCCACCAGAATGCATCACTTCAACCTTCTCTGCATTAAATTTCATCTGGGAGAAACGACCATCCCACCAGCCTGTCTCTGTCCTCTTGAAGTCTATTACAATCCTCCTCAGTTCACAATACTCCCAAGTTTTATGTTATTTGCAAATTTTGAAATTATGCCCTCTACCCCCAAGTGTAAGTCATTAATATATATCAAGAGAAGCAGTAGTCCAAGTATTGACCCCTAGGGAATCCCATTGTAAACCTTCCTATCATTCACACTACTCTGCTTCCTGTCACTCAGCCAACTTTGTATCCCTTCTGCTGCTGACCCTTGCATTCTACTAGCTTAAACTTTGCTGATAAGCCCACTATGTGGTACTTTATCAAACTCTATTCGAAAGTTCATGTACACCACATTTGGGAATGATTTTAAAAAAGTAAAAATCAATTTCCCTAATTTCTTAATGGGTAAAGGCACCTTCTGGTCTGGTGATACAGTATTCATACTTAAAGACTCCAGTTTTGTTACATGGTCTCTGCTGAGTAACTGTGTCCTCAGCAAAGACAGTGGATGTGACACTGCAACTGGTCTCAGTGCCACTGGACTAGAGAGTGTGTAAAATGGCCTGGTTCCAGTCCTGCTCACCACTGTGTGACTCTTGCTGTAATGTGCATGTGTGAGACACCAAAGGATAGAATCAGACTCTGTTATGATGCCTTCTTTAGTGGAGCAGCCTGTTTAGGGTCACAGCTGAAGAGTGATGTCTTGCGCAAGCTAATGGTGAGTCAAATTTACAGTCAGCTAGCATTTGAAACTGGGGCTGAATGCAATGGCAGTGGTTCAGGAGCTTCGGAATTTCAAAGCAATAAAAGTGAAAGATCTGAAGCGAGTGCAGCTCCAGGATTTGACTTAAAAGGGGTTGCATTAAAAATACCAAGAGCTGGAAGGTTTCAGTTCCATTTGGTTTGCTTTGACTGGAACTGGTTCGCAAACAAGAAAACAATGGTTTCCTAGCAGTTCAGAGTTCACAACATAAGTTGGCAAAAGTTGCATCTCATGCTCCAGTGAAAGCAATACTGCTGACAAGTCCTCAAGATAAACATAAGGAAAAGATTTCACGCTTTAAGGGCATGAAGTTGTCAGATGAAATGTTATTGCTTCCATGTCACTTTTTGAAAAAGAACAAGCAAATCTCCTGGTGTTCTGCCAACATCAATCCTTCCACAGACACTGAAACATATCATCTGGTTAGGTGTCTCATTTTTACTGGTGGGATCCTGCTGTGTAAAGTGGTTACCAATTGGCCTTCATTACAACCGTTATTTCATTTGAAAATAATTCATTGTACCTGAGTTTCATTGAGACATCTCTGAGAGAGGTGATCATTTTGTACAAAATGCAAATGGCTTTTGTCTTCAAGGTTACAAAAAAGAAACTATATCTGGGAGATTGTTCACTCAGAAATAGGTGGAAGGTTTCAATGGGTTATGTGCACACGGTTCTGAATCAGTATATCCAGGGGCTGCCAATGTCTCCAAGGATTGTTTCTACCTGGACTGCCCCAGAAAGCTGCTGCTTTCCTCCTTGTGAAGGACATCTTAGCAAAGTGACCTTCAACTTCAAAGATATTCAGATTTTCCAGAAGGAGTTGATTTTTGTCAAAATTAAATAGAAAGCAACTTTAAAAGAAAGAAGACCTGCATTTCTGTGGACTTTATCACTGTCATAACTCGGGCTCTGACCCTACACTTACTACTCAGGACTACAGCAAAAAGGTAGTATTTAGTAGCTAACATGTTGTGGCTCAGTGGCAGCAAGTTTACCTCAGAGTCAGAACATTGTGGGTTCAAACACAACTCCACAACCCGTGGATGCTACCAGATGAGATGTCCGCCCTCTCAGGTGGACAGAAAAGATAACAGGCCACCATTCAAAGAGGAGCAAGGGAGTTCTCCTGGGTCACCGCATAGGAAGTGGGGAGGGAGTTTGTGGTTTAAGGGAATTTCTGGGCTTTCTTTTTTGCACTCTTAGGTAAAGGTCATTGAAAAGAAAGACGTGTTTATAGAGCACTTTGCATGGCTAAAAGATGTCTCAAAGCACTTTACAGCCAATGAAACTCTTTTGAAGTGTAGTCACTGTTGCAATATAGGAAACACAGCAGCCAGGCTGTGCATAGCAAGATCCCACAAATAGTAATGCAATAATGACCAATCTGTTTTTGTAATGTTGATTGAGGGATAAATATTAGCCATAACACCGGGGAGAACTCTCCTGCTCTCTTTCAAAACAGCACCATGGGATCATTTACATCTACCTACACAGGCTGATGGGGGCCTTTGTTTAACACCTCATCAGAAAGACAGCATCTCCAACAGTGCAGTACTCTCGTGCTCAAACCCTGGAGTGGGAATTGAACCCGGAACCTTCTGACTCAGAGGCAAGAGTTTTTTTAGTCTTTCATGTGATGTGGACGTCGTTGGGTAGGCCAGCATTTGTTGCCCATCCCTAATTGCCCTTGAGGAGGTGGTGGTGGGCTGCCTTCTTGAACCGCTACAGTCCACGTGTTGTGCTACCAACAGAGCCACAGGTGGCACATAAAGTTTAAACTCTGTTGAGGTAAGGCTGAAAAATAAAATTCCAGTATACTGCAGACAAATGCTTAGGAAGCTTAGCTTTATGATGAGACCTGGCATCATAGTCTAGGCTGTTAGTGAACCCCCATAAGCCTGTTCATGTAACTGCTCTGCAAACACTGTCGTTTTCCACAGCATCAGATTCTTATCTGCATGACAAAGGCGATCATCACTAGCCCAATTTCATCAAGCTTTGGTAAAAATACTGTTTGTCCCAGAAGAGTACAATGCACACCACAACACTAGAGAGATAAAAACAAGTCTACTTTAGGTTTCTTAGCAGTTTCTTTTTCCAATATATTAAATATTTGGTCAATGTCTTGTTTCACTCCCCTAGTTCTCATTTTCTCCTCCATGTTGTGACCCTGATTTCCAGGTCTCTGCAACTCCAAGAAACAGGGGCTTAGCAAAACAAAATTAATTGAAATGTCAACCATAGCTGAGGCCCAAAGCACAACAGCACGTTTAAAGACAGTACTGTGTGTCATATCTTTATATATCTTTACACTGTCTTAATGCCTAATCACGTAAACAAAGCAAGAGTATCAAATCATTCAGTTACTTTCCAAGTTTTTTTATATTTATTTTGGAGGAACAATTAGAAAAGACTGTCTATTTGCTCTAAGGGGACGCGATCTATAATCAAGAAGGGATGAGATAGGTACACCAAATGTGGGTTATGGGGCAGGATCAGAGGGCAGTCTGAAATCAGAGAGTGAAGAGGGTGATTACCGATGAGAAGGCCCATTTGGTCCATGTGGAGAAATTCTACAGTCTCTCCTTTTCCACACCCAATTATTTTTAAAATGATGCCAGGATTTCTTCCTGGAAATCTATTCCACATGTTGATCATTGTGTGTGTGAAGAAGAATTTCCTGATATCAGTCCAGAATTTAATAATGCGAGTCTGTATCTTCTTGTCTCACTCAGCAGTTTAACTTAAAGTGATATTCTGGAAGTACTTCATTCCCAGAACCACCTTATTCCCGTCCAACAGCTTCCTTCTGGAGTGTAAAGGCTAAGGCCAGGGGTTTCCCCTTGTTGGGCGGGAAGCTGGTCGGAAGTGGCTGAACGCCGCCCGTGATCGAGGCTGAACTGTGATTTCCTGCTGGTGGGCCCAGCGTGAAATGGGTGCCTCAGGCATTCAGCGCTGCCTGTGTGTGTGTGGGGGGCGGGGGATGGGGGGGTGGGGGGGGGGGGGTGGGGGGGGGGGCGGTGGAGAGCGCAGGTTTGCGAACGCCCTCAGGTGTGCGCTGGAGAAGCGACCTGAGGCACAGAGCTGCCTCAGTGTCTGTGCCTCAGTGAGATGAAGAGCTTTGAAAAGTAAAAATAAAGGGTTTTAAAATGTAGAAATTAGGATGATTTTTAAAAAAATTTTTTAATGACAGTTCGAAACCTCATCCCACCCGTGGATGAATTTTCGTAGAGTTGGATGGGAAGAGAAAAGTTTCATTTAATTACATTGTTAATGGCCTTAATAGGCCTTTTAATTGCCGGTGGGCGTGTTGCCAGCTGAAATAGCGGGCGGGTGTGCGATGACATTGGGACACTCGCCCGGCATCATCGCGTGCCATTTCATGCTTGAGTGGGTCAGCGAGCGCCCATCTGCTCAGCGAAAAATCCTGCCCCAGATCTTTCCTCGCAACTCTGACCTGTGCCAGTGGGAATCAGCCTCAAGGTTCCTCTCTTTACTGGGACGGTAGCTTCCCTGGACAACTGGAACGGGATACAGCTAACAAGGTATGACCTGACCAAAGTGCTGCATGGTTTGTTCAAGGCTTCCATCGTCCTGTGTTCTTCAATTCTGGCTATGTCATTGACTATTATTGTATAGGTTGCTGCTCTACTTTGCTTCAAGGTGTTGAGCTTTGCATTTACTGAGATGTCTAGTTCCCTAGCAGATCTTGACCTTAAGTTTTTCCAGTCCATCCACAGAGCACATGTGTTGCCCATTTCTTCTCCCTGGATGTTATTCTTTGCACTTGTCTGTATTAAAGTTATTTGACATTGTTCTGGCCGTTTACACACTTTATTCAACTTGGTATGTAATTCCTGGACTCTTTGCTTCAATTCCACTGTCCTCCTAGTTTAATGTCATTGTCCATTCTGACTGTCTGCATACTAGAAACAGAGGTAGCCTCAACTCCAAACCCTGGGACATGTTACTCCGTATTTACCCACTTCCCCCCCTGACAGAGCCCCTCTAACGAGTATTTCAAGTTTTTCTGGGTTTTCCCTGAATTGCTAATGTGCTCACTTCAATTAACAGTGAATGAAATGTCTAGGCACACCATGGGGAAGAATTTTACAGTTCCCCACCAGGGGGTTTGAAAGCGAGGGAGCTCCAAAAATGCAGCCCATGGCCACCCTGCTGCTTACCTGCCAGCCCGACCTGTCTCCCATTTTAGGGGGACAGTGAGGGCATCAGCCTACCCTCGGGCCTATTCACACACACAATCATACAGAATTGTTACGGTGCAGAAGTAGGCCATTCGGCCCATCTTGTCTGCACCGGCTCTCCAAATGATCATTATGACTCAGTGCCACTCTCCTGCCTTTTGCCATACCCTGCACATTGTTTCTATCCAAAGAATCATCTAAGGTCCTCCTGAACCTGCCTCCACCACACTTCCAGACAGCACATTCCAGACCCGAACCACTCGCTGTGTGAAATCGTTTTCTCTCACATCACATTTGCTTCTTTTGCAAATCACTTTAAATCTGT
The DNA here is from genome assembly GCA_026770705.1 of Isurus oxyrinchus. Taxonomy (NCBI): domain Eukaryota; kingdom Metazoa; phylum Chordata; class Chondrichthyes; order Lamniformes; family Lamnidae; genus Isurus; species Isurus oxyrinchus. The sequence goes on along the minus strand of JANJGN010000006.1, from coordinate 191,466,514 downwards.
GCCCTCTCGTTCTTGATCCTTTTACAAGTGGGAACAGCTTCTCCCTATTTACTCTGTCCAGCCCCCTCATGGTTTTGAACATCTCTATCAAATCTCCTCTCAGCCTTCTCCTCTCCAAGGAGAACAGTCCCAACCTCTCCAATCTATCCTCATAGCTGAAGTTTCTCATCCCTGGAACCATTCTTATAAACCTCTTCTGCGCTCTCTCCAATGTGTTCACATCCTTCCTATAGTGTGGTGCCCAGATCTGTACACAATATCCCAGCTGAGGTCTAATATAAACTCAGCATAACCTCCCTGCTCTTGTACTCTATGCCCCTATTGATAAAGCCCAGGATACTATATGCTTTACTAACTGTTCTCTCAGCCTGTCCTGCCATCTTCAATGATCTATGCACAGATATACCCAGGTCCCTCTGCTCCTGCACACCCATTAGAGCTGTACCCCTTATTTTATATTGTCTTTCCATGTTCTTCCAACCAAAATAAATCACCTTAAACTTCTCCGCATTGAACTTCAGCTGCCACATATCTGCGCACTCCACCAACTTGTCTGTTCCTCCTCACAGTTTACAATGCTTCCAGGTTTTGTATCATCCGCAAACTTTGAAATTGTCCCCTTACACCAAGATCTAGATCATTAATATATATCAGGAAAGCAAGGGTCCCAATACCAACCCCTGGGGAACTCCACTTCCTCCAGCCCGATAAATATCTATTAACCATTACTCGCTGTTTCCAATTACTCAGCCAATTTTGTATCCACGTTGCTACTGTTCCTTTTATTCCATGAGCAATAACTTTTCTCAAAAGTCTGTTGTGCGGCACTGGGTCAAATGCCTTCTGAAAGATCATGTACACCACATCAACAGCATTACCCTCATCAACTCTCTCTGTTACTTCTTCAAAAAACTCCAGCAAGGCTAGAGCTTATCCTTACAACCTTTTTTTGAACAAGGGTGTAATGTTTGCAATTCTCCAGTCCTCTGGCACCACCCCTGAGTCTAGGGAAGACTGAAAGATTATGGTCAGTGATCCTGCATTTTTCACTCTCACTTCCTTCAGTATCCTTGGATGCATCTCATCCGGTCCCGGTGCCTTGTCAACTTTAAGTACCGACAATCTATTCAACACTTCCTCCTTACCAATTCTGAACCCTTCTAGTGACAGTTTCCTCCTCTGTCACCATGTCCTGGGTAGCATCTTCTTCCTTGGTAAAGATAAATGCAAAGTATTCGTTGAACACCTCAGGCATGCCCCCTGTCTCCATGTGTAAAGCCCCTTTTTGGTCCCTAATCGGTCCTCCTTCTCTTTTTACCACCCACTTACTATTTATGTGCCTATAGATTCCCCTTTACATTGGCTGCCAGTCTTTTCTCATAATCCTGCTTCGCTTTTCTTACTTGCTTTGTCACCTCCCCTCTGAACCTTCTGTATTCCGCTTGGTTCTCAGTTGTATTTTCACAGGGAGCTGTGGATTTGTTTGCCCTACCTTTCCCTTTTCAGGGGATATATCTTGACTGTACCCAAACTATTTCCTCTTTGAAGGTAACTTATTGGTCAGCCACAGTTTTTCCCGCCAGCCTTTGGTTCCAGTCTATCCGGCCCAGCTCCGTCCTTGCCTCATCAAAGTAGGCTCTCTTCCAGTTAATTATTCGTACTCTGGATTGCACACTGTCCTTTTCTACTGTCGTCCTAAACCTTACGATACAATGATCACTATCTCCTAAATGTTCCCCCACTGACACATGATCTACTTGGCCCACCTCATTTCCAAGAACCAGCTCTAGCAGCGCCTCCAGTGCCCCCATCACTCACTTTTGGGAATTGCGGTGGGAGAGACGAACCTGCAGGAGATACATGGAGTGGGGAGAAAATAAATACAGCCTGGGGAGCGCGACCTACATCACTCACCTTCGGGAAGAGCAGTCGGAGAGGCGGACTTGTGGGAGACACACAGAACGGGGAGAGAGAGGCAGAGAACTACGTGGGTAGCACGTTCAGAGAGGTGGTCACACCGCAAGTTAGGGGCAAGCAGGCAGATAGGGAATGGGTGACTGCCAGGCAGCCCAAGAGAAACAGGCAGCTAGTGCAGGAGTCCCCAGAGGTCCCGCTCACTGACCGGTTTTCCATTCTGGATATCAGTGAGGGTGATGGGTCCTTGGAGGAGGGCAGCAAGATCCAAGCCCATGGCACCATGGGTGGCCCAGCTGTACAGGAGGGGGGATGAAGAGTGGAAGGGCAGAATTGATAGGGGATTCTTTAGTCAGGGGAGCAGACAGGTGTTTCTGCGGCCGTGAACATGACTCCAGTATGGTTTGTTACCTCCTGGTGCCAGGGTCAAGGACATTACAGAACGGCTGCACAACATTCTTGTGGATGAGGCTGAACAGCCAGAGGTCGTGGTCCACATTGGTACTAACCACATAAGTTGGAAGGGGGGTGTGGTCCTGAAATCACACTTCTAAAGCAGTAATCTCTGGAATACTCCCAGTGCCACATGCCAGTGAGTGCAGAAATAGGAGGATGAGGCAGATGAATGCGTGGCTGGAAAGATGGTGCAGGAGGGAGGGCTTTAGATTCCAGGCGCACTGGAACTCACTCTAGCAGAGATGGCACCTGTACAAGCCGGATGGTTGCACCTGAACAGAGCTGGGACTGAGTTCCTAGCAAGTCGTTTTGCTTGTGCTGTTCGGGAGGATTCAATCTAACTCAGCAGGGGTGTGGGAATCAGGAGGGAATATTAGAACGTAATACCATGGTGCACAGTATGCTGGGAGAGACAGATAGCACTAAAATAGAGAATAGTAAGTTAATAGGTGGAGTCGGAGTAAGGGAGCAAGTGATGAAGTCTAAATCAGGGTTACACTACATGTATGTGAATGCACGGAGTCTAGTTAATAAAATTGGGGAGTTACAGGCACAGATTGCCCTGTGGGATGATGATGTTGTGGCGATAACAGAGACCTGGCTTAAGGAAAGGCAGATCTGGGTGCTAAATATTCCTGGTTACAGTGTTCAGAAAAAGTAGGAAAGGGAAAAAAGGAGGAGGGGTGACAATTTTGGTTAAGGAGAGTATTGCAGTACTGGAGAAAGAGGATTTCTCAGAGGATTCAAAGACAGAATCGATTTGGCTAGAGCTAAGGAATAAGAAGGGTGCAATTACATTGTTTGGTGTGATATGTAGACCACCAGCATCTGGGAAGGATATAGAGGTACAAATCTGTAAGTGAATTACAGAGAGGTGTAGACATCATAGAGTAGATATAATAGGGGACTTTAATTACCCGTATATAGACTGGGATAGTGGTAGTGTAAGGGGCAGTGAGGGACAAGCATTCCTAGGTTGTGTTCAGGAAAATTTCCTACGGCAGTATGTGTCCAGTCCAACGAGAAAGAAGGCACTGCTAGAGCTGGTTCTTGGGAATGAGATGGGCCATGTAGATCAAGTGTCAGTGGGGGAACATTTAGGGGACAGTGATCATTGTATCATGAGGTTTGGGATGACGGTGGAAAATGACATTGGTCAATCCAGAGTAAAAATAATCAGAGCGCACAGAGCGGACTTCGATGGGGCAAGAACGGAGCTGGGCCAGATAGACTGGAACCGAAGGCTGGTGGAAGAAACAGTAGCCGAACAAAGAGGAGATGGCTTGGGCACAGTAAAGGTATGTTCTCTCAAAAGGGAAGGGGAGCACAAACCAATCCAGAGCTCCCTGGATAACAAAGGAGATAGAAATTAAGTTGAAGAAGAACAAATGTGCTAACAACAGGTGTCAGGTAGCAAATACAATTGAGAACCAAGCTGAATACTGAAGGTTCAGAAAGGTTGTGAAAAAGCAAATAAGGGAAGCAAAGAGGGATTATGAAAAAGGACTGGCAGCTAACATAAAAGGAAATCCCAAAATATTCTAAAAGCACATCAATAGTAAAAGTGGGGTAAAAGGAGGAGTAGGGCCAATTAGGGACCAAAAAAAGGGATTTACACAGAGGCAAGAGGCATGGCTGAGGTGTTACATGAATACTTTGCATCTGTCTTTACCTACAAGGTAAATACTGCCCAGGCCATGGTGACAGAGAAGGGTTTAAATTGATAAGGAGAAGGTATTGGGCAAGCTGTTGGTACTTAAAAGTTGATAAGGCACTGGGACCGGCTGAGATGCATTCGAGAATATTGAAGGGAGTGAGAATGGAAATTGCAGAGGCACTGGCAATAATCTTTCAATGTTCCCTGGATTCGGGGGAGGTGCCAGGGGACTGGAGAATTGTTCAAGATAGGTTGTAAAGAGCTGTCCTGCAATTGCAGACCAATCAGTTTAACTTTGGTGGTGGGGAAACTTCGAGAAACAATTATTCGGGGTAGAATTAAGACAGATGGAAAAATGAAGAGTCAGCACCGATTTGTTAAAGAAAAATAGTGTCTACCTAACTTGCTGGAGTTTTTTGAAGAGGTAACAGAGTTGGTTGGTGAGGGAAAGCCCGTTGATGTGGTGTATATGGACTTTCAAAAGGCGGTCAATACAGTCCACACAACAGACTTGTGAGGAAAGTTATAGGTCATGGAATAAAAGGGGCAGTAGCAATGTGGTTACAAAATTGACTGAGGGACAGGAAACAGAGTAATGGTTAATGGGTATTTTTCAGGCTGGTAGAAGGTTTGTAGTGGAGTTCCACAGGGGTTGAAATTGGGACTCTTGCCTTTCCTGATATATATATATGTGATCTAGATCTTGGGGTGCAGGGGACAATTCCAAAGTTCGCCTTTGACACAAAATTTGGGAGAATTGTAAACTGTGAGGAGGACACTGTGGAACTTCAAAAGGACATAGAGACATTGGTGGAGTGGGCAGATAGGTGGCGGATGCTGTTCAATGCGGATAAGTGTGAGGTGGATATACTTTGGTACAAAGAACTTGGAGAGACAGTATAAATTAAAGGATACCATTCTAAAGGGTGTGCAGAAGCAGAGAGACATAGAAACATAGAAAATAGGAAATAGGAGCAGGAGTAGGCCATTCAGCCCTTCGAGCCTGCTCCCCCATTCATTATGATCATGGCTGATCATCCAACTCAATAGCCTGCTCCCGCTTTCTCCCCATACCCTTTGATCCCTTTTGCCCCAAGAGCTATATCTAACTCCTTCTTGAAAACATACAATGTTTTGACTTCAACTACTTTCTGTGGTAGCGAATTCCACAGGCTCACCACTCTCTGGGTGAAGAAATTTCTCCTCATCTCAGTCCTAAATGGTCTACTCCGTATCCTCAGACATTGACTCCTGGTTCTTGACTCTCCCACCATCGGGAACATCGTTCCTGCATCTACCCTGTCTAGTCCTATTAGAATTTTATAGGTTTCTATGAGATCCCCGCTCATTCTTCTGAACTCCAGCAAATATAATCATATGTCAGTCCCGCCATCTCAGGAATCAGTCTGGAAAACCTTCGCTGCACTCCCTCTATAGCAAGAACATCCTTCCTCAGATAAGGAGACCAAAACTGCACACAATATTCCAGCTGTGGGTCTCACCAAGGTCCTGTACAATTGCAGCAAGACATCCCTGTTCCTGTACTCGAATCCTCTGGCTATGAAGGCCAACATACCATTTGCCTTCTTTACCGCCTGCTGCACCTGTATGCTTACCTTCAGCGACTGGTGTACAAGGTCACCCAGGTCTCATTGTACATTTCCCTCTCTCAACTTATAGCCATTCAGATAATAATCTGCCTTCCTGTTTTTGCTACCAAAGTGGATAACCTCACATTTATCCACATTATACTGCATCTGTCATGCATTTGCCCACTCACTCAGCTTGTCCAAATCACACTGAAGCATCTCTGCATCCTCCTCACAGCTCACCCTCCCACACAGCTTTGTGTCATCTGCAAATTTGGAGATATTACATTTAGTTCCCTCATCTAAATCATTAATATATATTGTGAATAACTGGGATCCCAGCACCAATCCCTGCGGTACCCCACTAGTCACTGCCTGCCATTCGGAAAAAGACCTGTTTATTCCTACTCTTTGTTTCCTGTCTGCCAAGCAGTTTTCTATCCATCTCAATACACTACCCCCAATCCCATGCGCCAATCTCTTATGTGGGACTTTGTCGAAAGCCTTTTGAAAGTCCAAACAGACCACATCCACTGGCTCCCCCTCATCAACTCTAATAGTTACATCCTCGAAAAATTCCAGTAGATTTGTCAAGCATGATTTGCCTTTTGTAAATCCATGCTGACTCTGTCCGATTCTGCCACTGTTTTCCACGTGCTCAGCTATTAAATCTTGTATAACGAACTCTAGAATTTTCCCCACTACCGATGTCAGGCTGACTGGTCTATAATTCCCTGTTTTCTCTCTGCCTCCCTTTTTAAATAGTGGGGTTACATTAGCTCCCCTCCAATCTGTAGAAACTGTTCCAGAGTCTATAGAATCTCAGAAGATGACCACCAATGCATCCACTATTTCTAGGGCCACTTCCTTAAGTGCTCTGGGATGTAGATTATCAGGCCCTGGGGATTTAGCGGCCTTCAATCTCATCAATTTCCCCAACACCATTTCCCTACTAATACTGATTTCTTTCAGTTCATCCCTCTCACTGAACCCTGTGTTCCCCAACATTTCTGGTATGTTATTAGTGTCTTCCTTTGTGAAGACAGAGCCAAAGTATGTATTTAGTTGGTCAGCCATTTCTTTGTTCCCCATTATAAATTCCCCTGTTTCTGACTGTAAGGGACCTACATTTGTCTTCACCGATTTTTTTATTTTCACATACCTGTAGAAAATTTTACAGTCAGTTTTTATGTTCCCTGCAAGCTTACTCTCATACTCAAGACCTGGGTGTATATGTATATAAGTTATTAAAGGAGGCGTACAGGTCGAGAGAGCTGTTTCTAAAGCATACAGTATTCTAGGTTTCATTAATTGGGCATAGAGTATAAGAGCAGGGAGGTTTTGATGAACCTATTTAAGACACTAGTTAGACCTCAGCTGGAGTATTGTGTACAGTTCTAGGAGCCACACTATAGGAAGGATGTGAGTGCATTGGAGAGAGTGCAGAAGAGGTTTACGAGAATGGTTCAAGGGATGAAGAAAGATTGGAGAAGTTGGGACTGTTTTCTTTGGAGAGGCGAAGACTGAGAGGGGACTTGATAGAAGTTTTCAAAGTCATGAGGGGTCTGGAATGTGTAGATAGGGAGAAACTGTTCCCACTCATAAATGGACCGAGAACCAGAGGACACAGTTTTAAAGTGTTTTGCAAAAGAAACAAATGTGAGGTGAGAAAAAACTTTTTCACACAGCAAGTAGTTAGGGTTTGGAATGCATTGCCTGGAAGTGTGGTGGAGGCAGGTTCAATTGAGGCATTCAAGAAGGCGTTGGATGGTTATTTAAATAGATGTGCAGGGTTATGGGGAAAAGGCAGGAGATTGGCACTAAGCTAAAACACTCAGAGAGCTGGGGCAGACACAATGGGCCAAAAGGCCTCCTTCTGCAATGTAACAATTCTATGTTCGTATGTATGTTCGTATGATCTGCCCAATGAACTTCTGCCCTGTGCTGGGACCGCAAAATCCGGCCTCAAATCTCGGTCTAATCTCTCAGAGATTGATTTATTTTAAACCCGTATTTCAAGCCTAGAAATTTCACTGCATTATTATCGATCTTTGATTTTGCTTCGGTTAATTCCATTTGGTTACGTTAGTCATCTCTTCTCTCGTGAATTTTCAGTGAACGTAATCACTCAGAACACTAGCTATTTTTTTGCTTGCACACAATCTGAAGCTTGAGGGCACCTCTTCTCTGACTGTTGTCACATTGAAATATTGTTTGAACGTTGGCTGGGATTTTCCAGCTCCTCCCACTTTTGGCTGGGCCCCTGACTCTCCCACAGTGCGTCACGCCACAATGGGGCTGGCAAATCCCAGCCCTTGTGTTTACCTATGAAAATTGCTCACTATGCCAAAGGGCTCATACATCTGAAAGTAGGAAATTAGCAGGAAGACATGAAGAGCTTTTCACTCAAAGGATAATTGAGTTGTAGAATAAGGGACCAGGCAAGGACAATGAAATGGGCAGACTGTATAAAAGGCAGCAATTAGCTGTATTTCTGAAAAGAAAAGAGTAAGAAATATGATGAAAGAGGAAGGGGTCATTAGTAATCAGAAGATCCAACAGCCTTTCCCTGTTTCTAAAATGTCTTGTGTTCTTTGGTTAGATTCAAACGGCCTGTTGGTTTGGCGTGTCACCACCTCCATGCCAACTACAACAGAGTAAGGTTTGAACCAGTGGCCAAAAACTGGACATCAAGAGGCACTGTGGTCCAGCAGAATTGAATACCATCATAATATCTAATTCAGTACATTCTTCATTTCTCCATCATGCTGTGCAACATCTTGGATCTGTATACTACATTTAACAGAGATTTGAGGGCAGTCAGTCACCAGGTTAACAAAGGACACTTCAGGATGGTATGGGGAATGAAAACTGAAACAAGCTGAAACAACCACACTCACATTCCCGAGTTAGTTACATGAAAGGCAGGCTTCAGAAACAGCTGGTACTTTCCATATCAGTTACTGTAGATCTGATCAATAATTGTAAAGTGGCTGTAACCAATTAGAAAAATGGTAAATTTCCATCCATTAAGCCCCCATTTAAATTTTCCATTTTGTTTTTGCTACCCATACAGAGTAGAAGAGGTTATGTTGAATTTGTATAAGTCACTAGTTCAGCCTCAGCAGGAGTATTGTGTCCAGTTCTGGATGCCAAACTTCAGGAAGGATGTGCAGACAGTGCAGAAAAGATTCAGGAGAACGGTTCCAGGGATGAGGGACTTCAGTTTTGAAGATAGATTGGAGAAGTTAGGACAGTTCTTCTTGAAGTAAGAAGGTCGAGAGGAGATTTGATAGAGGTATTCAAAATCATGAGGGGCCTGGACAGAATGGATAGGGAGAAACAGTTCCCAGTAGTGAAAGGATCGAGAACGAGAAGGCACAGATTTAAAGTAATTAGTAAAAGAAGCAAAAGTGATGAGGAGAAACTTTTTTACTCAGCAGGCGGTTAGGGTATGGAATGTACTGCCTGAGAATGTGGTGGAGACAGGGTCAATTGAAGCATTTGACTGATATCTGAAAAGGAGGGTTACTGGGAGAAGGAGCAAGATGGCACTAGGTGAAGTGCTCATTCAGAGAGCCGGTACAGACACAATGGGCTGAATGGCCACTTTCTGTGCTGTAACAATTCTGTGATTCTGCACCAGAAGTATTTTCTATTTACCGCTGATTATACTGAATTCATCTCCACTGTGTGTGTCATTTCACAGCACTTCAGTGAGAGTGCAGCACTCAGTCAACTGACTGCTGGTATAAAATGAGTATCCCAGGGTTGCTCTTGGAGTTTCCAGGAAGTGAAGACAAATCTCCTGGGCGTTACTGCCAACAATTCACCAAGTCTCCTTCAACAGCATCTTCCAAACCTGTGAGTGACCTCTACCACCTAGAAGGACAAGAACAGCAGATGCATGGGCACACAATCACCTGCAATTTTTCCTCCAAGTCACTCACCATCCTGACTTGGAAATATATCACCATTCCTTCACTGTCGCTGGGTCAAAATCCTGGAGCTCTCTCCCTAACAGCACTGTGGGTGTACCTACACCACATGGACTGCAGCGGCTCAAGAAGGCAGCTCACCACCACCTTCTCAAGGGCAACTAGGGACGGGCAATAAATACTGGCCCAGCCAGTGACACCCACATCCCGTGGACAAATAAATAAAGAAAAGAAAATTCACAGGACATTAAACAAAATGTCAAAAACAACCTGCACCTGTTTAAAGGGACAATGGAAACTGTGGAGCGAGCAAGCCATTCGGGAAGAGATTTGAAGAAAGGAGTAGCTGGATCTGTACCTCCTCATAACAGAGATACAGAGCAGAAAGTACAGGTTGTTTGAGCTCAGGGGCTAGAGACATAAGATCTGTACATACTGGACAGGTGTCAACTAGCAGAGAGTTCCATGTCACCTCCTTGGACACCTCACTGAAGCAGCCAAGGTAACTCCTGTTCCCCACTCTTCTTTGCTGTCTCTTTATTTGTTTGGGCATAACCTCGAGGGTGCCAGAGGAGTCAGAGCTGAAAGTGGGATCGGAGTGCGAGGTGCAGAAACTCTCCAGGTCATCCTTCTCAAAACAGAAGGACCCTGGATGAACATTGCACTTTCTCAGAAGCACTGAACTCACCTTGGAGGATCAAAGATAGATGCCTGAGGCCACAGCACAGTCCACTGGCAAAACCAAAAATGGAATCAACACAATGAAGCTCCTTGTCTACCTGAAACAGAGCTCTGCAATGGCTGAAATATATACTTTCAAGATACTATCAGCCATTGTAACCACTACAGACATTTTCATCCTAGGGGTGTTATGAATAATGGCAAGTGAGGCGTAAACTGGGCGACCGCTTTGCAGAACACCTGCGGTCTGTCTGCAAGAATGACCCCGACCTCCCTGTCACTTGCCATTTTAACACTCCACCCTGCTCTCTTGCCCACATGTCTGTCCTTGGCTTGCTGCATTGTTCCAGTGAAGCCCAACGCAAACTGGAGGAACAACACCTCATCTTCCGACTAGGCACTTTACAGCCTTCTGGACTGAATATTGAGTTCAACAACTTTAGGTCTTGAGCTCCCTCCTCCATCCCCACCCCCTTTCTGTTCCTTCCCTCTTCCTTTTGTTTTTTTCCAATAATTTATATAGATTTCTCTTTTCCCACCTATTTCCATTATTTTTAAATCTTTTATGCCCTGCTAGTCTTTCCACCCCACCCCCACTAGAGCTATACCTTGAGTGCCCTACCATCCATTCTTAATTAGCACATTCGTTTAGATAATATCACCACCTTCAACACCTCTGTGCTCTTTTGTTCTTTTGTCTGTGACATCTTTTGATGATCTGCTTCTATCACTGCTTGTTTGTCCCTACAACCACACCAACCCCCTCCACTTCTCTCCCCCCACCCAATACCACCCACCCCCCCACCTTAAACCAGCTAATATTTCACCCCTCTCCTTATATTCGCTCAGTTCTGTTGAAGGGTCATGAGGACTCAAAACGTCAACTCTTTTCTTCTCCGCCGATGCTGCCAGACCTGCTGAGTTTTTCCAGGTAATTCTGTTCTTGTGTTTAGAATATTACGCTCGGTGTGCGGGCGAGAACCTGACATGCTTGGGTGTGAAATGATGCGCCATGATGTTAGGTGTGTGTCCTGACGTCACTGCACAATCTTGCAATATGTTGTTCGGCAGGCGCGCGCTGGAGTCGGCCTTTACACTTTTTAGGAAGCCTCATCCACGAGCGGGATGAGGTTTCCATAAGCAAATAAACATTAAATAAAAACTTTATTTTTGAATTAAAAACACGTCCCATCTGATGTGACAGGGTCACATGGGGGGACATGTTTTATTAAATTTTTATTCTCTTCATTTTTTATTCTCTTAAGATTTTTTTTACACAGCACTTCAGTCTCCCTGAGGCAGCTCTGTACCTCAGGGAAATTGAAATGCTCTTTCACGCACATGCACAAACTGCACACTAGGCCTGGCTCTCCTCCTCCCCCTGCCCACACAGGCAGCGCTTAGTGCTGCCGCTCTCAATCCATGCAGGGCGGGCCTCAATTGGCCCGGCCTCATGGAATCGGAGTGCGGAGCCGATCACAGGCTTCCTGACTGCCCCAGCTGAACACTCCTGGCAAGGGCAAAATACTGCCCCAGTATTACCAAGAGTCTTATCCCAGAGTTTAATGTGGATAGTGAGCAGCAAGCAGGAATCAGATTCAACAACACTTTAAGCCAGGATTTTTTTTCTGTTGATAATGAACAGTGAACTGGAATCAGAATTACTAACATGTTAATCCAGGATTTTTTTCTGGATAATAGGAAGTGAGTATGAATCAGGATTACCAACATTTTAATCCGGAATTTTTTGTGTGGACGATGGGAAGTGAGTGTGAATCAGGATTACCAACATTTTAATCCAGAATTTTTTGTAGATAATGGGAAGTGAGTGTGAATCAGGATTACCAACATTTTAATCCGGAATTTTTTGTGGATAACGGGAGGTGAGTGTGAATCAGGATTACCAGCATTTTAATCCGGAATTTTTAGTGGATAACGGGAGGTGAGCGGGAATCAGGATTACCAACATTTTAATCCGGAATTTTTTGTGGATAACGGGAGGTGAGTGTGAATCAGGATTACCAACATTTTAATCCGGAATTTTTTTGTGGATAACGGGAGGTGAGTGTGAATCAGGATTACCAGCATTTTAATCCGGAATTTTTTGTGGATAACGGGAGGTGAGCGGGAATCAGGATTACCAACATTTTAATCCGGATTTTTTTTGTGGATATCGGGAGGTGAGTGGGAATCAGGATTACCGACATTTTAATCCGGATTTTTTTGTTATAAACGGGAGGTGAGTGGGAATCAGGATTACCGACATTTTAATCTGGAATTTTGTGTGGATATCGGGAGGTGAGTGGGAATCAGCAACAGCAATCTGCCTGCCATTACAATTAGATGACACAGGAACAGACTGACTAATCAACTGAGTTTATGATTTACAGTTTTCTCCACACAACTCTCTTAACGGTTTAAAGGCTGCACTTTCATCTAGGGATAGTGTGAGCAGGCTGCACAGTGATGATTAACACAGAGTCTGCCCATTCAATCCACACATTGCAGGGCCCACAGTCAGCAATGGCGAATTTCGGTGATATTTCTTCGTAGGGAGCTGGGACCAATTCTGGCTTCTCTACTGTTATACCAGCTGAGTTTATGTGGCTCAGCACAGACTCAGCAATCAAACCTCAGAACCTGCAGCCCTACATGACTCAGTTACACAGACTACTGGAGTTCCCAGTAAATTGGGAATGGACAAAGGTGGGGCCAAATATTTTTAAAAGTGTCAAAACAGACATAGTGTGAATCAGGAAATTAGAGCTACATGTAACGTGGGTAATACAGTAGTAATGGGCAACTTCAATTTACATATAAACTAGGTTAACCTAATGCTGCAGAGGATGAATCCCTGGAGTCTGTAAGAGATGGGTTTCTGGAGCAGTACGTCGAAGAATCAACTAGGGATCAGGCTATTTTAGATTTCGTATTGTGTAATTTTTTTTCATTCATGGGATGTGGGCGTCACTGGCTGGGCCAGCATTTACTGCCCATCCCTTCCTTGAGAAGGTGGTGGTGAGCTGCCTTCTTGAACCGCTGCAGTCCATGTGGTGTAGGTACACCCACAGTGCTGTTAAGAAGGGAGTTCCAGGATTTTGACCCAGCGACAGTGAAGGAACGGTGATATATTTCCAAGTCAGGATGGTGAGTGACTTGGAGGGGAACTTCCAGGTGGTGGTGTTCCCATCTATCTGCTGTCCTTGTCCTTCTAGATGGTAGTGGTCATGGGTTTGGAAGGTGCTGTCGCAGGAGGCTTGGTGAATTCCTGCAGTGCATCTTTTAGGCGGTGGGAGGAATGAATGTTTGTGGATGGGGTGCCAATCAAGCGGCTGCTTTGCCCTGGATGTTGTCAGGCTTCTTGAGTGTTGTTGGAGCTGCACTCATCCAGGCAAGTGGGGAGTATTCCATCACACTCCTGACTTGTGCCTTGTAGGTGGTGGACAGGCTTTGGGAAGTCAGGTGAGTGATTACTTGTTGAGTGATTCCTAGCCCCTGTCCTACTCTTATAGCCACAGTATTTATCTGGCTAGTTCAGTTCAGTTTCTGGTCAATGGTAACCCCCCCTGGATGTTGATAGTGGGGGATTCAGCAATGGTAATGCCATTGAATGTCAAGGGGAAATAGTTAGGTTCTCTCTTGTTGGAGATGGTCATTGCCTGGCACTTGTGTGGCGTGAATGTTACTTGCCACTTGTCAGCCCAAGCCTGGATATTGTCCAGGTCTTGCTGCATTTGGGCGTGGAGAATGTATTGAGAGAGGGCTTATTTAAAACTTTGCTGTAAATGAACCTGCAGGAAATAGTGACCATGAAATTATAAAACTTCACATTAAGTTTGAAAGTAAAATAGTTCATTCTGAAACTAGGGTTTTACATCTGAACAAGGTGAGGAGAAAGTTGACTATGGTATTTTGGGAAAATACATTTAAAGGTTTGATGGTAAACAGGCAATGGCTAGTATTTAAAGAAGTATTACTTGGTTGACAACATATACATTCCTCGAAGTGACAAAAACCCAACAGGAAAGGTGAATCAACTGTGGCTAACAAAAGAAGTTAAAGATTGCATTAGATTAAAGTAAGTGGCCTTTGGTTTGCCAAAAAAGTGGTAAGCCCGAGGATTGGCAGCAATTTAGAACCCAGTAAAAGAGGACCAAGGAACTGATAGAGAAAGGGAAAAGAGAATGTCAATGCAAGCTACTGAGAAACATAAAGGTGGACCACAAAAACCTCTTCAGGTGTGTGAACAGGGCAAAAGTTGGTCCATTACAGGAGAATTCATAATTGGGAATAGGGAAATGGCAGAGAGACTAAACAATTCCTTTGTGTCTGTCTTCACGGAGGAAGATACAGAAAATCTCCCCGAAATACAATGGAACCGAGGGACTTGTCAAAATGAAGCTAGTATTCATAAAGAGGTACAACATGAAAAATTAATTGGATTGAATGTTGATAAGTCCCCTGGACCTGAGTGTTGAAAGAGGTGGACGTATTGGTGGTTATCTTTCCAATTTCTATAGATTCTGGAAAGGTTCCTGCAGACTGGAAAGTAGCAAATGTCACCCCACTATTTAAGAAGGGAGAGAGGAAGGAAGCAGCGAACTACACATCTGTTAGTCTGACATCAGTAGGAGGGAAAATGTTAAAGTCTACTATAAAGTATGTGATAACTGGATGCTTCGAAAATAATGATATGATTGGGCAGAGTCAACATGGGGCTGAATCTTACCTACGTCAAGTGGGCTGGGCAGGGGCGGGGCAGGCACGGAACCGATCGCCACCCGTGATTGGCTGTGTGCCGCCACTTTTACGTGGGTGGGCCAGTTGAGTCCTGGCCAGCGTACCACACGGCTGGTGGCATTCAGCGCTACCTGTGCGGGCGGAGGGAGGGGGGAGAGTCGGGGCCTGTGTGAAGGAGCGCAGCAATCTCCCTGAGACACGGAACCTCAAAGAGATTAAATCGATAATGAAACATTCGAATAAACGAACGGAAAAATTATTTACACCTGTCCCCTCACTGTTTGTGCATTTTGCAAAATTTATTTAGTTATTTAATTAAACATTCAGGAACCCTCATCCCGCCCGTGGGTGAGGTTTCCTGAAAAATGCGTAAGCCGCTCGGGCTCTTCGCCTGCCCGCCAGTGCTGTTAACGACGTCAAATACTTTTTAAATGGCCTTGACAGGCCTTTGACAGGTCGGCAGGCACACAGCCACCTCCGGCACGCGCCTTCCGAACGCAATATCAGAGTGACGCACGGTGAGGTCGGGACACACACCCGATGTCATCTCATGTCATTTTGCACGTCAGCCTGTCGGGCCCGTCCCCACACGCCAACTGCAATGTTCTGGCCGTGGATTTAATGAAACGGAAATCAGGTTTGACAAACTTGTTGGAGTTTTTTGAGTTTGTTCCTTGTAGCATAAAGAAGAACCAGTGGACGTGGTACATTTGAATTTTCAGAAGGCTTTCAATAGCTCCCACACAGGAGGTTACTAAACAAAATTAGAGCACATGGGATGGGGGTAATATACTGGCATGGGTTGAGAACTGGTTAACAGACAGAAAACAGGGAGTAGGAATAAGCGGATCATTCGCAGGCTGGCAGGCTGTTACTATTGGGGTACCGCAGGCATCAGAGCTTGGGCCCCAGCTCCTCACAATCTATATCAATGATTTGGATGTAGGGATTAAATGTAATATTTCCAAATTAGAGTCACAGAGTCATCGAGTCACAGAGGTCTACAGCACAGAAAAAGACCCTTCGACCCATCGAGTCTGCGCCGGTCAAACAAGTACCTAACTATTCTAATCCCATTTTCCAGTACTAGGCCCATAGCCTTGTATGCCATGGCATCGCAAGTGCACATCCAAATACTTCTTAAATGTTATGAGGGTTTCTATCTCTACCACCCTTTCAGGCAGTGAGTTCCAGATTCCCACCACCCTCTGGATGAAAAAATTCTTCCTCACATCCCCTCTAAACCTCCTGCCTCTTCATGGTGGAAGACACAAGTAACATCCCCAAAGTTCAAGAGAGTTGGGGGGACAGAGATGAGTATGGTGGCCATTACCAAGGAGAAGGTGCTAGGAAAACTGAAAGGTCTGAAGTGGATAAATCACCCAGACCAGATGGATTACACCCCAGAGTTCTGAAGGAGATAGCTGAAGAGATAGTGGAGGCGTTAGTGGTGATCTTTCAGGAATCACTCGAGTTAGGGAGGGTCCCAGAGGACGGGAAAATCGCTAATGCAACCCCCACCCCACCCACCCCGTTTAAGAAGTGAGTGAGGCAAAAGACGGGAAATTACAGGCCGATTAGCCTGACCTCGGTCGTTGGTAAGATTTTAGAGTCCATTATTAAGGATGAGATTTCAGAATACTTGGAAGTGCATGGTAAAATAGGGCAAAGTCAGCATGGTTTCATCAAGGGGAGGTCATGCCTGACAAATCTGTTAGAATTCTTTGAGGAGGTAGCGAGTAGGTTAGACAAAGGAGAGCTAATGGATGTTATCTACTTGGACTTCCAGAAGGCCTTTGACAAGGTGCTGCACAGGAGGCTGCTCAGTAAGATAAGAGCCCATGGTGTTAGAGGCAAGGTACTAGCATGGATAGAAGATTGGCTGTCTGGCAGGAGGCAGAGAGTGGGGATAAGGGGGTACTTCTCAGGATGGCGGCCGGTGACTAGTGGAGTTCCGCAGGGGTCAGTGTTGGGACCACAACTTTTCACTTTATACATTAATGATCCAGATGAAGGAACTGAGGGCATCCTGGCTAAGTTTGCAGATGATACAAAGATAGGTGGAGGGACAGGTAGTATTGAGGAGGCGGGGAGGCTGCAGAAGGATTTGGACAGGTTAGGAGAATGGGCAAAGAAGTGGCAGATGGAATACAACGTGGGGAAGTGTGAGGTCATGCACTTTGTAGGAAGAATAGAGGCATAGACTATTTTCTAAATGGGGAGAGAATTCAGAAATCTGGAGTGCACAGGGACTTGGGAGTCCTAGTCCAGGATTCTCTTAAGGTTAACTTGCAGGTTGAGTCACTACTTAGGAAGGCAAATGTAATGCTGGCATTTATTTTGAGAGGACTAGAATATAAAAGCAGGGATGTGTTGCTGAGGCTTTATAAGGCTCTGGTCAGACCACATTTAGAATATTGTGAGCAATGTTGGGTCCCATATCTCAGGAAGGATGTTCTGGCTCTGGAGACGGTCCAGAGGAGGTTCATGAGAACGATCCCAGGAATGAAAGGCTTAACATATGAGGAACGTTTGAGGACTCTGGGTCTATACTCGATGGAGTTTAGAAGGATGAGGGGGGATCTGATTGAAACTTACAGAATACTGAAAGACCTGGATAGAGTGGACGTGGGGAAGATGTTTCCATTAGTAGGAGAGACTAGGACCCGAGGGCACAGCCTCAGAGTAAAGGGAAGACCATTCAGAACAGAGATGAGGAGAAACTTCTTTAGCCAGAGAGTGGTGAATCTATGGAATTCATTGCCACAGAAGGCTGTGGAGGCCAGGTCATTGAGTGTATTTAAGACGGAGATAGATAGGTTCTTGATTGGTAAGGGGTTCAAAGGTCATGGGAAGAAGGTGGGAAAATGGGGTTGAGAAACCTATCAGCCATGATTGAATGGTGGAGCAGACTCGATGAGCCGAATGGCCTAATTTCTGCTCCTATGTCTTATGGTCTTAAAAGGGTGTGTGTGTGTGTGTGTCCAGTTTACTCCCATTGTGAGATTGCCTGTTGGTGTGTGGGGGTGAGGGTGAATGAGAATCCTCTGGGAGTGAGCCGGACACAAACACACATGCACACGTTCATACACACCCCCCTTGAATTGTACTTACCTGCATTTCAAACAGTGACACCGCGGGCTGCATAAAGGGGCTTCATGGGTGACAATGCAGCCCCACAGGCTGCCAGTTGGACAAGCTTGACCTAGAAGGACAAGGGCAGCAGATGCATCGGAATACAATCACCTGTTTAGGCCTCCCTCAAAGACACACAGCATCCCGACCTGGAAATACATCACCGTTCCTTCACTGTCGCTGGGTCAAAATCCTGGAACTCCCTCCCTAACAGCACTGTGGGTGTACCCACACCACATGGACTGCAGCGGTTCAAGAAGGCAGCTCACCACCACCTTCTCAAGGGCAACTAGGGATGGGCAATAAATGCTGGGTCCAGCCAGTGAAGCTCACATCCCATGAATGAATAAATAAAAATGAATTCTCTCTGTATCCGCTTCATTAAAACAGTTAATATTTTTAACGACGTCTATTAGGTCAGCCCTCAGCTCTTTTTCCAAAAGAGAAGACTATCAATCCTCTCCTGGTCTGAATACACGCATTTCTGGAATCATCCTTGTTAATCTTCTCTGCACACTCTCCACTGCCTCGATATTATTGCAATAATATGGTGAGCAGAACCCATAATTGTGTATTAACCAAGGTTTGATAGAGGTTTAGCATAACTTCCCTATTTTTCAATTCTAACCCTCTAGAAATAAAACGTGTTTTTTAATAATGTACAAAAGTGTAAAATAATGGAATTAATTACCAGGAGGAAGCTTGAGGGTTATCTGTACAATAATAACCTGCTAATGTGCAGCCAGCATGGATTCAGAAGACAGGCCCATTAGCTGACCAGCCTCCAATATTTTGAGTGTGTGACAACCCAGACAGGACCATGGAAAACCATAGGACCTGGTGCAGCAGGAATTACAAAGAGGGTGTGGCAAAGCTCCACCTGAAAGACTGTATCATGTCCCAGTATGTTATGAGTTTTCAGTCAATACTTTTTAAAACTCGACACAAAATATTAAAACGACTGCTGCAAATCATGTGACCTTTGGAATTCAGACGGTCCGAAGCCTCAAACAAATATCTAATTAAATATAGGCGTTCACAGGATGATCAACACCAAAGGACTATAGAATTCCAGCCAACCTGATTCCCTGTTTCACCTTGGACAAAAGGGGACATTGAAACTCAATGTGTGTCAGACGGATGTGACTGGATCCTACAAAGCCTCCACTGCATTACGATGGTTTCCATGATGCAAACCAGACTGGGTGAATCTCAAGGTGCCAAATGACAATACAGGATGATCGGAATCAACATACATGCTGCCATTTGTTTGCAAATAGGGCTCTGGACGTGTGGAAGACACATGTTTTTTTGATTCATTCACAGGATGTGGGCTTCGCTGGCTGGGCCAGTATTTATTTCCCATCCCTAACTGTCTTTGAGAAGTTGGTGGTGAGCTGCCTTCTTGAACCGCAGCAGTCCATGTGGTGTAGGTACACCCACAGTGCTGTTAGAGGGGGGTGGGAAGTTCCAGGATGTTGACTCAGCGACAGTGAAGGAACGGTGATATATTCCCAAGTCAGGATAGTGAGTGACTTGGAGAGGAACTCCCAGGTGGTGATGAGGGAACTATGTTGTCTGCTTTTAAAACCAGCAAGAAGCTGTTTTGCAGACAGAGAGTTCTACCAAAAGCCATCAAACTACCTGCAAGTCAGCAAGCAACCAAGGTAATGAACAGCAATACCTTGAAAGTGGTAGATCCTACCTGAGAGAAGGATTCCCCAACCTGTTCTTGTTAAAGTTCACCTCCTAGAAATTTGACTACAAGAAACCTCACAGTCTGCTGAGAATTCCTTGCTTTCCAAGACCTTCATTTCAACTTTAAAGCATCAACTGCATCGAAGAAACTACAAGCCTGACACAAAAGAGACTGAGATAATTAGAAGCTGTAAGGGTATATTGCCTTCATCTGCATCTAGTCTTTGTGTGTATGAGAGTGTGTGTCAGACGAGTGAGTGAAACATTGCATTAAACTTGGGGTGAGCTTGTGATGATAAATAACCTTATTTATTTTTAAACTCACACAAAGCTTGCTGCTGGAATAATTTAATTGGGACACTTGTCCCAATTTTGTCCTTGACAGCTGGTTACTGGGGATTCAGTGGAAATGGATAAGAAATTAACCCACAAGTAGGAACAAACAGGCACTTGTTAGACGAACTACATTAATGTGGAGGCAAGTGGTGAGTTCCAGGATTTATACTGAGTGCAGTACCAGTTCCAATTTATATCAAGGGCTTGAATTTGTGACTTGCTCTGGTTTTTGTGACCGAGATGCTGGGGTGAGAGTCAGGTGCTGTGGGCAGCCCACAGCACAGTCTCAAACCCTGGTGCTGAAGGTCAGAGTTCAGAAATGATTGGAGAAGCCTGGGCTTTTCAGTCTTCAAAGAAGCTATATGAGGACATTCGTAATAAATGACACAGCAAAGGGAAATCTGGATCATAAGTTAGAAGGGTAGAGCAAGGTGACACAGTTTCAGGCTCATTAAAGAGAATTTTTGGACTGATATTGAGAAGTTCTTCACACAGTGATTTATTATGTAATGGATTCTGGGCAGGTCAGTGGAACCTTCACCCTTCTGTGAAACCAACATCAAAACTACAATGTTAATGGCCAGATGCAGATTCATACTACTAGGAACTTGTCATGCAATGAATTCCTGATCTCATTCACCTTAAACACATGCTCTGCCCTTCTCATAAAAGGAATTGACGGTCCACATTGTCATAAATACTTTCACACAAAATGGTTCATCTTCAAGGACATTCTGGAAGAAGTTGTGTTTTTTTTAAAAGACACTGTTCCTTAAAGGGTTAACGCAAGGGCTCTTTTTGGCGCTGTTCCTGGAAAAGACAGCACCTTATAAGAAAATTCTGAAGGAGAGAATCTATCTCCACTCGGAGAGGAGAGGTTTGATCAGGGATAGTCAGCATGGCTTCGTCAGAGGGAGGTCATGCCTAACAAACTGGATTGAATTTTTTGAGGAGGTGACCAGGTGTGTAGATGAGGGTAGTGCAGTTGATGTAGTTTATATGGATTTCAGCAAAGCCTTTGACAGGGTCCCACATGGGAGACTTATAAAGGAGGCAAATGCACATGGGATATAGGGTAATTTGATAAGGTGGATTCAAAATTGGCTTAGTTGTAGGAGACAGAGGGTGATGACAGAAGATGCTTTAGTGACTGGAAGCCAGTGTCCAGTGGTGTACCACAGGGATCTGTGCTGGATCCCCTATTATTTGTCATTTATATAAACGACATAAATGACTATGTGGGGGGTAGGATTAGTAAGTTTGTGGATGACACAAAGATTGGCCAGGTGGTTAACAGTGAGGTTGAGTGTTTTGGGCTACAGGAAGATATAGACAGGATGGTCAAATGGGCAGATAAGTGGCAGATGGAATTTAAACCTGAAAAGTGTGAGGTGATACACTTTGGAAGGAGTAATTTGACAAGGAAGTATTCAATGAACGGCATGACACTAGGAAGTTCTGAGGAACAAAGGGACCTTGGCGTGTGTGTCCATAGATCTCTGAAGGCAGAGGGGCATGTTAGTGGGGTGGTGAAAAAGGCATATGGGATACTTGCCTTTATCAATCGAGGCATAGCTTACAAAAGTAGGGAGGTCATGTTGGAGTTGTATAGAACCTTGGTGAGACCACAGCTGGAGTACTGTGTGGAGTTCTGGTCACCACATTATAGGAAGGATGTGATTGCATTGGAGGGGGTGCAGAGGAGATTCACCAGGATGTTGCCTGGGATGAAACATTTAAGTTATGAAGAGAGGTTGGATAGATTTGGGTTGTTTCTGTTGGAGCAGAGAAGACTGAGGAGCGACCTGATCGAGGTGTACAAGATTATGAGGGGCATGGACAGGGTGGATAGGGAGCAGCTGTTCCCCTTAGTTGAAGGGTCAGTCACAAGGGGACATAAGTTCAAGGTGAGGGGCAGGAGGTTTAGGGAGGATGTGAGGAAAAACTTTTTTACCCAGAGGGTGGTGACAGTCTGGAATGCGCTGCCTGGGAGGGTGGTGGAGGCGGGTTGCCTCACATCCTTTAAAAAGTACCTGGATGAGCACTTGTCACGTCATAACATTCAAGGCTGTGGGCCAAGTGCTGGTAAATGGGATTAGGTAGGTAGGTCAGGTGTTTCTCACGTGTCGGTGCAGACTCGATGGGCCGAAGGGCCTCTTCTGCGCTGTGTGATTCTGTGAATGAAGCAGTTTGAAAGAAGCTGCAAGCCTCGTGACCCCAGTGGACTGTTTACAAAAGGGTCACACGGTGGTTTATGCCTGGAAAACTGTGGGCAGAATTTTTCTCTCGTCGGCCGGGTGCACCCGAGCGGAACGGGAGAGAAATAGCGCACGAGGATGTCAGGCGAGGGTCCCAATGTTCTGCGCACTCGCACTACAGTTCGGTCGACAGGCAGGTGTGGCCGTTGGCTGCATGCCCACTGACAATTCAGAGGGCTGAGAAGCCCATTAATTCGTTAACGAAATGGAGTTTTTCCCTGCCTGTCCAGCCTTGCGGATGGTGGGCGGGCGAACAGGCCAATCGGCCTTTGGATTTTTGAGGAAACCTCATCCACGGGCGGGGTGAGGTTTCCGGCGTTAATTAAAAATACAATAAAAGTGTTTAAATCTCATTTCTAAAATGCCCCTGGTCATGTGACAGAGTCACGTGAGGGGACTTGTTTACCTGAATTGTTAAGTCCTTATTTTTATTGTTATAAATTTTCAGCTCCCTGAGGCTGTTCTGGGCCTTGAGGGAGCTTTCTGTGTGCTGACTTCTGTATGCACCCTCCTTACCCCCCCCCAGCCCCCAGGCAGCGCTGCGCGTGTCAGCGCATGATTCACACTGGCGGGGGCCCAATCGCAGGGCGGGTCGGTGGGGGTGGGGGTGGG
Organism: Isurus oxyrinchus; assembly: GCA_026770705.1. Taxonomy (NCBI): domain Eukaryota; kingdom Metazoa; phylum Chordata; class Chondrichthyes; order Lamniformes; family Lamnidae; genus Isurus; species Isurus oxyrinchus. The sequence goes on along the minus strand of JANJGN010000006.1, from coordinate 191,443,500 downwards.
GGGGTGAACCATTGCGCAGCCACTCCCGGGCCCACCTGACGAGGGGAAAATCCTCCCCTGTCTTTAAAAGCTGGGAGGCCCGTTTTGCTTCGGGAATAAAACAAGAAGGATCAACTACTCGAGACAACAGCTCCTGCAGCTCCAGACCCAGTCCAAAGCAGACAATGAATGGAAGTTGCTCTGAAGTTGCTCCATGTTCTGAAATTGACTGGACTGAAAGTTTTCCATGACCTCCGCCTGAAAAGTAGTGCAAAAGCCATCGATTGTTTCGCAGACCGGTGCTGAGACCCCAACCGTACAACCCGGACACCATTTCAAAGACTCCACCCTCTATCCTCTTGCCCTTGGACCACTGGCTTTTGACCGTTTGGCAGAATTCCTCTGTTTTATTTATTTTTTTTGGCATGTGCGCGTGTGCATGTCTCTACGTGTGTGAGAGAGAGAGAAAGAGAGAGAGAGAATTAGGGTATTTAGAGTAACTATTATTCTTTCATATTTCTTATTGTACGTTAATAAGCTTTACCTTCTACTTGAAGTTTATAATAGGCTAATAATTTTGCTGTTTTTTTTAAGAAACCTGGGCATTGAGTGGTCATTCTGAGATTCACACGTAAAGCACATATTTGGCTGTTTAGCTAGTTGGACAAATCGTTTAAATATGTGTTGTGACCGGTGGACTAGTGGAACTAGAGACAGACAGTGCACTCCCCCCATCCCAGTTGTAACAACTTTCTAAAGTGGATTATCTGTATCAATCCAGCCACAGGTATATAGGATAAAGGGCCCTCACTTGGATAACTTAGCACCATAATTCAGTCTCCTTGAATGGCGTTTATTTGGTATTGCTCGATGTTCATTACAGGATTAATAGATGCGAAACGCAAACAGCTGCAATAAAGAAGCATTACAGCCAATGGAACACACACAAAATGTAACACAGAGAATGAACGTGGAGACTAACAGGTGACTGATTGACAAAGTACAAGTGAGTGAAAAATTGTGTAAGTGTCACCTCCCTCACAACCTTTCCGTATCTCTCAACAACAAAATTCATTAATAAAAGCACCATTCAAGCGAGGGTAGAGGCAATTAGAGATTTTAGGACAAAGATTAGTCAAATGCAAAACATGTAGAAGACGCCAGGAATGTGTTTGCTAATACGTGTAACAAACATAAGTGATAGGTGTATAAACTCAATGGAGTAGGAACAGAGAAATCTAGTGGTAGGAATACACAGTACCTTGAAGCGCAGGAAGACAAAGCCTTAAAAAGGCCTTCACCATTTGTGTTTGTATAGAGAGTAGCAGCAAGTGGTCTCGATTCAATTTCTACGTGTTAGGCTGATAGGGGTTATCTTTTACAATCCTCCTGTTGTCAGCCTGCCTAATATAATGTTGACATTGTACTCCCCATGCCTAAGTCTAAATCATCCAAGTTAATCAAACTCAGCACTGTCCCTTTCCAGTTATTCTCTGTCCTCTTGAACATGGGAACTGAATCAAACTGCATCCAGTCTGATTGAAACTCCTCATTGTCACTGCTTTAAAATTCTCATCTTCAGTCTCTCCAAATAGCCTGTTGTTCAGTTTATTTGGCCAGGAAATGTATTGCTTGTCAGTTCCTTCATCCTATGTAGAACCTGTGTTTTGTTAATGTCAAACCTGGGAGGTGCTGAATGTGGCTCCCACAAACAGCCATTCAGCATTTAGTAACTCTTCGACATCTTCATTTCAAACTGAATTTGGATCCCTCAGGTTTTATTTGCTTGCTGATGACTCTCTCACTGTTCCAACAGAGGGAGAATTTGCTGCTAATACTTTTTGCAACTGTCATGATGTTCCATTGCAGTTTTCCCTTGATACCCTCATGCCCTTTTACCTGCTTCTTTTCACCCTTTAATTTCAGGCGAAGAGATCCCCCTTCATTAGACTTAGAAGCCAGGTAAACCTTCTTTTCTTCCTAATACTTGCATTAATTTCACTGTTAATGCATGCTGGAGCTCCCTTGATGCATTTGCTGCCAATGAAATACTAAATTCAAAGCTGAATCAGATCAGATGCTTACCTGGATTTTGACAGCAATGACCACAGAGTTCAGATCCTTGTCCAGTTCTTTGAGTACAGTCAGCTTCTTTAATGTCAGGCTGCACAGTCTGAAAAATAGAAGAACAGCAATTACTGATCGTTCAATTATAATTCATTTAGTATTTCTGTAGAGTTCCATATCAGCACAATCATGTGCTAACGTACATTGATTAGGGGCAGCAAAAATAAAATACTGCAGAGGCTGGAAATACAACACAAAAAACAAAAAATACTCAAAAGAATGGCAACAGCTGTGGAGAGAGAGATAATTTTTCAAACAGCGATGACCTACCACCAGAACAGTTGATCAGAATGATGAAGGAGACACTGGAAATTATAAAGAGAAGACTCAAAATGGTGAACACCACGCACAGAGCATCACACCGCACTGTAATCAGTTCCTTCACACAGATTACTCTGATTACACTGTATCAGTCCCTTCAAACAGAGCATCACACTGCATTGTAATCAATCCCTCCACACACAGAGCATCACACTGCATTGTAATCAATCCCTCCACACACAGAACATCACACTGCACTGTAATTAATCCCTTCACACAGAGCATCACACTGCACTGTATCAGTCCCTTCAAACAGAGCATCACACTGCATTGTAATCAATCCCTCCACACACAGAACATCACACTGCACTGTAATTAATCCCTTCAAACAGAGCATCACACTGCATTGTAATCAGTCCCTTCAAACAGAGCATCACACTGCATTGTAATCAGTCCCTCCACACACAGAGCATCACACTGCACTGTATCAGTCCCTTCAAACAGAGCATCACACTGCACTGTAATCAGTCCCTTCACACAGAGCATCACACTGCACTGTATCAGTCCCTTCACACAGAGCATCACACTGCATTGTAATCAATCCCTCCACACACAGAGCATCACACTGCACTGTATCAGTCCCTTCACACAGAGCATCACACTGCACTGTATCAGTCCCTTCACACAGAGCATCACACTGCATTGTAATCAATCCCTCCACACACAGAGCATCACACTGCACTGTATCAGTCCCTTCACACAGAGCATCACACTGCACTGTATCAGTCCCTTCACACACAGAGCATCACACTGCACTGTATCAGTCCCTTCAAACAGAGCATCACACTGCACTGTATCAGTCCCTTCAAACAGAGCATCACACTGCACTGTATCAGTCCCTTCACACAGAGCATCACACTGCACTGTAATCAGTCCCTCCACACACAGAGCATCACACTGCACTGTAATTAATCCCTTCACACAGAGCATCACACTGCATTGTAATCAATCCCTCCACACACAGAGCATCACACTGCACTGTATCAGTCCCTTCAAACAGAGCATCACACTGCACTGTATCAGTCCCTTCACACAGAGCATCACACTGCACTGTAATCAGTCCCTCCACACACAGAGCATCACACTGCACTGTAATTAATCCCTTCACACAGAGCATCACACTGTATTGTAATCAGTCCCTTCTGGGAAGAGTGTCCTGCAGTCAGCATGGCAGTGAAGCAGTCTGCTAAGGGTGTCCTGCAGTCAGCGTCACGGTGAAGCAGTCTGGGAAGAGTGTCCTGCAGTCAGCATCGCAGTGAAGCAGTCTGGGAAGAGTGTCCTGCAGTCAGCATCGCGGTGAAGCAGTCTGGGAAGAGTGTACTGCAGTCAGCATCGCGGTGAAGCAGTCTGGGAAGAGTGTCCTGCAGTCAGCATCGCAGTGAAGCAGTCTGTGAAGAGTGTACTGCAGTCAGCATCGTGGTGAAGCAGTCTGGGAAGAGTGTCCTGCAGTCAGCATCGCAGTGAAGCAGTCTGGGAAGAGTGTCCTGCAGTCAGCATCGCGGTGAAGCAGTCTGGGAAGAGTGTACTGCAGTCAGCATCGTGGTGAAGCAGTCTGGGAAGAGTGTCCTGCAGTCAGCATCGCAGTGAAGCAGTCTGGGAAGAGTGTCCTGCAGTCAGCATCGCGGTGAAGCAGTCTGGGAAGAGTGTACTGCAGTCAGCATCGCGGTGAAGCAGTCTGGGAAGAGTGTCCTGTAGTCAGCATCGTGGTGAAGCAGTCTGGGAAGAGTGTCCTGCAGTCAGCATGGCGGTGAAGCAGTCTGGGAAGAGTGTCCTGCAGTCAGCATTGCTGTGAAGCAGTCTGGGAAGAGTGTCCTGCAGTCAGCATCGCGGTGAAGCAGTCTGGGAAGAGTGTCCTGCAGTCAGCATCGTGGTGAAGCAGTCTGGGAAGAGTGTCCTGTGGTCAGCATCGCGGTGAAGCAGTCTGGGAAGAGTGTCCTGCAGTCAGCATCGCGGTGAAGCAGTCTGGGAAGAGTGTACTGCAGTCAGCATCGCGGTGAAGCAGTCTGGGAAGAGTGTCCTGTAGTCAGCATCGTGGTGAAGCAGTCTGAGAACAGTGTCCTGTAGTCAGCATCGTGGTGAAGCAGTCTGAGAACAGTGTCCTGCAGTCAGCATCGCGGTGAAGCAGTCTGGGAAGAGTATCCTGCAGTCAGCATCGCGGTGAAGCAGTATGGGAAGAGTGCCCTGCAGTCAGCATCGCGGTGAAGCAGTCTGGGAAGAGTGCCCTGCAGTCAGCATCACGGTGAAGCAGTCTGGGAAGAGTGTCCTGCAGTCAGCATCGTGGTGAAGCAGTCTGGGAAGAGTGTCCTGCAGTCAGCATCGCGGTGAAGCAGTCTGGGAAGAGTGTCCTGCAGTCAGCATCGCGGTGAAGCAGTCTGGGAAGAGTGCCCTGCAGTCAGCATCACGGTGAAGCAGTCTGGGAAGAGTGTCCTGCAGTCAGCATGGCGGTGAAGCAGTCTGGGAAGAGTGTCCTGCAGTCAGCATCGCGGTGAAGCAGTCTGGGAAGAGTGTCCCGCAGTCAGCATCATGGTGAAGCAGTCTGGGAAGAGTGTCCTGCAGTCAGCATCATGGTGAAGCAGTCTGGGAAGAGTGTCCTGCAGTCAGCATGGTGGTGAAGCAGTCTGGGAAGAGTGTCCTGCAGTCAGTATCACGGTGAAGCAGTCTGGGAAGAGTGTCCTGCAGTCAGCATCGCTGTGAAGCAGTCTGGGAAGAGTATCCTGCAGTCAGCATCGTGGTGAAGCAGTCTGGGAAGAGCGTCCTGCAGTCAGCATGGCGGTGAAGCAGTCTGGGAAGAGTGTCCTGCAGTCAGCATGGCGGTGAAGCAGTCTGGGAAGAGTATCCTGCAGTCAGCATGGCGGTGAAGCAGGCTGGGAAGAGTGTCCTGCAGTCAGCATCGCGGTGAAGCAGTCTGGGAAGAGTGTCCTGCAGTCAGCATCGCGGTGAAGCAGTCTGGGAAGAGCGTCCTGCAGTCAGCATCGCGGTGAAGCAGTCTGGGAAGAGCGTCCTGCAGTCAGCATCGCGGTGAAGCAGTCTGGGAATTGTGTCCTGCAGTCAGCATCACGGTGAAGCAGTCTGCTAAGGGTGTCCTGCAGTTAGCTCTTGTTGAGAATAAGAAGAGTGACATCACAAGACAGCAGGAGAGAGCGGTGGAGAGATCAGAACCAACGCGAATGCGGGGAAGCTTCTAAAAGTGACGTCAGCACAAAGGTGAGAGCTGGTTTGTGAGTAATGGCTAAGTGTTTTTCTCCAGTTTAAAATAGATGAAGCTAAGTAAAGGTAAGGCTTCTAGTTTTTATTTAAAGTACATAAATAGTTATGCCTCAGTTGTACAGTGTATTGCTGAGACCACATCTGGAGTACTGTGCACACTACTGGTCTCCTTATTTAAAGAAGGATGTAAATGCATTAGAAGCAGTTCAGAGTAGGTTCACTAGACTAATACCAGGAATGGCCAACAACTTATGAGGAAAGGTTGGACAGGTTAGGCTTGTACCACTGGAGTTTAGAAGAGTAAGAGGCCACGATTGAAACCTATAAGATCCTGAGGGGTCTTGACAGGGTGAATGTGGAGAGGATGTTTCCTCTTGTAGAAGAATCTAGAACGAGGGGTCACAGTTTAAAAGTAAGGGGTCGCTCATTTAAGACAGAGAAGAGCAGAAATGTTTTTCTCTGAGAGGGTCGTGAGTCTTTGGAACTCTCTTCCTCAAAACACAGTGGAAGCAGAGTCTCTGAATATCTTTAAGGCAGAGCTAGATAGTTTCTTGATAAAGAAGGGGCTGAAAGGTTATCAGGGGTAGGCAGGAATGTGGAGCGGAGGTTACAATCAGATCATCCATGATCTTATTGATTGGCAGAGTTGGCTGTAAAGGCCCTTCACAATTGTGAAGGATTCCTTCACCATATATGTGGAATACTTGGTCAAAACTGGTTGTAACAATTCACCCAACCATTTGGCCAATTCCTGTTGTGTAGAACTGGTCATAGATAAGATAGGGTGTAAAGGGACATCACTTTTTGAGTCTTGGGTAGCCCATACATACACAGACGTGGTGAACCATGAAGACGAACCCTGTGATATGTATCATGTGGCAGCTCATCGCTCTTACACAAGCCCAGCAAGTGTTTTATTAGCTTACTTTGAGCAAGGCTGATAGATCGTGTTGAGTAGCAGGTCCAATGGATATGAATTTGGACCTGTCATTTAGAATGGCATGCATTTTCTTGACAGAGTCACACTTGTTAAGGATGACTATTCCCGTCCCTTTGTCAGGTTTACTGATGTGTATATCCGGGTTGGTCTTAAGGCCTTGTAACGCTGGAAGACATTCACGTTGCATGTGAAAGTCGGACAGGTCATTTGGAATCTCACAATATGGATTCATTAGATCGGCTAGGTGCGTTTTCGAGGATTCAGCGTCTTCGGTGGACACTGGTTTGTGGCAGGATAGTTGGGAGTAGAGGAGTTCAAACTCAGCAAATACCGCTTCCCATTTGATTTGGGATGCAGGTACACCAAAATTGAAACCACGCGCAAGAACAAACCACTACATTCAAGTCTAAATCATTTATATATAGCACAAACAGCAAGGGACCCAACACCGATGCCTGTGTAACCCCACTGGACACAGACATCCAGTCACAAAAACACCCCTCGACCATCACCCTCTGCTTCCTGCCACTCAGCCAATTCTGGATCCAATTTGCCAAACTGCCTTGGATCCCATGGGCTCTTACCTTCGTTATCAATCTCCCATGTGGGACCTTATCAAAAGCCTTGCTGAAGTCCAAGTAGTCTACGTCAAATGCATTGTCCTCATCTGCACACCTGGTCACCTCTTCGAAAAATTCAATCAGATTGGTCAGCCATGGCCTCCCCTTAACAAAACCATGCTGACTGTCCTTGACTAATCCCTGCCTCTCCAAGTGTAGATTAATTCTGTCCCTCAGAATTGTTTCCAATAGTTTCCCCACCACTGAGGTTAGACTGACTGGCCTGTAGTTCCCTGCTTTATCCCTTCCTCCCTTCTTGAATAACGGTACCACATTGGTTGTCCTCCAGTCCTCTGGCACCTCTATGTGGCCAGGGAGGTATTGAAAATTATTGCCAGCGCCCCTGCTATCTCCTCCCTTGCCTCACTAAACAGCCTGGGATACATTTCATCCGGGCCTGGAGATTTATCCACTTTTAAGCCTGCCAGACCACTGAGAACCTCCTCCCTTTCTATGCTAAATTCTTTAATTATATCACAGTCCTTCTGCCTGATTTCCATACCCACGTCGTCCCTCTCACTTGTGAACACTGACACAAAGTATTCATTTAGAACCTTACCTACGTCTTCCGGCTCCACACACAAATTACCACTTTGGTCCTTAATGGACCCTACTCTTTCCCTAGTTATCCTCTTACTCTTAATGTAATTGTAAAATAACTTTGGATTTTCCTTTATTTTATCTGCAAGTGTTTTTTAATGCCTCCTCTTTGCTCTCCTAATTTCCTTTTTAAGTTGCCCCCTACACATTCTATACTCTCTTGGGCTTCCACTGTTTTGAGCCCTTGGTATCTGCCATAAGCCTCCCTTTTTCTCTCGCAATATGGATGCACTAGATCCTGTATATCCCTTGACATCCAGGGCTCCCTGGATTTGTTGGTCCCACCCTTTGTCTTTACAGGAATATGTTGGCCCTGTACTCTCCCTACTTACTTCTTCAATGAGTCCCACTACTCTGAGACGCAGATTTACCTAAAAGTAGCTGCTCCCAGTCCACTCTGGCCAAATCATATCTGATCTTATTAAAATCGGCCTTCCCCCAATTTAGAACTCTGATTTCTCTGCCATTCTTGTCCTTTTCTATAACAACCTTGGATCTAACAGAGTTATGATCACTATCTGCTAAATGCTCCCCCACTGATGCCTCTACCACTTGCCCGGCTTCATTCCCTAAAATTAAATCCAGGAACGCCCCCTCTCTTGCGGGACTTTCTACGTACTGGCTTAAAAAGCTCTCCTGAATGCATTTTAAGAATTCCGCTCCCTCTAAACCTATCATACCATGACTAACCCAGTTAATGTTGGGGAAGTTGAAATCCCCCACTATTAGTACCCTATTAGTTTTACACTTCTCTGAAACTTGCCTACATATCTACTCTTCTATTACTCTCTGACTGTTTGGGGGCCTACAGTACACTCCCAGCAATGTCATTGCTCCTTTTTTGATTTTCAGTTCTATCCATATGGCTTCATTTGAGGAGTTTCTAAGATGACATCCCTCCTTACTGCTGTAATTGATTCCTTGATCAATATTGCGATACCTCCTCCTCTTTTACCTCCTTCCCTGTCTCACCTGAAGACCCTATATCCTGGAATATTGAACTGCCAATCCTGCCCCTCTCTCAACCACATCTCTGTGACAGCAATGACCTCATACTTCCATGTGTTAATTTGTGCCCTCAACTCATCTGCCTTATTCGTCAGACTCCTTGCATTAAAATAAATACCATCCAACCTTGCCAAACTCCCTGTGCCTTATCTGGCCTATAATTTCTATGCCTTCCAGACTCACTTGCTCTCTCTTCTAATTTTGGCTGTGCATCTCCCCCTGCTGAACCTCCTCTCAGGATCCCATCTCCCTGCCAAGTTCATTTAAACCATCCCCAACAGCACCAGCAAACCTCCGCTTAAGGATGTTGGTCCCATTCCGGTTCAGGTGCAACCCGTCCGCCTTGTAAGGTCCCACCGCCTCCAGAAACAGTCCCAATGTCCCAGAAATCTGAAGCCCTCCCTCCTGCACCATCTCTCCAACCAAGCATTCATCTGGACTAACCTCCTATTTCTATACTCATTAGTGCATGGCACTGGAAGTAGCCCAGAGATTACTACCTTTGAGATCCTGTTTTTAATCTGTTTCTTAGCTCCCTAAATTCTGCTTGCAGGACCTCATCCCTCTTTCTACCTATGTCGTTGGTACCAATATGCACCACGATCTCTATCTGTTTGCCCTTCTCCTTTAGAATGCCCTGCAGCCGTTCAGTGACATCCTTGTTCCTGGCACCAGGGAAGCAACGTACCATCCTGGAGTCACGTCTACGGCCACAGAAACGCCTGTCTGTTCCCCTTACCATCGACCCCTCTTTTTCTCCCTCGCTGTGCAGCTGAGCCAGTCTCGGTGCCATGAGCGTGTCCGCACTCCCCAGAGGAACTGTCACTCTCACCGTTTTCCAACACAGAGAAACGGTTCTCGAGCGAGATGCATCCTGGGGATTTCCTGACCACCTGCCTGACTCCTTTCTTCTGACTGATGGTCACCCATCCCCTCTCTTTCTGTACTTCCGTAAGCTGTGGGGTGACCATGTCTAAAAAGTGCTATCCATGAAACTCTCAGCCTCGCGGATACACCTCAGTGCCTCCAGCTGCCACTTAAGCTCCAAAACCCGGAGCCCAAGTGCCTGCAGCTGGTGGCACTTCCTGCACTTGTGGTCAGTCAGAGCGCAAGGAGCGTTTAGGACTTCCCACATGTTGCAGGTGGTACATAATACGGGGCTGAGCTGCCCTGCTATGCCTCTAGCAGAAATCAAAAACCCTTACTTTAAGTTAAATATAGTAAAAAAGTTAAACTATTTATGTACTTTAAATAAAAACTAGAAGCCTTCCCTTTACTTAGCTTCATCTATTTTAAACTGGAGAAAAACACTTAGCCATTACCCACAAACCAGCTCTCACCTTTGTGCTGACGTCACTTTTAGAAGCTTCCCCGCATTCGTGTTGGTTCTGATCTCTCCACCGCTCTCTCCCACTGTCTTGTGATGTCACTCTTCTTATTCTCAACAAGAACTGACTGCAGGACACTCATCCCAGACTGCTTCACCGCGATGCTGACTGCAAGACACTCTTCCCAGCCTGCTTCACTGCGATGCTGACTGCAGGACACTCTTCCCAGATTGCTTCACCGCGATGCTGACTGCAGGACACTCTTCCCAGACTGCTTCACCGTGATGCTGACTGCAGGACACTCTTCCCAGATTGCTTCACCGCGATGCTGACTGCAGGACACTCTTCCCAGACTGCTTCACCGCGATGCTGACTGCAGGACACTCTTCCCAGACTGCTTCACCGCGATGCTGACTGCAGGACACTCTTCCCACACTGCTTCACTGCGATGCTGACTGCAGGATACTCTTCCCAGACTGCTTCACCACGATGCTGACTGCAGGACACTCTTCCCAGACTGCTTCACCGCCATGCTGACTGCAGGACACTCTTCCCGGACTGCTTCACCGCGATGCTGACTGCAGGACTCTTCCCAGATTGCTTTGCCGTGATGCTGACTGCAGGATGCTCTTCCCAGGCTGCTTCACCACGATGTTGACTGCAGGACACTCTTCCCATGTCAAAGGAATTATGTGGGATAATGGCTATCCTAATCGGATCATTTTGCACTATGCATCACACCAACATATGAATGGGCCCAAGGACGTCACTTTCAGCTCTGAAAAGTGCCCAGTCTACCTCAGATTACCCTTAAAGGACAAGATATCTCAAACATTTGAGCCACAGGTGAAGCTAGCTACACACGAGTGGTATTCACTAATAGGAAGCCAAAAAGATGTTCTGCCTATCACACAAATGAATAATGTGGTACATGAATTTCAGTGCCAGTGTGATGCCTTACATCCCAAAGACTGATGGATCATGTCAAACAGCATGTCCCAGCCAGTGTTCACAATGGGCAGGGTACAGACCGTACCCAACCAGCCTGCGCTTATAAAACTCAAAACACCGTGTCCAATATTAAATGTGATTCCACGATTGGACAGCATTTGCTAAATAATCCTCAATGTGTTAAGAATCATGCTGGCAACCAATTTAAGATTGTCAGTCAGGCTTGCATTGTGGCATGTTTGCAAATAGATGGGAACACCACCACCTGGAAGTTCCCCTCCAAGTCACTCACCATCCTGACTTGGAAATATATCACCGTTCCTTCACTGTCGCTGGGTCAAAATCCTGGAACTCCCTCCCTAACAGCACTGTGGGTGTACCCACACCACAGGGACTGCACCTTCTCACATGCAACTAGGGATGGGCAATAAATGCTGGCCCAGCCAGTGAAGCCCACATCCCATGAATGAATAAAAAGAAACACTTGCAAGTACTGCAAGCTACATATGTTAATACATAGGGCCCTGTTCTTTGCAGACAGAAAGCACACACATTGCACCCATTCAGCTAAACAAAATAAGTAACAGCCATTCGCTGGCTCATTCCTCAAGGGTAATGTCTTGACCATTCAGGGCCAAGCTGCCTAGTTTAAATTTCAAACACTGTTTGTCAGTTAACTGTCAGTCACCATCACTGGTGCATTCTCCATGGCAACACAACTTGCCAACCAATCAGCACTCTCTTCTCATACAGTATAAATTGTTATTTCCCCCTATACTGGTATTCTTGTGAAGTGTCCTGATGAATGCAAGACGAAAAGCTTAAACATGTTTCCTTTATCAGCAATACTCAAGTTCTGTACTATCAAACGACTATATGCCAGAAATATCAGGCTTGAATGCACATCCCAATATTCTGTTGGGGAGTAAATTAATCATAGAAAACTAAGGCTGGATATTCAAGGCAGGGTCAAGAACCCAATGCCCAGGCGCCCGGCTCATTTCTGGGTACAGGACCTCTGAGTGTGCCGCGCCTGCATTGCTGACACAATGCTATTTTGAGATGCAAAGCCTCTAATTGACCCAATTAGTGGTGTCGGGTGCTGCCTGGGTGCAGGAACTAGCTCTGGTAAGGGGGGGGCGGATGGTGATTCTGAAAGGCAGACGCCAGCCATGACTAGGCTTGCTGTTGCTTTGCAGTTTGGAGAAGGCAGGAGAACAGATGACCAGCAGCCTCACATTGCAGAGAAGTGACTAAACAGTTGCTCAGAAGGTTCATGACCTGCTCTGCTCAAACTTTGTTTCATTACTTGCGTACCTCAGTTTGAATAATACTTTAATTCAGCAGCAAGATCATATTGTGTCTCCCCGCAGTGTTTCTAACGTGCACTAATGTACCCAGGAGCTTTTGCTCTTCCCGCTTGCCACTTGGAAAATTTCCTTCTGCCCCAGGCCGTTTACAAATTCTTAACAAGCAGCTAACTGGAGGTGAAAGCAAAACACTGCGGATGCTGGAAATCTGAAACAAAAACAAAAAAAGCTGGAAAAACTCAGCAGGTCTGACAGCATCTGTGGAGAGGAAGACAGAGTTAACGTTTCGAGTCCAGATGACTCTTCATCAGGACTAAAGAGAAAGAGAAATGTGGTGAAATATAAGCTGTTTAAGGGGGGGTGGGGCAGGTGGAGCTGGGTAGAGGGCCAGTGATAGGTGAGTGGTTTACTGGCTGGTTACCCACCAGTGCTCTCTCTCTTCCACATCACAAGACTGACACACCATCTAGGAGTGTTAGTCTCAAAGTATGCTCGCACCCAACCTCAGCCCCACAGGCGATTGAAAATCTGATCTGATATTGAAAAATCCACTAATGCATTTACCAAGAGTCTGCCCCCTTCATATTAACAGCTGCAGCTGATTTACACTGTGCTCAGTTTATATATTATTGAGAAATTAAGGTAAAGGGCTAAGTGGGGGAGTTGCCCTAGGTGAATTGCTCCTTCACAGGGGCAGCACAGATACAATGGGCTGAATGGCCTTCTGTGCTGTAAGCATTCTATGAATCAATAGAAAAGCATCAAGTTTGGAAAGAGAATCAGAGAAAATAAGCTTGAAGAGACAGGAGGAGGGGATTGGATTTTTTTTGAAGATGTATTGAGTTCACCACACTGGCAGAATCTGTGAGCTCAAGGTAACAGAATCACAGAATTGTTACAGTGCCGAAGGAGGCCATTCAGCCCATCGTGTCCACACCAGCTCTCTAAATGAGCAATTCACTTCTTGCCATTCTCCCACCTACTCCCCGTGAATTCCAAGCCCTAACCAGTCACTGTGTAAGAAAGTTGCTCCTCAAAGCACTTTTGCTTTTTTTACTAATTATTTAAAATCTGTGCCCTCTCGTTCTCGCTTCTTTCACAATGGGAACAGCTTCTCCCTATCTACTCTGTTCAAATCTCCCTTCAACCTTCTCTTCATCAAGGAAAACGGTCCCAACTACTCCAATCTATGGCCAGAATTTTCCAGCCCCTCACGCCGGTGGGATCTTCCGGTCCCGCTGATGTGAACAGAGATTTCAATGGCTCACCGCTCCCGCCACAGCGGGGGGTCCGAGGGGGGGAACCGGAAAATTCCGGCCTATGTAACTGAAGTTCCTCTTCCCTGGATCCATTATCATGAATCTTTTCTGCACTCTCTCCAATGCTTTCACATCCTTCCTAAAGAGCAGTGTCAGAGATCCACCATCTGTTCCAGGAATAGAATTTAGCATCGTATGACTACTTTCATTTGAAAGAAAAACATCTGATCCAAAGCTTTCTTGGCAACTTGTGGAACCATTTGCCAGCTTTTGGGAGGTTAAAACTGTGGCAAAAGAAATGAAGGGTCACAGAAAATAACCAGTAATTACTGCAGCGAGGGAACTATTCCAAGCCGTTTTTTTTTAAATGGAAATAATTTCTGTTTTCTGAACTCTACAGTCATCCTAATATAAAAATATCCCAAAGCTGCAATTACACAGTAAGCCTCATTAACTAAATGCAATAATCTGCCCCTGGAGCCAGGCAAATAAAGAAAGCCCCAGCTCCCAGCTGAATCTCTACAGGCGGCTTACTGTGGCCTACAGCCCAGAGTTCTGTGCATTACAAAGCGGGCTGAAGTGATACTAGTTAAACCGAGTTTAGTCAAGATTTTCACTTTGTAAGGTCACGGACGGAGGCCATTCGGCCCATTGTGTCTGTGCCAGTCAAAAAAGAGCTATCCAGTCTGCTGCCGCTTCACAGCTCTTGACCCATAGGCCTGTAGATTCCAGCAGCTCAAGTGCATATTCAAGTGTTTCATCCATAGGATGAGGGTTTCTGCCTTTACCACCCTTTCAGGCAATAAGTTTCAGACTACCCTCTGGATGAAATAAATTCTCAACTCCCTGCTAAACCTTCTAGCAATTATTTTAAATCTATACCCCCTGATTCTGCATTGCTATCTAGGCCCCTCATAATATTATGCACTTCAGTTAAATCTCCCCTCAAGCCTCCTCTGTTCCAAGGAAAATAAACACCCAGCCTTAATGCTGAAAGATGAGGGAACTGCAGCAGGAGTGGCCTATCCTGATACAGAGTACACAGAATCAAATGCTGCATAGGTCAAAGCAAATGGGGCCAAAGGCACAGCACTATGGAATGCTAACACATTTCACCAGTCAGTTAACAGGCTGTTGTTTATAAGATGGCAAGTGCGTGCTGCATTGCAGACTCTGTCTAATGAGGCTGAGGAAAAGATCAAAGCCAAGGAGCTCAGCTGATGGCTGCTAAAGAATAGTATGATCAGACTGGAACTCTCTCTCTCTCTCTCTCTCTCATGGCTGATGTGGATGTAGAGCAACAACTGTAACTTTACATTTGGGTGGTTAAGCCACAGTCTTGTGTGTATGGTGGTATTCCTCGTATTTGTGAGTAGGGCACTGAGATGTTCCAGGGTCTGTTTTGATGACCACAGTTACTCACTGGAGAATCTGTTAGTTTCCATTTGTGCAGCAAATGTCTGCCCGATCTGTATGGGTGTGGATTGAAGTTGCACATCAGCTGCACAGAAGACCAGAGCCAAGGATCTTCAACACAATTTTAATGAAAATCTATATCGTTCTAGGGAATGTGCAATACTTCTGAGTCAGGATTGTATTGGCCCACGTACCTTTCTATTTAAGTTCAAAATGTAGAACTTGAAAACAAATCATAAATTGAACAACGTTCAGCAGAGATGGAAAAGTGCCTGAGAAAGGGGACAGCAGAAGAGGGCAGTCTGCAGTGTGTCCATGCATGACGGCAGCGCTTCCACAGCATCAAGCTGACAAGTATCTTGGAACAATCTCCCTCTCCGGAATGCTTCCATTTGATCACGCGTTATCAGGTCCAGAGTGATTCCTCGACTGGTGAAGAAGAAAAACTTACCAACTCAGTGGGAAAGTTGCTGAAAAAGTGGAGTTCTGGAGTTCTGAGCTTCTTTACCCAGAGTGGTGAGGAAGCGGAACTCACTACTACATAAGAACACAAGAAATAGGAGCAGGAGTTGAATTGAGCCTGCTCCACTATTTAATACAAACATGGCTGATCGATGGCTTCAACTCCACTTTCCCGCTCACTCCCCAGATTCCTTGATTCCCTGAGAAACCAAAAATCTGTCTATCCCAGCCTTAAATATATTCAATGATGGACCATCATCAACCCTCTGGGGTAGAGATTTTCAAAGATTCATAATCCTTTGAGTGAAGGAATTTTTCTTCATCTCAGTCCTAAGTGATCAGCCCCTTGTCATGAAACTGAGCCCCGTGTTTTAGATTCTGTGGGAACAACCTCTTGGTGTACACCCCGTCAAACCCCTTCAGAATCTGAAATGTTTCAATGAGATTGCCTCTCATTCTTCTAAATTCCACAGAATATCACAGAATCACACAATGGTTACAGCACAGAAAGAGGCCATTTGACCCATCGTGTCTGTATCAGCTCTTTGAAGGAGCAATTGATCTTGTGCCATTCCCCCACCTTCTCCATGTAGTCCTGCACATTCATCCTTTTCAGATAATAATCCAATTAAATGCCTCGACTGACCCTGTCTCCACCACACTCTCACACAGTGCATTCCAGATCCTAACCACTCGATTGACCCTGTCTCCCCCACACTCTCACACAGTGCATTCCAGATCCTAACCACTCGATTGACCCTGTCTCCACCTCACTCTCAGACAGTGCATTCCAGATCCTAACCACTCAATTGACCCTGTCTCCCCCACACTCTCAGACAGTGCATTCCAGATCCTAACCACTCAATTGACCCTGTCTCCACCACACTCTCAGACAGTGCGTTCCAGATCCTAACCACTCGAATGACCCTGTCTCCACCACACTCTCAGACAGTGCATTCCAGATCCTAACCACTCGATTGACCCTGTCTCCACCACACTCTCAGACAGTGCGTTCCAGATCCTAACCACTCGATTGACCCTGTCTCCACCACACTCTCAGACAGTGCATTCCAGATCCTAACCACTCGATTGACCCTGTCTCCACCACACTCTCAGACAGTGCATTCCAGATCCTAACCACTCGATTGACCCTGTCTCCACCATACTCTCAGACAGCGCATTCCAGATCCTAACCACTCAATTGACCCTGTCTCCCCCACACTCTCAGTCAGTGCATTCCAGATCCTAACCACTCGATTGACTCTGTCTCCACCACACTCTCAGACAGTGCATTCCAGATCCTAACCACTCGATTGACCCTGTCTCCCCCACACTCTCAGACAGCACATTCCAGATCCTAACCACTCGATTGACCCTGTCTCCACCACACTCTCAGACCGTGCGTTCCAGATCCTAACCACTCGATTGATCCTGTCTCCACCACATTCTCAGACAGTGCATTCCAGGTCCTAACCACTTGATTGACCCTGTCTCCACCACACTCTCACACAGTGCATTCCAGATCCTAACCACTCGATTGACCCTGTCTCCACCACACTCTCAGACAGTGCATTCCAGATCCTAACCACTCGATTGACCCTGTCTCCACCACACTCTCAGACAGTGCATTCCAGATCCTAACCACTCGATTGACCCTGTCTCCATCACAGTCTCAGACTGTGCATTCCAGATCCTAACCACTCGATTGACCCTGTCTCCACCACAGTCTCAGACAGTGCATTCCAGATCCTAACCACTCGATTGACCCTGCCTCCACCACACTCTCAGACAGTGCATTCCAGGTCCTAACCACTCGATTGACCCTGTCTCCACCGCACTCTCAGACAGTGCATTCCAGATCCTAACCACTCGATTGATCCTGTCTCCACCAGACTCTCAGACAGTGCATTCCAGATCCTAACCACTCGATTGACCCTGTCTCCACCACACTCACAGACAGTGCATTCCAGATCCTAACCACTCGATTGACCCTGTCTCCCCCACAATCTCAGACAGTGCATTCCAGATCCTAACCACTCGACTGACCCTGCCTCCACCACACTCTCAGACAGTGCATTCCAGATCCTAACCACTCGATTGATCCTGTCTCCACCACACTCTCAGACAGTGCATTCCAGACCCTAACCACTCGATTGACCCTGTCTCCACCGCACTCTCAGACAGTGCATTCCAGATCCTAACCACTCGATTGATCCTGTCTCCACCACACTCTCAGGCAGTGCATTCCAGATCCTAACCACTCGATTGACCCTGTCTCCACCACACTCTCAGACAGTGCATTCCAGATCCTAACCACTCGATTGACCCTGTCTCCCCCACACTCTCAGACAGTGCATTCCAGATCCTAACCACTCGATTTCCCCTATCTCCACCACACTTTCAGACTGTGCATTCCAGATTCTAACCACTCACAGTGTGAAAAAGGTTTTCCTCATGTTATCATTGCTTCTTTTGCCCATTACTTTAAACCTGTGACCTCTGGTTCTGCAATTCCACCAAATAGTACAGTTTATCCCTATCCAATCTGTTCAGAACCTTCATCATTTTGAACACCTCTTTCAAATCTTCTCTCAACCTTATCTTCTCCAAGAAGAACAATCCCACTCTCCGACTATCTCTGTCACTGAAGTTCCTCATCCCTGGAACCACTCTCATGAATTGTTTCTGCACCCTCTCTAATGTTTCACATCCCTGTACACCGAGGTCTAGATCATTAATATATATCAGGAAGAACAGGGGTTCTAACACTGATCCCTGGGGAATGCCATGATACACCTTCCTGCAGTCCAGTAAAGTCAATTAACCACTACTCTGTTTCCTGTCCTTTAGAAATCCTGTGTCCACCTTGCTACTGTCCCTTTCCATGAGCTCTAACTTTGCTCACAAGTCTGTTGTGTGACACTTTATCAAATGCCTTTTTGAACTCCTGGACAATATTTCTCCTCAATCAACATCACAAAACAGATTCTCTGATCATTATCACACTGCTGTATCCAAACTGGCTGCCACATTTCCAACATTGCAACAGTGACTACACTTCAGGAAGTACTTCCTTGGCTGTAAAGTGCTTTGAGACATCCAGTGGTCATGAAAGGTGCTATACGTCTTTATTGCAAACCATTGATACTAATAGGGCTTTAGTTTCCAATGTAGGGTGTCTCTGCCAATGAGGCAACAGTCCTTTCCAAACCACCAGGCCCAGCTAGTTCAGATAAAACCAAGCAACGTTATCAGAAATATGAATGTAAATATGTCAGATTAGCTGGGCTCAGCGGTAATGTGTTACAGCTCAAGTTGGAATGGAATGGAGGCTTCCTACAGAAGTTTCAAACGGATGTAGCATGAAAATTGCACCACTCACTATTAGAATTTATTCACAATAACAATGTACTTAGAATTACACAACACAGAAGTTGCCCACCTGTTTTTCAGCTCACTGAAAAAGCTATCTAACTAGCCCCACTCCCCACCAGAGAATCATTCTGGGCACCACACATTAGGGAGGATACAAAGCCCTGGGGAAGCGACAGAGAAGGTTTGACAGGATGATACTAGAGATGAGGGTCTTCTGTAGTATGGAGAGACTGGAGAAGCTAAGATTATTTTCCTTAGAGCAGAAAGGTTCAGAGGAGATTCAACAGCAGGGTTCAAAACCTTATGCCACGGCGAACAATGGGAAGAGACAGTTTCCTTCAATAAGTGGGGTGGTAACCAGAGATCACAGATCTAAAATAATTTGCAAAAGAACTAGAAATCAGGAGCATTTTTTTCCACACAGAGGATCGTTCAGATCCAGAAAGCACCACTTGAAAGCAGAATCATCTTCAGCTGCTTCATCAATGACCTTCCTTCATCATAAGGTCAGAAGTGGGGATGTTCACTGATGATTGCACAATGTTCAGCACCATTCAAGACTGCTCAGATACTGAAGCAGTCCATGTCCAAATACAGCAAGACCTGGACAATGTGCAGGTAAGTAACATTACCACAACACAAGTGTCAGGCAATGACCATCTCCAACAAGAGAGAATCCAACCATCACCCCTTGACATTCAATTACATTACCATCACTGAATCCCCCACTATCAACATCCTGGGAGTTATCATTGACCAGAAATTGAACTGGATTAGCCACCTAAATTCTGTGGCTACAAGAGCAGGTCAGAGGCTAGGAATACTGCAGCAAGTAACTCACCTCCTGACTCCCCAAAGCCTGTCCACCATCTACAAGGCACAGGCCAGGAGTGTGATGGAATACTCCCCACGTCTTAGATGAGTGCAGTTCCCACAACACTCAAGACGCTTGACACCATCCAGGACAAAGCAGCCCATTTGACAGGCACCCCACCCTCAAACATTCACTCCCTCCACCACCAATGCACAGTAGCAGTAGTGTACACCATCTACAAGATGCACTGCAGGAACTCACCAAGCCTCCTTAGACAGCACCTTCCAAACACACAACCACAACCACAACCATCTAGAAGGACAAGGGCAGCAGACAGATGGGAGTGCCACCACCTGGAAGTTCCCCTCCAAGTCACTCACCATCCTGACTTGGAAATATATCACCGTTCCCTCACTGTCGCTGGGTCAAAATCATTGGAACTCCCTCCCTAACAGCACTGTGGGTGTACCTACACCACATGGACTGCAGCGGTTCAAGAAGGCAGCTCACCACCACCTTCTCAAGGCAGTCAGGGATGGGCAATAAATGCTGGCCCAGCCAGAGACGCCTACATCCCATAAATGAACAACATTTTTTTTCAGAAAAGATATTTCAGAGGAACATTCATGAGGCAACTGCACATTTAAAGAGGATTAATCTGCAGAGCTTGGGGAAAGACCAGGGGCATGGGACAAATTTTGCCAGCTTTTCCACAGGCACAAG
Source organism: Isurus oxyrinchus (assembly GCA_026770705.1). Taxonomy (NCBI): domain Eukaryota; kingdom Metazoa; phylum Chordata; class Chondrichthyes; order Lamniformes; family Lamnidae; genus Isurus; species Isurus oxyrinchus. The sequence continues at coordinate 191,423,060 of JANJGN010000006.1, read as the reverse complement.
GGGCAAAATGGGCTCATTTTGGGCTGTAAGAATTCATGATTCCAACATTTGGCTGAAATTGTTCAAAACAGGGTCAGAGGCAGAAAATGCAGCTGCTGCTACCTACACAGAAATTTATAGCATTTTCGTGATTAGCCAGAGGCCCGGGCTAGTGCTGTGGGGACACAGGTTCAAATCCCACCATGGCCGCTGCTGGAATTTTAGTTCAATGAATAAAATCTGTAATTGAAAGCTGCTCTCAGCAATGGTGACCACGAAACTATTGTCAATTGTTGTTAAAAACCCACTTAGTTCACTAATGTCCTTTAGGGAAGGAAATCTGTTGTCCTTACCTGGTCTGGCCTACAGGTGACTCCAGACCCACAATATTGTGGTTGACTCGTAACGGCCCTCTGAAATAGCTCAGCAAGCCACTCCGTTCAAGGGTAAATAGGGATGGGTTACAAATGCTGGCCTTGCCAGTGACACTCATGTCCTGTGAAAGAATAAACTGTTTTGATATAGATGAAAATCATGTGGACCACTAAGGGTGAAATTAGATGCTACTTCATGCAGTAGCATAAAGCAGGCAATCACCAAGGGACAGCCCAATTTACATTCTTTTAAGCTTAGGTCAATGATGGAGATAATCAGGTGAGGTGTTAAAGCAGATTCACTACCTCCCATTCCAGGAACAGACTTCAGATTGAATATTCTAATGTGCACAGAAGTACAGAACAGCCAAAGTCTTGGTTAAGAACAAAAAACCCTTGATGTGTTTTTTTTTGTTTTGCAAAGGGGAATATGATCATCAGAACAGAGTAACATATGTCTTGAGTCTGTTCTCGTTCTGCTGACTGCTTCATTTGCTGCTTCCAGTGAAGCCACAAGGCCATGCATCCAGTGAAATTATAGTTAAACACAAGCCTGGCAGCCGTTCAGGCTTTGGGATCCGAGGAGCACCGTGTGATCAGTGAAAAGTGCCTTTGGGTTTCAGAATCGAGTCCATTGGTCTTTGCTCAAATTGTTGCAGGCACAAGTGAATCTGGAATTTGTTATCCAGACTCAGAAAAGGCTGGGAAGAGTGTGCAACTTTTCCCTATAAAGCACTTCCTTTAAGTATTTTTGTTGTTTCTTTATGTTATTCCCTCCAAAGTTATGGTCTGTCAGATTTAGGCAAGAAGACTGGAGTGTCATTGTCAAAGAGTAGGTCTGAGATCAGGAACTCACCTTGGAAGAATAAACAAGAAGTGGCTTTTATACAGCACTTTTAACATGTTAGAATGTCACAAGATGGGTTCACAGGAGCACTGTCCAACAAAATCTGACACCCAGCCACATATGGAGATATTAGAATAGGTGACCAATACCTGATCTTAAAGGATGAGAGTGAGGTAAAGAGGTTGTGAGGTTTACTAAGGGAGCTCCAGAGCTTAAGGTCAGACAGTTGAAGGCATGCTACCAATGGTGCAGCAATTAAAACTGGGATGCACAAGAGACCAGATTTGGAGCAGCGCAGGTATCTTGGATGGTTGTGGGGCTGGAAGAGATTACACAGATAGGGAGGGGCGAGGCCATATAGGGATTTGAAAGCAGGGATCAGAATTGTAAAATTGAGGCTCTGCTAGAACAGGAGCCAATCATGATTATAAACTCATGTCCTCGCACAGTCCAGTCTAAATAAGCTACTCTTCAACAGTGAAACTATTGGAAATGCAGGTGCAGATACTTCGAAAGATTTGCCTGATCACACTTCTCAGGAATATCTTTAAGCACTTCACATAACAGTGGAACACTCTTGCCTGTGTCAGAGGTGCAATCTTTTCAGTGAGACTTTCAGGTGGATGTAGAAAATCCAATTCACATTTTCAGAAGAACAAGAGGAGTTGTTCTCCCTAGTTTCCTGGCCAATGGTTATCCCTCAACTAACATCACTAAAACAGGTTACATGGTCATGATCTCATTGCTGTTTGTGGGAGCTTGCTGTGCACAAATTGGCAACCAGATTTCCTAAATTTCAACATTAACGACTCTTCAGAAAGTACTTCGCTGGTTGTAAAGCACTTTGGGACATCCTGAGGTTGTGAATGGTGCTAGAAAAATGATTAGATATATTGCTCGACAGCAGGTTTCCACAATGGCAATAAGGTAAGCCACTAGTTACAGTGAATGGGGCCTTTTCTATCCACCTGAAAGCGTAGATTATGCCAAGATTTAAAATCTCAACCGAAAGGGTGGCACTTCCTCATAAAACATTGCACTGTCAGCTTGAGTTGTGTAACTTTGGAGTGATGACTCCAAAGCAAATGTGCTGTCTGAGTCCAGGCTGATACCTAAGATAGTTACCCAAGTTAAGTAGTTTAAGAAAGGATTTACAAAGACAAGCATGCACTGGTTATTTTTTTAAATCATTCACAGGATGTGGGCGTTGCTGGCTAGACCAACATTTACTGCCCTTCCCTAGTTGCCCTTGAGAAGTCGGTGGTGAGCTGCCTTCTTGAACTGCTACAGTCCATGTGGTGTAGGTACACCCACAGTGCTGTTAGCGAGGGAGTTCCAGGATTTTGACCCAGCGACAGTGAGGGAACGGTGATATATTTCCAAGTCAGGGTGGTGAGTGACTTGGAGGGGAGCTGGTGGTGTTCCCATGTATCTGCTGTCCTTTAAGATGGTGGAGGTTGTGGGTTTAGAAGGTGCTGTTGAAGGTGAGTTACGCAGTGCATCTTGTAGTTGGTACACACAGTTAGGTACCCTGCAACTGATTATCTTTGCTTGTGGTTTTACACTAGCTATTGTGTGAAAATTTCAACAAGCCAAGAGGTCATCTGTGAGCAGGCAAAGAAGGGAAACTAAAGGTGGAGGAAAGATCTCCTGAAGAGAAACCAGAGGTAGCAGAAACTTTAGTTCCAACCGTAAGTAATTGTAACTCTCTGAAATTGTAGTAATAACCAAGGCCACCAGCGCAGTGTCTGAAAACATTGGACCCGGTCTGTCCCATGTTGTGCCATTCTTCAGTGTTTCCCAGGTTAGTCACTTGCTGCACGACTACCAGCTCCTGCTCCAGCTGCAATGCACTTGCTTTAAACAGCGCAAACTACCTTTAAGTGGTCCTAGCCACTCACAATATTGGCCTCATACTTACATATTCTGCCAATAAACCGTGTGGAAATGAGCAGGCAGCATGCAGTTGGCACACTGCATTGGAATCACAATTCCCGCTTCCCATTTCAGGGATATTAAGTTTAACCTCTGGAGTATCCTGTGTGCTATGCCAAGGGGAAAAATACACTCACCCAAATTATAGCGAGATGTACTGTTCATAATGCCATTCATGAGGCTTCCTGCTACCTGCAAATACACTGGGCAAGGGCTGAACCACACTGGTTGCCCACTGCCTAAGTAATATCTAACCGCCTTTGGGGCAGATGTGAGCAGAGACTCATTGTGGTCAATGGCTTCAAGGTGGCTTGTCTGGAGATGGGATATTGGAACCAAAGCAACCTTCTGTGGCAAATTCAAAAATTTCAAACCTCAGCCAGGCTGGTCTGTAGTATTTCAGGTAAAATAATTGACTAGGCAGTTTGGTTCTTGCCTTTTGAGTGATTGATTTAGGATCCAGACAACCCTACATTCCTTCTGACTATAAGGCAGTGCAGCTCCTTAGACAAGCAGGGATAAGCCCATCATAAGCTCTGTGCTGCTAAGCTTTGCAGTATTAACTGGTTCTACCCCTGTACACAATTGGGAATCCATAAATGAGATTTGCATCAAACGGAGATCAATGCTAACATTTTTAACCACCTCTAAAATAACCAGTGGTGATTCTTTTATGGAGATTCAAGAAATAAAAATACAGATACATGGAATTGTACGTGATTTTGAAACAATACACAACTTCTGTTTGTATACGTTACTGAACCCCGAGCATAATGAAATTGGCATTGTGATATCCAGTGCCAGAAAACTTTTAATTATAAAGTTTGATTCATTTCTTGGAGGTTTGGCTGATTATCTTTGCAGTTTATGGAGTTATTTCAAGATGACTTATCTTCCTGTAGGCTTTATCCAGTGTTGGCCACCTGCTTCAAGATACTGAGTCTGAGATTTTTGATTGACAAGGTGTCGTGGTTAATTGTTTGATTGATCTGTGTTTGATTGTGTTGGTCTGTTTTCTGATCTATGTAACTGTATTGAATTGCTTAAACCTGTGGATGGAACTAGAGAGCTAATTAAACACACAAAATTCTGGAAAAGACCTGGGTCTGGATGACACTATGGCCCAGATTATTGCTATGATGGAGTCTCTCCATCGTGGCAAAAATCCCAGAAATGGCTAGAAATTCTAAGTTCTGCCACCAGATAAGGTATTTTCTATTTTCGTGGGGCTGGACTAGAATTGGGCCATGATTCACACGTGTGAAGTTAATGGAGGCAGTTGGCCTTTTAAATCACCCTTTAGGATTGTTAAAAGTGGACATGACTATGCGTAAAAGTGCATAAACTCATTGGAACTGTCGAAGCTATTAAAGAACTGTCAAGCTATCAAGGAACTGTCAAAGCTGTCAAAGAACTGTCAAGCTGTCAAATAGTTGTCAAAGGATATTAGCTGAGTTGGCATGGCAGGGGTAAGGGAAAAGGGTGGACACGGGTTGGGACAAGTTAGCACTAAGTTGGCACAGCGGCTATAAGAGCCACGGGGATGTGGGGGATATGAAGGGCCATGGGGGTTTGGTAGAGGGGCATGGGTTGGCATAGAGAGTATGAGGGGCCATAGAGATGGGTAGAGAGGCTTGGGTTGACATGGGGGGTAAGAGGGGCCATGGGAAGTGTAAAGTGGTATGGGTTGGCATAGGGCTATGAGGGGCCATGGGGTGGGGGTGGTGGCATATGTGGTATAGGCTGGCATGGATGAGTCATGAGGAGTGTGGGTGAGGGCTGGAGGGCTGATTTTTGTTCTAATCATTTTTAAAATAACTTAAACAAAGCGTTGCAACACAGAGGCAAGAAATCCGACCAGCCAGCCTCTGCACTCATGGGTGGGTGGTTCCAACCTCCAGTCCAGCCTGCCACCTCACTCCACTGAACAAAAATCAGCACTGCAGATGGCCACTTTTTAAAGGTCAGGTTCGCAGAGCCAGGAATTCTCCCATCTCTGCCCATCCGACCCAAAAGCGAAAATCTGGGCCCATATGTGTGTAAAAAAATCCTGTAAGCTCTGAGATATTTTAAAGTATTGTAAGTAAACCTGATGTAGATTTGGAACTAGTATCATCTCTGTATTGCCCTGAGGTAAATCAGACATATAAGATAGCCAGCAACCTGGTGAATACATAACATAGGGGTTATGGGGTCAACTAGGAAAGTGGAGTTGAGGCTATAATCAGCTCAGCCACGATCTTATCAAGTGGCGGGAGCATGCTTGAAAGGCCAAACGGCCTACTCCTACTCTTAATATTTGTGTTTTTGTGTTTGAGCTCCTTTTGCCCTGGTTCCCCCTTACTTCCCACCTGCAAGACTCTGCTACACCACCCACCCACCCAACCAACCCTCCATGCAGGGCAGGCACCTGGTAAGCTGAATGTAGCTGGTGCCCAGGAGTTAAAAAGCACCAGATTTCAAATTGCTGATCTTGGAAGGGGATTGCCCAAATCACATACCCAGTTGAAATGTTCCCCAGCATGCTTGTTTGCAATCATGTAGAGGGATTAATACTGTATGCTTTTGATACTTAAGTAGTGTCTACACTTCATAGGCACCTCATTTACTGTCAAGCACTTTGGGATGGACATCCTGAGTTTGGTGAAAGGTGCTGTTTAAATGCAAGCCTTTCTTTTGACTGAAGGCTCTGAAAACTAGGTCGCTTAATTCCCCTGCATCTTCACAAACACTGTAATTGCTAGTAATTCCTCTTCAGAATCCCATTCTATGAGGAAGAAGATGAATGAAGTAACTGAGCTCTCAAGGGTCTGCAGAAAGGTTTTAAACATGGATACACCATTCTGCAGATTATTCTTTAATCTCTCAATGCTCAAATGTACAGTGTACCAGGCGGCATTTTAGTGAATGGAACATTCTCCAGGGATGATGACAAAACTGGCAGCTGACTCCAATCCAGTAGTCTGTACTCGCAGAAGGGAAATGAATTATATAGATAAGAAAGTTTCATAGGAAAGTGATGACAGAACATTGCTTACAAGAACATGCCTGCTGATCGTTTTTAATTACTGTCTAACTTATCAAGTTCTGGGCAGGTACCAACATTTTTTACACCAATAGATGGAACCTGGATTTTTAAAGAAGAATTCTGCACATTTTCTAACAGGAATGGGAGAGTCCTTTTACAGAGCACTGATGTAATCAATGTTATCAACAGCAAAGTGAAAAATGATGTAAAATTAAAGTTCAGCAGGATAAAACAGAAACATATTATAAACAAAGAAAACAATTTTAGGTCAATCCAGTGCTCAACTCTGAAAGGAATAGGAGGCCATTTAGCCCCTCAAGCCTGTTCCATCATTCAATAAGATCATGACTGATCTGTGACCTAACTCCCACCTTTGACCCCACAGCGCTGTTAGGGAGGGAGTTCCAGGATTTTGACCCAGTGACAGTGAAGGAACGGTGATATATTTCCAGATCAGGATGGTGAGTGACGTGGAGGGGAACTCCAAGGTGATGGTGTTCCTATCTATCTGCTGCCCTTGTCCTTCTAGGTGGTAGAGGTCCTGGGTTTGCAAAGTACCGTCGGAGGAACACTGGTGAGCTGTTGAAGTGCACCTTGTAGATGGTACCTTGTAGGTGGTGGCATAGTGGTATTGTCACTGGATGAGTAACCCAGAGACCCAGGGTAATGCTCTGGACACCCAGGATCGAATCCCACCACTGTAGATAGTGAAATTTAAATTCAATAAAAATCTGGAATTAAAAGTCTGATGATGACCATGAAACATTGTTGTAAAAACACATCTGGTTCACTAGTGTCCTTTAGGGAAGGAAATTGCTGTCCTTATCTGGTCTTGCCTACATGTGACTCCAGGCCCACAGCAATGTGTTTGACTCTTAAATGCACTCTGAACAAAGGCAATTAGGCATGGGCAAAAAAAACTGCCACTGCATGTTCTAGTATTTTCTGCTTTTACTTCAAATCTTGAGCACTCACAGTACGTTGCTTTTATTCTACTGCCACTGTACATAGGTGATAGAGAAGGTGGATGCTGAAGGTGCTTGATGTGGTGCCAATCAAGCGGGCTGCTTTGTCCTGGACGGTGTCAAGACTGTTGTGGGAGCTGCACCCTTCCAGGCAAGTGGAGAGTTTTCCATCACACTCCTGACTTGTGCCTTGTCGATGGTGGACAGGCTTTGAGGAGTCAGGTGAGTTACTCACCGCAGGATTCCCAGCCTCTGACCTGTTCTTGTAGCCACAGTATTTATATGGCTAGTCCAGTTCAGCTTCTTTTTTAAAAATTTATTCACGGGATGTGGGCTGCGTTGGCTGGGCCAGCATTTACTGCTGATTCCTAGTTGCTCTTGAGAAGATGGTGGTGAGCTGCCTTCTTGAACCACTGCAGTCCATGTGGTGTAGGTACATCCACAGTGCTGTTAGGGAGGGAGTTCCAGGATTTTGCCCCATTGACAGTGAAGGAATGGCAATATATTTCCAAGTCAGGATGGTGAGTGACTTGGAGGGGAACTGGTGGTGTTCCCATCTATCTGCAGCCCTTGTCCTTCTAGGTAGTAGTGGTTGTGGGTTTGGAAGGTGTTGTCAAGGAGTCTTGGTGAATTCCTGCAGTGCATCTTGTAGATGGTACACACACTGCTGCTACTGTGTGTTGGTGGTGAAGGGAGTGAATGTTTGTGGATGTGGTGCCAATCAAGCGGCTGCTTTGTCCTGGATGGTGTCAAGCTTCTTGAGTGTTGTGGGAGCTGCACGCATCCAGGCAAGTGGGGAGTATTCCATCGCACTCCTGACTTGTGCCTTGTAGACGGTGGACAGGCTTTGGGGAATCAGGAGGTGAGTTACTTGTCACAGGATTCCCAGCCTCTGACCTGCTCTTGTAGCCACAGTATTTATATGTCTCGTCCAGTTCAGTTTCTGGTCAATGGTAACCCCCAGGATGTTGATACTGGGGGATTCAGTGATGGTAATGCCATTGAACATCAAAGGGCGATGGTTGGATTCCCTCTTGTTGGAGATGGTCATTGCCTGGCATTTGTGTGATGCCAATGTTACTTGCCAGTTATCTACCCAAGCCTAAATGTTGTCTAGGCCTTACTGCATTTGGACATGGACTGCTTCAGTATCTGAGGAGTCGCAAATGGTGCTGAACATTGTGCAATCATCAGCGAACATCCCCACTTCTGACCTTATGATGGAAGGAAGGTCATTGATGAAGCAGCTGAAGATGGTTGGGCCGAGGACACTACCCTGAGGAACTCCTGCAGTGATGTCCTGGAGCTGAGATGACTGATCTCCAACAACCACAACCATCTTCCTTTGTGCTAGGTATGACTTCAACCAGCGGAGAGTTTTCCCCCTGATTCCCATTGACTCAAGTTTTGCTAGGACTCCTTGATGCCACACTCGGTCAAATGCTGCCTTGATGTCAAGAGCAGTCACTCTCACCTCACCTCGGGAGTTCAGCTCTATTATCCACGTTTGAACCAAGGCTGTAATGAGCTCAAGTAACCCTGGCAGAATCTAAACTGAGTGTCACTGAGCAGGTTATTGCTGAGTAAGTGCCGTTTGATAGCACTGTTGATGACCCCTTCCATTACTTTACAGATGATGGAGAGAAGGCTAATGTGGCAGTAACTGGCAGAATTGGATTTATCCTGATTTTTCACATTTCCACGTCGATGTCAGTATCGTAGCTGATTAGAAACAGCTTAGCTAGGGGCCCGGCTAGTTCTGGAGGATAAATCTTCAGTACAATTGCCAGAATATTGTCCGGGCCCATAGCCTTTGCAGTATCCAGTTCCTTCAGCCGTTTCTTGATATCACGTGGTGTGAATCAAATTGGCTGAAGACTGGCATCTGTGATGCTGGGGACCTCTGCAGGAGGCTGAGATGGATCATCCACTCGGTACTTCTGGCTGAAGATTGTTGCAAATGCTTCAGCCTTATCTTTTGCACTGATGTGCTGGGCTCCTCCATCACTGAGGATGGGGATATTTGTGGAGCCACCTCCTCTGGCTAGTTGTTTTATTGTCCACCACAATCAAAATTGGATGTAGCAGGACTGCAGAGCTTTGATCTGATTGGTTGGTTGTTGAATAACTTAGGTCTATCTAACATTTTCAGCACCCTGCGTGTGGAGAAGTGTTTCCTAATTTCACTTTGCCCTCTAACCTACACTGCCCAACCAGAGGAAATAGTTTCGCTGAGACACCAGGTCAGTAGCCCTTAACATCTTGAAAACTTGCAGCCACCCCAGGCCCAGGCAACTGCTAATCTACCAGTGCAATGCACAAAGTTAATGGAAATTTGTTCCTTAAGTCTGCTTTGCTCCTCTCCTGAAGGATCTGGCTCACAATGAAATATGATTCCACAGTCTAGGGTAAATTTCCCTCCACTGCACTTTAGGAATCAATATTCCCTGGGACAGAATGGAGAGGGAAAGAGGGAGGCAGCAGCCTCCACCCCTTGGCCTCAGCTCGACTATTGTGTTGAGCTCTGAGCCCCAGACTTGAGGAAACATGTCATGGGGGAGAAGATGCAGGACAGGTTTATTAGCAACAATACCACAGTACCAGCAATGAGGGACATTAATTATGCGGAGAGACTGGAGGAAGGAGGGTTGTTCTCTTTAGGGCAGAGAAGGCTAAGACAAGATTTGACAGAGGTTTGCAAAATCATGAAGGATTTTGTTTGATAAATAAGGAGAAATTTCCAATGGCTGAAGGGGCGATATCCAGAGGGAACAGATTTAAGCTGTTTGGCAAAATAGGAGACATGAGAAAAACCAGACAGATTCAGATTCAATAGCTGGCTTCAAAAGAGAAATGGATAAATACTTCAAGGAGATAAAAATTTGCATGGCAATAGAAAAAGAGCATGGGAGTGGAACTAGTTGCAAGGCTCTACCAAAGGGCTGGTACATGCAAAACGGGCTAAATGGTCTCATTCTGTGCTGTATCATCCTATGATTCTGTGATTGTAGTGACATATGATTTCCTGGGCTTTCCCCTGCCTGTGTCTGTAGTAGGTGCAGGCTCATGGGCTGGCACTGGGGATGGGCCTGCTCATGAGTACGTCCAAGCCACACATATTGCTGGGGCCAGGAAACCTGTGCTGTGTCTCCTCAGGCACTGAACCTGGGGAATTCAGGGGGCAACAGCAGAGGAAAATGCACTCTAATAGCTCTGGTTGTTCCTACAGATACTTCAAGAAGGAGAAAAAGAGTAAGAATCTGCATTTTAGAAAAACAATTTGAAACCACAAAATATCCCAAAATGCTTCATGGTCCCCCATTCAAGTATTTTTGAATACGTAATTGTTTTAAAATTGGGAAACATGACAACTAATTTATACACAGCAAGGTCTCACAAACAGCAATGAGATAAATGTTCAGATAATCTGTAATAGTGCCAGCACAAACTCCTGTTCACGCATCACTGAGCGTTTTATCACAGGTGTGCCCAGGTACAGAATGCATCAGCACAGTCCAATGAAGATGTGTGGATAATTCCACATGTTTGCTTTCCAAACATTATCCAACAATATGCATCCAAGGTTAGTCAAGAGGCTAAACTGGACTTTGTAAAGTTACCCTTGTTCAAATCAAAGGACTGCCCACCTAGTAATAATGAATATTCTTGTCAGACCTAGCTTTCCCAAATTTCGAAGGAAATAATACAGAAACAAGGCAGTAATCATTTGATACACTGACACATGTAAAGGCTCCAGCCTGGTTCCCATGGGCAGCCATCAGCTAGTTTGAAGTTGCACTCCAGCTGTTTGCAATGAAGTCACTGCTAGACACTCCCTACAATTGACTATATCAACGGCCTCAGATCTTCATTTCTGAGGGTTGATGTTAAAGTTGACCTTTAAAAAACCGGAATAAGTATCTGTATCATTTTCCTGTAGGAAGAGGGGTAGGCCTTTGAACAAGAAATGTCAATTTGCTGCTCCAATGATTCCTATCCATTTCTTTTCTCTTTAATGTATGACTGGGAACAGTAATTTCACAAAGGGGCCCCATTAACAGATGGTTTCAAGTTCTCCACACTCTGTGACTTCTGAATTTTTTTGGGGGGGTAGCAGGACAAATATGCAAAGATCTGTAGATTTTAACCCTGCTCCCCCAGTGACAGTCAGAAAAAGGGCGGTTAAAATGGCACTGATCTCGCTGTCTTCTCCATGGGTCACAATTTCTGTGGCATGAAACCATATGTGACCCGATGCAATTTTAACCTAAATCCTGCACAGGGAGGACACCAGTCAAAGCTGGAAAATTGGGACTTACATTACAAATGTTGTCTTTTCTACAAGCCCTTCTATTGTGTCCTGTTAGAAAGCTATCTCCCACCCCCCCCTCCCCTTACTCTTTGCCTCTTCATATATCCTACAGCATGAATTGCGAGGGAACAGGGAGTTCCTCCGGGACCCAGACCAGCATTCTTCTTTCAACCACCAGAAACAACTTAACCATCACACTGCTGTTTGTGGGTTCTTGCAAAATAGTTGCTATATTATCTACATAACAACAACCACACTTCACCATACATTCTGAGATGTTTCTGAGAATATAGGTTGCAATAAAAATGGAAATCATTATTTTGTAGAAATTAAATTTCAATTGGATTCCAGCCCGAGACTTACTTCTAAGTATCCATTGTACAAACTCTCTGAATGAGCAGATTCTAGACTTTAAGTTACTTTCGGCTATTCATTATTTTGTAAGCAATAAAGCTAGGATTTTATTGCCAATAAGATGTTGACATCTGTGAGGTTTGGAAAACTGTACACTAAACATTCCTTCTCTCTCGTATTCCTCAGGCTTTTTCATAGTAACCTACATAGTGCCAGCAGAAGTTGGGAGCACACGTCACTGATCTCCAAGATCAATTTTGAGTTACTGTATAAAAGAAGCTTTTAAATCTTGCAAAAACTTCAATTTAAGTTGCTATTAAAAATTGTTTCTACGTTTCCTGCCATGTACTTCATGAAGTAGCGGGTTTTACCCAAATTTATAATGTTAGGAATTGACAGTTGTGTAAAAGACAAAAAGGCTTATGGCATGAAACCGACGACTGTAATCCTCTTTCCCTGTGGATTAAAGTCACCAAAAGGTCTCAACAGCTGGGAGAGAATCAGCAGAATAAAGGGCTGTCTTTATCCTAATCTGTGTCTAACGTCAACACTGTGACTGTTTGCACAGTAATGGATTGATTTTATGACAAATGTGCAAATCAGTTCAGGCGCTGTGGCAGTTTCTCAAAACAAGTCTGAGCGTCTTCTTTCAATTGGCTGTTTGAAAAGTGGGATTCATCTGTGCTGATAATCAAATATTTTCCTATTTCCTGCCCAATTACACAGAGTGAAGCTACTAATTGTAAGCACAGTTCAATGTCAATAGTCAGCACTTGACATTCAACAACAACTTGTACTTATATAGCACCTTCACCGCAGAAAAACATCGCAAGGTGTGTTACCAACCATGATTAGCCACCAAGCCACGTAAGGGGTTATTAGGACAGATGTTTGGTCAAGGAGGTAAGTTTAAGGAGCATCTTAAAAGAGAAGGGTGCAGAGGTTCAGGGAGGGAATCCCAGAGTTTAAGGCCTTGGCAGTTGAAGGCCAGTCTCCAGAGGGGGAGAAATTAAAATCAGGGATGTTCAAGAGGTCAGAATTAGAACAGCAAAGATATACATGCATACGAAATAGGAATAGGAGTAGACCAATTGGCCCCTTGAGCCTCCTCCGCCATTCAATAAGAGCATGGCTGATCATCTTGTGTTTCGATTTCCACATTCCTGCCTACCCCCAATAACCTTTGATTCCTTGCCTAACAAGAATCTATCTATCTCCATGTTAAAAATATTCAATGACCCCGCCTCCACCACCTTCTGAGGCAGAGTCGCACAACCTTCTGAGGGAAAAAATTACTCCTCATTTCTGTCCTAAAAGGGCGACCCCTAATTTTAAAACAGTGCCCCCTAGTTCTGGATTCACCCACAAGAGGGTAGTGGGTGTCTGGAATTCGCTGCCCAAGTTGGTGGTTGAGGCAGAAACTCTAAACTCTTTTAAAAAGTACCTGGATCTGCACCTAAAGGGCTGTAAGCTGCAGGGCTATGGGCCGGGTGCAGGAAGGTGGGATTGGAAAGGGCACCTGGGTGTCATCGGGCCGGCATGGACAAGATGGGCCAAATGGCCTCTTTCCATGCTGTAACTTTTCTATGGTTCTAAGAGGAAGCATCCTCTTCATGCCCACCTTGTCAAGGCAATTCAGGAACTTAAAGACAAAAATAAAAATACCTGGGAAAACTCAGCAGGTCTGGCAGCATCTGCGGAAAGAAATACAGTTAATGTTTCGAGTCCGTATGACTCTTCAACAGAACTAAGGAAAAATAGAAGAGAGGTGAAATATAAGCTGGTTTAAGGGGGGGTGGGACAAATAAAGCTGGATAGAGGGCCAGTGATAGGTGGAGATAACCAAAAGATGTCACAGACAAAAGGACAAAGAGGTGTTGAAAGTGGTGATATTACCTAACGAATGTGCTAATTAAGGGTAGCAAGCTAGCGGCAGATGGCCCTAATGGGGTTGGGAAGGAATCGAAAAAGGCTAAAAGGTAGAGATAAAACAATGGATGGAAATACATTTAAAAATAATGGAAATAGGTGGGAAAAGAAAAATCTATATAAATTATTGGAAAAAAAAGAGGGGGGATCGGAAAGTGGGTGGGGATTGAGGGGAAAGTTCATGATCTAAAATTGTTGAACTCAATATTAAGTCTAGAAGGCTGTAAAGTGCCTAGTCGGAAGATGAGGTGCTGTTCCTCCAGTTTGCGTTGAGCTTCACTGGAACAATGCAGCAGGCCAAGGACGGACATGTGGGCATGAGAGCAGGGTGGAGTGTTGAAATGGCAAGCGACAGGGAGGTCTGGGTCATTCTTGCAGACAGACCGAAGCTGTTTTGCAAAGCGGTCACCCAGTCTGCGTTTGGTCTCTCCAATGTAGAGGAAACTGCATTGGGAGCAACGAATACAGTAGACTAAACTGAGGGAAGTGCAAGTGAAATGCTGCTTCACTTGGAAGGTGTGTTTGGGCCCTTGGACGGTGAGGAGAGGGGAAGTGAAGGGGCAGGTGTTACACCTTCTGTGGTTGCATGGGAAGGTGCCATGGGAGGGGGTTGAGGAGTAGGGGGTGATTAAGGAGTGGACCAGGGTGTCGCGGAGGGAACGATCCCTGTGGAATGCCGCCGGGGGGTGGGGTGAAGGGAAGATGTGTTTGGTGGTGGCATCATGCTGGAGTTGGCGCCATTTCTGCCAACTCCAGCATGATGCCACCACCAAACACATGTTCCCTTCAACCCCTGGTGGCATTCTGTAGGGATCGTTCCCTCTGGGACACCCTGGTCCAGTCCTCCATCACCCCCTACACCTCAACCCCCTCCCACAGCACCTTCCCATGCAACTACAGAAGGTGTAACACCTGCCCCTTCACTTCCCCTCTCCTCACCGTCCAAGGGCCCAAACACTCCTTCCAAGTGAAGCAGCATTTCACTTGCACTTCCCTCAGTTTAGTCTACTGTACTCGCTGCTCCCAATGTGGTCTCCTCTACATTGGAGAGACCAAATGCAGACTGGGTGACCGCTTTGCAGAACACCTTCGGTCTGTCCGCAAGAATGACCCAGACCTCCCTGTCGCTTGCCATTTCAACACTCCACCCTGCTCTCTTGCCCACATGTCTGTCCTTGGCTTGCTGCATTGTTCCAGTGAAGCCCAACGCAAACTGGAGGAACAGCACCTCATCTTCCGACTAGGCACTTTACAGCCTTCCGGACTGAATATTGAGTTCAACAATTTTAGATCATGAACTCTCCCCTCAATTCCCTCCCACTTTCCGATCCCCCCTTTTTTCCAATAATTTATATAGATCTTTCTTTTCCCACCTATTTCCATTATTTTTAAATGTATTTCCATCCATTGTTTTATCTCTACCTTTTAGCCTATTTCGATCCCTTCCCCCCACCCCACCCCCACTAGGGCTATCTGTACCTTCCCCCCACCCCACCCCCACTAGGGCTATCTGTACCTTCCCCCCACCCCACCCCCACTAGGTCTATCTGTACCTTGCTTGTCCTGCTTTCTACCCTTAATTAACACATTCCTTAGATAATATCACCACCTTCAACACCTCTTTGTCCTTTTGTCTGTGACATCTTTTGGTTATCTCCACCTATCACTGGCCCTCTATCCAGCTCTACCTGTCCCACCCCCCCTTAACTCAGCTTATATTTCACCTCTTTTCTATTTTTCCTTAGTTTTGTTGAAGAGTCATACAGACTCGAAACGTTAACTGTGTACCTCTCCGCAGATGCTGCCAGACCTGCTGAGTTTTTCCAGGTATTTTTGTTTTTGTTTTGGATTTCCAGCATCCACAGTTTTTTGTTTTTATCCAGGATCTTAAAGAGATAGACCAGGAAATTATAGGCCAGTCAGTCTAACCTCGGTGGTGGGGAAGTTACCAGAAAGAATGCTGAGGGACAGAATATATCTGCACTTGGAGAGACACGGATTAATCAGGGACAGTCAGCATGGATTTGTTAAGGGAAGGTCATGTTTGACAAGTTTGATGAGTTTTTTGAGGAGGTAACCAGGAGAGTTGACGAGGGTAATGCATTTGATGTAGTCTACATCGACTTTAGCGAGGCTTTTGATAAGGCCCCTCATGGCAGACTGGTCAAGAAAGTAAGAGTCGATGGGATCCAAGGCAAAGTGGCACGTTGGATCCTAAATTGGCTGAGAGGCAGGAAGCAGAGGGCGAAGGTAGAGGGATGTTTCTGTGACTGGAAACCTGTTTCCAGTGGGGTTCCACAGGGCTCGGTGCTGGGGCCCTTGCTGTTTGTGGTGTACATAAATGATTTGGACTTAAATGTAGGGGGTATGATCAAGGAGTTTGTGGATGACACAAAATTGGTAAACAGTGAGGAGGATAGCTGTAAACTGCAGGAGGATATCAATGGACTCATCAGGTGGGCAGAGCAGTGGCAAATGGAATTCAACCTGGAAAAGTGTGAGGCAATGCACTTGGGGAGAGCTAACAAGGCAAGGGATTACACTATGAATGGTAGGACCCTGGAAAGTACTGAAGATCAGAGGCACGTTGGTGTGCATATCCACAGATCCCTGAAGGTAGCAGGGCAGGTAGATAAGATGGTTAAAAAGGCATATGGGATGCTTGCCTTTATTAGCCGAGGTATAGAATACAAGAGCAGGGAGTTTATGCTGGAACTGTATAAAACGTTGGCGAGACCACAACTGGAGTAACTGCATGTGGTTCCGGTCACCACATTATAGGAAGGATGTGATTGCACTGGAGAGGGTGTAGAGCAGAATTACCAGGATGTTCCCTGGGCTGGAGGGTCTGAGCTATGAGGAAAGATTGGATAGGCTGGGGTTGTTTTCCTTGGAGCAGTGAAGGTTGAGAGGGGACCTGACAGAGGTGTATAAGATTATGAGGGGCATAGATAGGGTGGACAAGAAGACACTTTTTCCATTAGTAGAGGGGTCAATAACCAGGGGGCATAGATTTAAGGTAAGAGATAGAAGGTTAAGAGGGGAGTTGAGAAGAAATTTTTTCACCCAGAGGGTGGTGGGGAGTCTGGAACTCACTGCCTGAAAGGGTGGTTGAGTCAGAAACTCTCGTAACATTTAATAAGTATTTAGATATTCACTTGTGTTGTATAGCCTCCAGAGCTATGGGCCAAGCGCTGAAAAATGGGATTAGTGTAGTCAGATCTTTGTTGCCTGGAGTGGACACGATGAGCCGAATGGCCTCTTTCAGTGCTGTAAACGTCTATGAGTCAGTACCTGCCATACCTCTTCAAACCTGCATCCTTTGGACTAAATGAGTAAGGATGAGGGCCGTACCAGGGATAACAGCCAGGGTGAGGGAGGGTAATGGTTTTAATGGAGACTGGAGTATCAAAGATGCAGGTGAGGGTGCAACTGAGCAAACAGCTGAAGAAATGTCATGGTCAATTCCTGTCACAATGATCCAATTCTGACAGCCCCCACTTGCACCCAATACAATACCTGGGGTCTTATTCCATTACATTGTGCCAGTCTGGGTATTGACCTTCAGGGAAGTGCATCCTTCTGGGTAGTTTGGGGTGGGGCAAAGGAACCTGACATCATGTGGAATTTAAACTTTGTTTTGTAGGTTGAAGATGGTACAAGTATGTGACATATCTGAGGAAAAATGTGAAAAAGGCCTTCTTTGCACTTTGCAGTTGTAGTAATTGATTGTCATCACCAGAAGCTGCTAGAGAAACAAGGTCACCTATCAACTCCCCTTATCCTTTTGGCTTTGGTCTAATTCTGTAGTCAAAGGATTCACACTAGTTCAATTTACAGTCATGACTCATAGTTTTTCTCCTGCACACACACACAAGACACACACACACACAGACATGCAGACACACATGCACACGCACACGCACACACACACACACGCATACACACAGACACAGATGCGTACACACAGACACACACACAGACACACATGCACACGCACACACAGACACACACACATGCACACAGACACACACACACACAGACACGCAGACATACATGCACACACAGACACACACACACGCACTCACACAGATGCACATACACACAGACACACACACAGACACACATGCACATGCACACACAGGCACACACACATGCACATACACACAGACACAGACGTGTACACACAGACACATACACAGACACACATGCACACGCACACACAGGCACACACACATATACATACACACAGACACACACGCATACACACAGACACACATGCACATGCACACACACGACACACATATGCACATACACACACACACACACACACACACACACTACACACACACGGACACACACACACACCACATAGACACAGGCATACACCCACACAACCCTTACCCTGTAAACCAACGGTATATTAATTGGTTTTCAGCTGTATTCAAGCTATGTTCAAGCAGATTGACATGAAATACCCTTGACAATGAAATGAGTGATGCATCAGGCATAAACCAAGCACAACCTCTGCACTCAGAGAGCAAAGTTACTCAAGTTACTGAATATTAACAATATCAGCTGAATGCCATGGTGCAATTGCCTTTTGTTTTGAAGTTGATGACCCTGAGGAGCTGCCTGTGAGAGGTGAGATCCATCACCTAATCAGACAGCATAGCATGTTATAGTGTCACATCTTCAAGGATTTGGAGCTAACTTGCACCATGGCAACAAGTCACGCCACTGCTTTTGTCAAGTTTCAAAGCACAATTACACCCAGCAGACTTTATCATTTCCCAACAAACGCTAGCTTTGTTACAATGAAAGTCAGGGAAATAAGCACAGCACCAAGTCCTGCCTTGCATTAAGCTTAAAACAGTCCTGTGCACTCATCAAAAGCATTCCATCAGTTCAATGAACAATGTGACAGAGAGAACGGGACCCTCGAACTGAGATTAAACATTAGAGAACAAAATAAGTTTTGTTACAGGGAATATTTAACGTTATTTGAAGTTGCATACCAATTAACGGAAGATGAAGTAAAGATTTAGTCAGGCAGAGAAAGACAGTCAGTCTCAGTTCTGTCACTCAGAACAACATTTTTTTAAAACATCACAAAGCAGAAGTAGGATGAATAGCGCCTGAATATGCAGAGGAGGATATACGGGCCAGAATTTTACATCTGGTGGGAGGCTGCGCGCCCGACCCAAACGGATATGACATCCAATATTTTGCTGGGCCGTTGGAAATGCACATGCTGACAATGAAGCCCATTAGCCACACAGTGATTAACAGTGACCTTCTGTGGCCGGTCCACATGTCCAGTTGGTGCCACTCTCCCAGGCAGCATTCACATTGTTCCTCAAACCGCGATCCAGGGCACGATGAGATCTCCATGGGGGAAAGAGAATCAAAGAGGTATCTGGGGACTACTTTGTTTTATGAGGTGCTTGATGGTGCTGCATGGACATATTGTGCAGCATTTTGTGGGCTTTATTTTCAGGTCTGCAGCTCCCTGAGGCAGCTGTCTGTCTTCAGGGGGCTCTCTCGAAGTGCTCACCCGCACCCTCGGTTATGTCGGAGCCCACCCTAGGAGCACTGAGCATTTCTTAGCGCAGTTCACGCTGGCAGGCCATTAACTGGCCAGCCAGAGTGAAATTGGGGTTGGGGGTCGATTGTGGCCGGAGGCCCATTTCCTGTCCACTTCCCGGCCCACTGATCATGCGCGCCCAACAAACAAAAAATTCAGGCCATGGAGTCAGACTAACCTGGGCAGTTGTTCACCTGCTGACAGATTTGTTATATTTACAGATACGTGCCAGATTCACAACACTTCAGTTTGGAAGCCACAACAGGATCTGTTGTCTCCAATCAGACTCACATGCATTAATACACCCGCTGAAAGAGAGTGGCATGCAAGCACTCAACAGATAGATCCTGACTCCTGACTGGTTTGAGATGGAAGATGTCGATTAACTGTGTCTGATATTCTACAGTACACTGAACTGTGCTTTCGAGAAACGTCTCCCAACATGAAAAGCAAAGTGCCATGTATCCCATAAGCCCTAACTGACAGCTAGTATCAAATTGCTGATTCAAAAACAGCAGTCTACCTATCACCATGATAACACCACTCTGTATAGATACTGGTGAAACAATGTGAACCACACAATTATAGATTCAAAGCACAAGTTTTACTCTGAGTAATTCCAGCGGGACGGTATAGAGGGATATGTTTGATGTCATCTGGCATCCTTCATCGATCTTCGATCAGTATACCTGCCGTTGATAGTGATAATCTTTTGCATATCGCAAATTGTATCAATGGCCATTTTGCATCTATTCCTCATGATGTCTTTCCCTATAGACATCTTACTAGCTTACATTCTCCCCCAAAACCTGGCTCAGTAAAGCAACTGTGGCAAGTTTACCATCAACTAAAAGCCATAAACATATCATGGGCAGGAGCACCTGATGACATCCCTGTGTGCTTGATAACAGAATCTGCAATTGAACTCAATGTCCTGCTGACATGTATCCTCAACAAATCATTTTGTGATGGTAAGGTCTCCTGCTAGTACTGTTGCGAGCGTATATCAACATCCTGGGGGTTGCCATTGGCCAGAAACTGAACTGGACCAGCCATATAAATACTGTGGCTCCAAGAGCAGCTCAGGGGCTTGGAATCCTGCGGTGAGTAACTCACCTCCTGACTCCCCAAAGCCTGTCCACCATCTACAAGGCACAAGTCAGGAGTGTGATGGAATACTCTCCACTTGCCTGGGTGAGTGCAGCTCCCACAACACTCAAGAAGCTTCATACCATCCAGGACAAAACAGCCTGCTTGATTAACACCACATCCACAAACATTCACTCCCTCCACCACCGACGCACAGTAGCAGCAGTATGGACCATCTACAAGACGCACTGCAGAAACTCACCAAGGGTCATTAAACAGCACCTTCCAAACACACGACCACTACCATCTAGAAGGACAAGGGCAGCAGATAGATGGGAACACCACCACCTGGAAGTTCCCCTCCAAGTCACTCACCATCCTGACTTGGAAATATATCACCGTTCCTTCACTGTCGCTGGGTCAAAATCCTGGAACTCCCTCCCTAACAGCATTGTGGGTGTACCTAAACCACAGGGATTGCAGCGGTTCAAGAAGGCAGACCATAATACATAAGACATAGGAGCAGAAATTAGGCTATTCGGCCAATCGAGTCTGCTCCGCCATTCAATCATGGCTGATAAGTTTCTCAACCCCATTCTCCCCGTGACCTTTGATCCCCTTACCAATCAAGAATCTATCTACCTCGGTCTTAAATACACTCAATGACCTGGCCTCCACAGCCTTCTGTGGCAATGAATTCCATAGATTCACCATTCTCTGGCTAAAGAAGTTTCTCCTTATCTCTGTTCTAAAAGGTCTTCCTTTTACTCTGAGGTTGTGCTCTTGGGTCCTAGTCTCTCCTACTAATGGAAACATCTTCCCCACGTCCACTATATCCAGGCCTTTCAGTATTCTGTAAGTTTCAGTCAGATCCCCCCTCATCCTTCTAAACTCCATCGAGTATAGACCCAGAGTCCTCAAACGTTCCTCATATGTTCAGCCTTTCATTCCTGGGATCTTTCTTGTGAACCTCCTCTGGACCCTGTCCAGGGCCAGAACATCTTTCCTGAGATACGGGGCCCAAAAAGGCAGCTCACCACCACCTTCTCAAGGGCAGTTAGGGGTGGGAAATAAATGCTGGGCCAGCCAGCAACACCCACATCCCATGAATAAATACAAAGAGTCAACCCCATTCTGCTGCGAATGTGCATCCATCTCTCTCACCGATTATTTTGCCAAATTAGCTAAAAGCTTCATTCTCAAGTGAACGATGAGTGATATAACAAAACATTTAAATCATCAGCAGTTTGTTAATGGAAAGGGATTATCCACTGTCCATTGTTTGGTGGATCTCCTCAATCAGCTGTATCTTAATGCTGACAAACAGAAAATATCATCAACAGGAATGCTTACTGAATTTAGCAAAGCATTTGACTGCGCAGATCATAACAATGCAATCATTAATGTCCTTTAATTACCAGTGAGCCTGTCATGTGTACACTAGATCGCGGACCTCCGCAACAATCGACCACAAAGTGTCTGATACAAATCGAGTAAAGGTAATCCCGGTGATATAACACTACACATTGGACTCTCAAAGGAACCAAATTAGGCCCTGTTATACTTGTAGCGGTTTATTACAACTGAGTGGCTTGCTAAGCCATTAGTCAAAGGACATTAGTGAACCAGATGGGTTTTTACAACAAATGACAAGGGTTCCATGGTCATCATTAGACTTTTAATTCCAGATTTCTATTGATTTCAAATTCCACCATCTGCCTTGGCAGGATTCAAACCTAGGTCCCCAGAGCATTATCCTGGGTCTCTGGATCACTAGTTCAATAACAATACCACTATGCCATTGCCTCCCCATGTTGTGTGGTACTACC
The DNA here is from genome assembly GCA_026770705.1 of Isurus oxyrinchus. NCBI lineage: Eukaryota > Metazoa > Chordata > Chondrichthyes > Lamniformes > Lamnidae > Isurus > Isurus oxyrinchus. The sequence goes on along the minus strand of JANJGN010000006.1, from coordinate 191,400,832 downwards.
ACCATGCTAAATGGGATAGATTTCACACAGATCTAGCAACTCAAGACTGGGCATCCATGAGGCGCTGTGGGCCATCAGCAGCAGCAGAATTGTACTCGAACACAATCTGTAACCTCATGGCCCAGGCATATCCCCCACTCCACCATTACCATCAAGCCAGGGGATCAGCCCTGGTTCAACGAAGAGTGAGGTAGGGCATGCCAGGAACAGCACCAGGTATACCTAAAAATGAGGTGTCAACCTGGTGAAGCTATAACACAGGACTACTTGCGTGCCAAACAGCATAAGCAGCAAGTGATAGACAGGGCTAAGTGATCCCACAACCAACGGATCAGATCTAAGCTCTGCTGTCTTGCCACATCCAGTTGTGAATGGTGGTGGACAATTAAACACCTCACTGGAGGAGGAGGCTCCACAAATATCCCCATCCTCAATGATGGAGGAGCCCAGCACATCAGTGTAAAAGATAAGGCTGAAGTATTTGCCACAATCGTCAACCAGAAGTGCCAAGTGGATGATCCACCTTGGTGTCCTCCAGATGCCAGTCTTCAGCTAATTCGATTCACTCCACGTGATGTCAAGAAATGGCTGAAGGCACTGGATACTGCTATGAGCCCTGACAATATTCTGGCAATAGTACTGAAGTCTTGTGCTCCAGAACTTGCTGTGCCCCTAGCCAAGCTGTTACAGTACAGCCACAACACTGGCATCTACCCGGCTATGTGGAAAATTGCCCAGGTATGTCCTGTACACAAAAAGCAGGAAAAATCCAACCCGGCCAATTACTGCCCCATCAGTCTACTCTCCATCATCAGTAAAGTAATGGAAGGGGTCATCAACAATGCTATCAAGCGACACTTGCTTAGCAATAACCTGCTCACTGACACTCAGTTTGGGTTCTGCCAGGGCCACTCAGCTCCTGACATCATTACAGCCTTGGTTCAAACATGGACAAAAGAGCTGAACTCCCGAGGTGAGGTGAGAGTGACTGCCCTTGACATCAAGGCAGCATTTGACCGAGTGTGGCATCAAGGAGCCCGAGCAAAACTGGAGTCAATGGGACTCGGGGGAAAACTCTCCACTGGTTGGAGTCATACCTAGCACAAAAGAAGACGGTTGTGGTTGTTGGAGATCAGTCATCTCAGCTCCAGGACATCACTGCAGGAGTTCCTCAGGGTAGTGTCCTCGGCTCAACCATCTTCAGCTGCTTCATCAATGACCTTCCTTCCATCATAAGGTCAGAAGTGGGGATGTTCGCTGATGATTACACAATGTTCAACACCATTCAAGACTCCTCAGGTACTGAAGCAGTCCATGTCCAAATGCAGCAAGACCTGGACAATATCCAGGCTTGGGCTGACAAGTGGCAGGTAACATTTGCACCACACAAGTGTCAGGCAATGACCATCAAAAGAGAATCCAACCATTGCCCCTTGACATCCAATGACATTACCATCACTATCAACATCCTGGGGGTTACCATTGACCAGACACTGAACTGGACCAGCCATATAAATACTGTGGCTACAAGAGCAAGTCAGAGGTTAGGAATAGTGCGGCGAGTAACTCACCTCCTGATTCCCCAAAGCCTGTCCACCATCTGCAAGGCACAAGTCAGGAGTGTGATGGAATATTTCCTACTTGCCTGGGTGAGTGCAGCTCCCACAACACTCAAGAAGCTTGACACCATCCAGGACAAAACAGCTGCTTGATTGGCACCCCATCCACAAACATTAACTCCCTCCAACGCACAGTAGCAGCAGTGTGTACCATCCAAAAGATGCACTGCAGGAAGTCACCAAGGCTCCTTAGACAGCACCTTCCAAACCCACGACCACTACCATCTAGAAGGACAAGGGCAGCAGATTGTTGGGAAAACCGCCACCTAGAAGTTCCCTCCCAAGTCACTCACCACCCTGACTTGGAAATATATCGCCGTTCCTTCACTGTCGCTGGGTCAAAATCCTGGAACTCCCTCCCTAACATCACTGTGAGGGTTCCTACACCACATGGACTGCAGCAGTTCAAGAAGGCAGCTCACCACCACCTTGTCATGAGCAAGTAGGGATGGGCAATAAATGCTGGTCCAGCCAGCGAAGCCCACATCCCATGAGTGAATAAAAAAAAAATATTTCCATCACAAGCAATTGATATCACTGCATCCTTAATCGCTATAATTATGTTGATGATTGGGCCCTCATGGGAGTGTAAGAATCAAGACAACCGATCTCACATGCAAGAGGCATTTACTTCACTGAGTTAATGGGCAACAGCAAATTACACAAGACTGAAACCCCAAAGGTGCAAGGCTTTGGAATTGTGTTTCGTGCACAACCCTCCTGAACCCCCTCAGCAACTTTGACAATGCAGAGATTGCACCACAAGCATATATTAAACTATTAGGAATCTACATTCAAAGTGACCTCAAATGGGATTACCAAGTGTGTGAAATGCTTAAGAGAGAGAAAAAAAGACTTCACATGTCACGTCTTCGCAAGCATCACAATGTACCTCAAACTGACCTCTTCACTGTCTTTAACAGTTATGTAAGATCCATTAATGAATACCCACAGCTGCTTTGGAATGCTGGATTTCTCAAAGAGCCTGGGAACAAGCTCAAAAGCATTCAGAAATGAGCACTGAAAGGCAACGCATACCAAAGTTACTCTGACACAATCAAACAACTGTTTAAAATGCTGAAAGGAGGAAAAAGCTCTGTCTGGACTTCACTGGAAAACTCTTGAATCCCACCTCCCATTGCCACTATCTCTTGCCACAAGAACATGAAAGTAAATGCGATGGAATCAAGGAGAAAAGACATCATTGCACAAATAAGATATAGAATGAATGGACTATGAGACAGCCCAAACCCTTACCTTATAAAATTCATAAACAGGATAAACTTTTGACCAGGTCCCACATGGGAGAATGGTCAGGAAGGTAAGAGCCCATGGGATCCTGGGCAATTTGGTAAATTGGATCCAAAACTGGCTTAGTGGCAGGAGGCAGAGGGTGATGGTCGAGGAGTGTTTTTGTGACTGCAAGCCTGTGACGAGTGGTGTACCACAGGAATCGGTGCTGGGACCCTTGCTGTTTGTAGTGTACATCGATGATTTAGATGTGATATAAGAGGTATGATCAGTAAGTTTGCAGATGGCACGAAAATTGGTGGGGTGGTAAACAGTGAGGAGGAAAGCCTTAGATTACAGGACAATATAGTTGGGCTGGTAAGATGGGCAGATGGAATTTAATCCTGAGAAGTGTGAGGTGATGCATTTTGGGAGGACTAACAGAGCAAGGGAATACACGATGAATGGTAGGACCCTAGGAAGTACAGATGATCAGAGGGACCTTGGTGTACATGTCCATAGATCCCTGGAGGCAGCAGCACAGTGGTTAAGAAGGCATATGGGATATTTGTCTTTATTAGCCGAGGCATAGAATGTAAGAGCAGGGAGGTTATGTTGGAGCTGTATAAAATGCTGTTAGGCCACAGCTGGAGTACTGAGTGCAGTTCTGGTCGCCACATTATAGGAAGGATGTGATTGTACTGGAGGGAGTGCGGAGGTGATTCACCAGGATGTTGCCTGGGCTGGAGTGTTTCAGATATGAAGAGAGAATGGATAGGCTAGGCTTGTTTTCCTTAGAGCAGAGAAGGATGAGGAGGGAACCTGATACAAAATTATGAGGGGCAGAGATAGGATAGATAAGAAGAAACATTTCCCCTTAGTGGAGGTGTCAATAACCAGGGGGCATAGATTTAAGGTCAGGGGCAGGAGGTTTAGAGGGGATTTGAGGAAAAATGTTTTCACCCAGAGGATGGTTGGAATCTGGAACACACTGTCTGAGGGGATGGTGGAGGCAGGAACCCTCACAACATTTAATAAGTATTTAGATGAGCATTTTAAATGCCATAGCATACAGGGCTACGGGCCAAGAGCTGGAAAATGGGATTAGAGTAGATAGGGGCTTGATGGCCAGCGCAGACACAATGTGCTGAAGGGCCTGTTTCTGTGCTGTATAACTCTATTAAAATGTAGATAATTGAGAATTTAATGAACTCAACCTAACAACATGTGCTTTGTGAACTTTAATACAAATGTAGAGTGCAATATCCTTTCATTCCTATTCTGCAAATTAAGCAGACTTGCATTTTACACTGTATTGTAATTATTGACATACTGAAATGTTCATAATTGTGCAATCTTTTTATTATTTTATGCTTAATTTTTATTTTAATGATTGCCTCTAACTATGTTATGAATTATGAATACTCTATCTGCATCATTATCACAATTCAGCACATGCCGCCCTGAGACTGGTGTTTCAATGAACCAGTTTTCGATCTACATCACATTGTTCACTTCCCATTAGAACCTGGGAATGATCTAATATATTTCCTGATGCTGCACATTTTAGATGACTGCTCTAATTCCTGACAGAGTAATTTTTGTAAAACTCATTCTGTCTTGACTTGTAGCACGATGACACACACATGGTAACTATTTACTCTGGGATCTACAAAACAGGAGTTAGGTCCTTTCAATGTTATGCCCTCTTGTAGTGAGGACATTGACTGTTGTTGGGGTGCAGTGGCACATGCACTAACAATCCATTAGTTCTCATTCAGTGCCTAGAAATATGCCTGCAGCCTATTTGACTGAGACAGATGAATCCCAATCCTCTCCATCAACTGGAATCTTTACACGTGCATTTTCTGGTTGGGAGTTACGAAATAGCAATAAGGAGCAAGAACTCTGGATGGGTATCCTCCCCTCATTTTTCAATGTGACATCATGAATACAGCAATATCACAGATCATTACTCCAGCTTTACAATTATGGGGCTTTTCTGTGTTAACCTAATTATTAGCTGATAAATTATTGAGCTGCTGGTGCAGAGAGAGAGGGATAGCTTGGAGAATTTGCTGCTGCTTTGATTATTGTCCTTGTCTCCGGGAGAGACATTATGTTGAAAAATATTAACAGGCAGTTAGAACCCATCAATTAACTAGCTGCAGGGAAAACAACACACTGTTCCCAAATGGAATTACAGACACAATTTATGACAGTATTGCAGAGGATAAAGTTCCGAGCGAATCAAACACAGTACAACCCTGATCCAGACATGGACACAAGGATGACAGTAAATTTCAGAGGAGACCTGACAATAATTGTCTCTGACATCAAGGCTGAAGACACAGCACCAACAGCAGAGCAACTGAAATCAGGGACACTCAAGAGGCCAGACTTAGAGGACCACAGAAATCTCGATAAGGCTGCAAGAGGTTATAGAGATAAGGAGGGGTGAGACCATGGAGGGATTTGAAAACAGGATGTGATTTTTAAAGCAGGATTTTTAAAATCAAGGTGTCAATATAGGACAGCAAGCAGAGTGATGACGTGAATGGAACTTGGTGTGATTGAGGCCATGAGCTGCAGAGTTTTGGAAGACGTCAAGTTTACAGAGGGTGGAATGTGGGAGGCCAGCCCAGTGGGAATAAAAGCATGAATGAGGGCTCCAGCAGCAGATGAGCTGAGACAGGGTAGATGGTGGGAAGTTTGACAATGCTATGGAGGTGGAAATAGGCAGTCTCAGCGATGGCACAGCTATGTGGTAGAAAGCTCTTCTCAGGGTTTAATAAGGAAGTCAAAGCTTATTGGTAGAAAGTGGAGTTGAGGCCACAATCAGATCAGCCATGATCTTATTGAACAGTGAGGCAAGCTCAAGGGGTCAAACGGCCTAATCTTGCTACTAATTTGTATGTTCATATGTCCATGTGTAGCATGACACCAAGATGGTTAAATATGACACCGAGGTTGTGAACAGTCTAGTTCACTGTCAAACAATTGCTTGGGAAATGGATGGAGTTGGTGGATAGGAAACAGTGTTTGTGGCAGGAACCAAAGACAATTTCTTCAGACTCCCCAATTTTTAACTGGGCGAAGTTTCTGCTCATCCAGTGCTGGATGTCCAATAAGCAGTGTGATAATTTAGAGACAGTGGAAGAGTCGAGAGAGATGATGGCAAGGTGGAGCTGAGTGTCATCAGGGTACACATGAAAACCAATACTGTGTTTTCAGATGATGTCACCATGGGACAGCATGTAAATGAGAAATAGAAGGGGACCAAGGATTGATCCTTGGGGGACACCAGACATAACTGTGCAGGAGTAGGAAGAATAGCCACTGCAAGTGATAGTCTAGACTGAGACAGTGAAGCAGTCACTGTTGTTTTGAAAAGTGTGTGTGCCTAGCTGTGAATGCAGTCCCACCCAGCTGGATGATAGTGGAGAGGTGTTGGAGGAGGATGGTGTGGTCAAACATGTCAAAGACTGCAGACAGGTACAGGAGGACGAGGAGGGCTAGATTTGCTTTGTCACAATGACATGGGATGTCACTGATGATTTTGATTCCCTCCAGCAAATTGTAGTGAGTAGGGACAGTCACATAGAAATATTTTTTAAAAATTTGTTCATGTGGTGTGGGCATCACTTCCTAGGCCAGCTTTTGTTGCCCAACCTTCCCTAAAGGACATTAGTGAACCGGATGGGTTTATACAACAATCGACATTGTTTTCATGGTCATCAATTCCAGATTTTTAAAATTAAATTCAAATTGCACCGCCTGCCATGGTGGAATTTGAACCCGGGTCCCCGCAGCATTACCTTGAATATCTGGAGGACAAGTCCAGTGACAATACCACAATGTCACTATCCCCCCCATAATGTGCATAAAATCGCTGCCAGTCACTTATAGCAGTGTGTGGTCTCCAGGCCTGACTGGTGGGCAAGTTCCCCAATCATGTCCATTGTAGCTCAGAATGGTGCTGTCATTATATGCAGCCAAGACCAAGAAAATTGGGCATAATTACATTGTTACTATCAATGAGAGTGACTGCCCTTGACATCAAGGCAGCATTTGACCGAGTGTGGCATCAAGGAGCCCTAGCAACACTGGAGTCAATGGGAATCAGGGGGAAAACTCTCCGCTGGTTGGAGTCATACCCAGCACAAAGGAAGATGGTTGTGGTTGTTGGAGGTCAGTCACCTCAGCTCCAGGACATCACTGCAGGAGTTCCTCAGGGTAGTGTCCTCGGCCCAACCATCTTCAGCTGCTTCATCACTGACCTTCCTTCCACCATAAGGTCAGAAGTGGGGATGTTCGCTGATGATTGTGAAATGTTCAGCACCATTCGTGACTCCTCAGATACCGAACTCCATGTCCAAATGCAGCAAAACCTGGACAACATCCAGGCTTTGGCTGATAAGTGGCAACTAACATTCATGCCACAAAAGTGCTAGACAATGATCATCTCCAACAAGATGGGAATCTAACCATCTCCCCTTGACATTCGATGGTATTACAATCGCTGAATACCCCACTATCAACATCCTGGGGGTTACCATTGACCAGAAACTGAACTGGACTAGCCATATAAATACTGTGGCTACAAGAGCAGGTCAGAGGCTGGGAATCGTGTGCCGAGTAACTCACCTCCTGACTCCCCAAAGCCTGTCCACCATCTACAAGGCACAAGTCAGGAATTTGATGGAATATTTTCCACTTGCCTGGATGAGTGCAATTCCAACAACACTCAAGAAGCTTGACACCGTCCAGGACAAAGCAGCCCGCTTGATTGGCACCACATCCACCACCTTCAACATTCACTTCCTTCACTACTGATGCACAGTAGCAGCAGTCTGTACCATCTACAAGTTGCACTGCAGCAACTCACCAAGACTCCTTAGACAACACCTTCCAAACCTATGATCGCTACCATCTAGAAGGACAAGGGCAGCAGATAGATGGGAACACCACCACCTGGAAGTTCCCCTCCAAGTCACTCACCATCCTGACTTGGAAATATATCACCGTTCCTTCACTGTCGCTGGGTCAGAATCCTGGAACTCCCTCCCTAACAGCACTGTGGGTGTACCTACACCACATGGACTGCAGCGGTTCAAGGAGGCAGCTCACCCCCACCTTCTCAAGGGTAACTAGAGACAGGCAATAAGTGCTGTTCTAGACAGTGATGCCCACATTCCATGAATGAATAAATTTAAAAAAAATCTTTGTCCTCTTGTGCGTCCCTGATTTCAATCGCCCCAGAGTTGATGGCTGTGTCTTCAGGTACCTAGGCCTCTGGATTTCTCTGGCTAAATCTTTCCACCTCTCTATCTACCACTCCTGTGCCCTTTAAAGTCTAGGTCCTTGACCATAAGGACATAACAAATAGGACGAGCGCAAGCCACAGGGTTCCTAAACCCTGCTCTGCTGTTCAATAATGTCATGGTTGATCTTCTACCTCGACTGCACTTCCCTAACCTATCCCCATTTCTTTTCATTTATGCAATATGAGTGCCATTGACAAGGCAAGCACTTATTGCCCATCCTTAAAGTGCGCTTGAAAAAACGGTGGTGAGCCGCCTTCTTGAACCACTACAGTCCCTTGTAAGACCCCCCTTACGATGTCAAAATTTACTTGGTGATATTCTTGTGAAGCCTCTTGGCAAGTTTTACTTCGTCAAAGTAAATTTACTTGCTTTGTAAATGCAAGTTGTGCTGCAGTTGAAGTGGTGCTGCCAGGGGAAGAGCTGGATAGCAGCTGCTTTGATCATGCAAGCCTGTCACAATCAGCGGCACACTGATGCCATCAGCGGCAAGTTCTTCATATAGATGACGATTAACAGGTATATGGTTGCAATCACTATCCTATCAGTTGGAAGTTGTTAAAAATTTATGATTTACAGCAGTGGCTTATGCCTGACAGGCGATCCTGTTTAAACAGGCAACTGTGTTCTAAACACAGAGATAAAAACAAAAAAAACTGCGGATGCTGGAAATCCAAAACAAAAACAGAATTACCTGGAAAAACTCAGCAGGTCTGGCAGCATCGGCGGAGAAGAAAAGGGTTGACGTTTCGAGTCCTCATGACTCGAAACGTCAACCCTTTTCTTCTCCGCCGATGCTGCCAGACCTGCTGAGTTTTTCCAGGTAATTCTGTTTTGTTTTGTGTTCTAAACAAATCCTTATCATTCATTCATTGCATACTACAGTAGCAGACGTCATTGGCTGTTCTTGGATGCTGCATTGTTAATACAATTCAGCAGTGAAATGACAATAATAAAAAAACTATTTACTGAGCAACCTTCATCTTGCGCTCTGTGTTTGTACAAGGAAGCAAAATCTATCTGCTTGAAACTGAGTTAATATTTGCATAAGTTTCAACAGTGCTGAATGATTTGTGATTATCGGCAGCACTGGGCTTTGGAAAGGCTGCCCCAATCAGGGGAATACCATGAACCTCATAAGTGAAGGTAAATGGTGTGTATCAGTGACAGGGGTAAGACAATCAGCAAAATATTATGCTGCAAATGAGTGAGCCTGAGCATCTGCCAATCTACCCCACCGCCAAACTATGGGGGAGTGAGAGTGGCACATCATAGGAATGGGAAACCCAACGCTGCCAGGATATTTCAGGGCAGGATATTAAATCAGTCAGGCAGGTATTGATGCCAGTATCAGTGCCTCTGGGGCAAAACGCATTGCTTGAAAAACAAGTGGGATCCAGCTTAAAAGCAATTTCCAAATTAGCTTCCTTTAGACAAGGCCCAATTTGAAGGCGGTAGGCTTCTATCTTCTGGTCTTTTCCTGGCCCATGATCCCCAGCTTGAATAGAACATTCTTGAGGGCTTCATTTACTAAACTGGGCACCAATGCATTGCCAATGGGGGTTAGGAGATGGCACCTCTGACAGCCGGAAACCAAACTTCCAGAAGGCAGATAGAAGCTTCCTCCTGTTCCTGACACACAGAGAAAACCCTTAAACTGACCTTTGGGCAGCAGACCTGCTTTGCCTGCAATTTGTGAAAGGTCAGAGTGATGCCTCAGGTAGGCCTCTGAACAGAACAAAGAGGACGAGTGAGAGCCACCAGGGTCCTCAACCCTGGGCTGCCTTCCAACAATGTCAGGTTGATCCTCTACCTCAACTGCACTTCCCTGACCCAGCCCCATTTCTTTTCATTGGCAAGGCTAGCACTTGCTCTCTCCTGCCGCTCCACTCCTCCAGTGCTGGGGTATTTAAAGACTTTCCCTGTTGACTTCAGCCCTCAGCCCCACTGCACTATGATCTCTGGTCTCAGGTACTAATAATTCAGCATTCCCAAAGTAAACTGTTAATGTTAAACTTCTTAAGAGTTGACAAAGCAAAATCACAAATGCTGAAAACCTGACAGAGAAATAGAAAATATTGAAAAGATGCAACAATAGGCCCCTCAGCATCTAAGACAAGAAAAGGAAGTCTAAGATTTCAGGTCCAACAGCAACTTCCTTTGACTTAGCGCTTTTGATGTAGAATCTCAAAGCGCTTTACAAAGGAAAAAGGGCAAAAGTATGATGCCAGGTTATGGTGGAGAGATGTGATAGGAGACAGGGAGAGAAGAAGGGGTGTCGAGTGAATTCCAGAGATTGATGTGGCTGAAGGGCCTAAGACCAATGTTAGGGTGAAGGACGCACTCCAAAGAAAGTTTCCTGTGACAAGGAACAGCTTTCCCAAGTGTCAACCTTGGCTCAGAGAGCTGCACCTCTCTCAAATCCTACTCCTGAGAACTGAGCCCATAATCCAGGCTTATGGCCTGAGCTTACAATCATTTTGAGGTAGTGCTGCACTGTCAGAGGGTCAGTACTGAGGGAGTGCTGCACTGTCAGAGGGTCAGTACTGAGGGAGTGCTGCACTGTCAGAGGGTCCATACTGAGGGAGTGCTGCACTGTCAGAGGGTCAGTACTGAGGGAGTGCCGCACTGTCAGAGGGTCAGTACTGAGGGAGTGCTGCACTGTCAGAGGGTCAGTACTGAGGGAGTGCTGCACTGTCAGAGGGTCCATACTGAGGGAGTGCTGCACTGTCAGAGGGTCAGTACTGAGGGAGTGCCGCACTGTCAGAGGGTCAGTACTGAGGGAGTGCTGCACTGTCAGAGGGTCAGTACTGAGGGAGTGCGGCACTGTCAGAGTGTCAATACTGAGGGGGTGCTGCACTGTCAGAGGGTCCATACTGAGGGAGTGCTGCACTGTCAGAGGGTCAGTACTGAGGGAGTGCTGCACTGTCAGAGGGTCAGTACTGAGGGAGTGCGGCACTGTCAGAGGATCAGTACTGAGGGGGTGCTGCACTGTCAGAGGGTCCATACTGAGGGAGTGCTGCACTGTCAGAGGGTCAGTACTGAGGGAGCGCTGCACTGTCAGAGGGTCAGTACTGAGGGAGTGCTGCACTGTCAGAGGGTCAGTACTGAGGGAGTGCTGCACTGTCAGAGGGTCAGTACTGAGGGAGTGCTGCACTGTCAGAGGGTCAGTACTGAGGGAACGCTGCACTGTCAGAGTGTCAGTACTGAGAGAGTGCTGCACTGTCAGAGGGTCAGTACTGAGGGATGCCGCAATTCCAGATGGTCAGTACTGAGGGAGTGCTGCACTTGTCTTAGGGTCTGTTGTGAGGATGTGCTGCAGTGCCAGGGGGTCAGTACTGAGGGAGTGGCGCACTGGCAGAGGCTCAGTCCTGAGGGAGCGCTATACTGTCAGAGTTATTGAGGGAGTGCTATACTGTTGTAGGGTTGGAACTGAGGGAGCACAGCATTGTCGGAGTCAGTACTGAGGGAATGCTGCACTTTCAGAGGGTCAGTACTGAAGGAGTGCTGCACTGTCAGAGGGTCAGTACTGAGGGAGTGCTGCACTATCTGAGGGTCAGTACTGAGGGAGTGCTGCACTGTCAGAGGGTCAGTACTGAGGGAGTGCTGCACTGTCAGAGGGTCAGTACTGAAGGAGTGCTGCACTAGTCAGAGGGTCAATTGTCAGGGAGTGCTGCACTGTCAGAGGGTCAGTACTGAGAGAGTGCTGCAGTGCCAGGGGGTCAATACTGAGGGAGTGCTGCACTGTAAGACAATCAGTACTGAGGGAGTGCTGCACTGTCAGAGGGTCAGTACTGATGGAGTGCTGCACTGTCAGAGTTACTGAGGGAGTGCTGCACTGTCAGAGGGTCAGTACTGAGGGAGTGCTGCACTGTCAGAGTTACTGAGGGAGTGCTGCACTGTCAGAGGGTCAGTACTGAGGGAGTGCTGCACTGTCAGAGGGTCAGTACTGAGGGAGTGCTGCAGTGCCAGGGGGTCAATACTGAGGGAGTGCTGCACTGTAAGACAATCAGTACTGAGGGAGTGCTGCACTGTCAGAGGGTCAGTACTGATGGAGTGCTGCACTGTCAGAGTTACTGAGGGAGTGCTGCACTGTCAGAGGGTCAGTACTGAGGGAGTGCTGCACTGTCAGAGTTACTGAGGGAGTGCTGCACTGTCAGAGGGTCAGTACTGAGGGAGTGCTGCACTGTCAGAGGGTCAGTACTGAGGGAGTGCTGCACTGTCAGAGGGTCAGTACTGAGGGAATGCAGAACTGTCGAAAGATTAATACTGAGGGAGTGTTGTTCTTTCAGAGGGTTGGTATTAAGGGAGTGCTTCACTGTCAGAGGTCAGTACTAAGGGAGCATTTTACTTTCAGAGGGTCAGTACTGAGGGAGTGCTGCACTGTCAGAGGGTCAGTACTGCGGGGGTGCTGCACTGTCAGAGGGTCAGTACTGACGGAGTGTTACATTGTTGAGGGGTCAGTACCGTGGGAGCATAAGGCCATAAGATATAGGAACAGCAGTAGATCCTTTGGCTCATCGAGTCTGCTCCGCCATTCAATGAGATCATGGCTGATCTGATAATCCTCATCTCCACTTTCCTGCCTATTCCCCAAAACCCTCGAATACATTACTGATTAAAAATCTGTCCATCTCCATCTTGAATATACTTAATGACCCAGCCTCTACAGCCCTCTGTGGTAAAGAATTCCACATATTAACAACCCTCTGTGAGAAGAAATTCCTCCTCATCTCTGCCTTAAATGGGTGCCCCCTTACTCTGAGATTATGCCCTCTGGTCCTAGACTCTCCCACAAGGGGAAACAACCTCTCAGCATCTACCCTGTCAAGCCCCCTAAGAGTCTTGTATGTTTCAATAAGGTCGTCTCTCATTCTCCTAAACTCCAATGAGTACAGACCCAACCTACTCAACCTCTCCTCATAAGAAAATCCCTCGATACCTGGGATCAACCTAGTGAACCTTCTCTGGACTGCCTCCAATGCCAGTATATCTTTCCTTAGATAAGGGGACTAAAACTGTTCACAGTATTCTAGGTGTGGTCTAACTAGTGCCTTGTATAGTTTTAGCAAAACCTCCTTATTTTTATACTCCACTCCCTTTGAAATAAAGGCCAACATTCCATTTGCCTTACCTATTACCTGCTGAACTTGTATGTTAGCTTTTTGTGATTCATGCACGGGGACCCCCAAATCCCTCTGTGCTGCAGCTTTCTGCAGTCTTTCTCCATTTAAATAATATTCAGCTCCTCTATTCTTCCTGCCAAAGTGCATAACCTCACACTTTCCCACGTTATATTCCATCTGCCACGTTTTTGCCCACTCACTTAACCTGTCTATATCCCCCTGTAGACTCTTTGGATCACCCTCACCACTTGCCTTCCCACCTATTTTTGTGTCATCCGCAAACTTAGCGGTAGTACATTCACTTCCTTCATCCAAGTCATTAATATGTATTGTAAATAATTGTGGCCCCAGCACTGATCTCTTGTGGCACTCCACTAGTTACAGGTTGCCTTCCTGAAAATGCCCTCTGTATCCCAACTCTCTGACTTCTATTGGTTAGCCAATCCTCTATCCATGCTAATGTATTGCCCCCAATACCATGGGCTCTTATCTTATTAAGTAGCCTTATGTGCAGAACCTTATTGAGCACCTTTTGAATATCAAAATATATTACATCTACTGGTTCCCCTTTAAATATCCTGCTTGTCCCTCCTCAAAGAATTCTAATAAATTTGTCAGGCATGATTTCCCCTTCATGAAGCCATGCTGACTCTGCTTGATTATATTATGTACGTTCAACATTGTACTTTCAGAGGGTCAGAACTGAGAGAGCGCTGCACTGTCAGAGGGTCAGTACTGAAGGAGTGCAGCCCTGTCAGATGTTCAGTACTGAGGGAGTGCTGCACTGTCAGAGGGTCAGTACTGAGGGAGTGCTGCACTGTCAGAGAGTCAGTACTGAGGGAGTGCTGCAATGTCAAAGGATCAATGGTGAAGGAGTGTTGTACTTTCGGGGGTCATTATTGAGGGAGTGCCGCACTGTCAGAGGGTCAGTACTGAGGGAGTGCTGCACTGTCAGAGGGTCAGTACTGAGGGAGTGCTGCACTGTCAGAGGGTCAGTACTGAGGGAGTGCTGCACTGCCAGAGGGTCAGTACTGAGGGAGTGCTGCACTGTCAGAGGGTCAGTACTGAGGGAGCACTGCACTATCAGAAGGCCAGTACTGTGGGAGTGCTGCATTGTCGGACGGTCAGTACTGAGGGAGTGCTGCAATGTCGAAGGGTCAATAGTGAAGGAGTGTTGTACTTTCGGGGGTCATTATTGAGGGAGTGCTACACTGTTGGAGGGTCAGTACTAAGGGAGCACTGCACTGTCGGAAGGTCAGGACTGACAGAGTGCTGCACTATCGGAGGCTCAGTACTGAGGAAGCGCTGCACTGTCAGAGGGTCATTAGTCATTATTGAGGCAGTGCTGCGCTGTCAGATGGTCAGTACTGAGGGAGTGCTGAACTGTCAGAGGGTCAGTACTGAGGGAGTGCTGCACTGTCAGAGGGTCAGTACTGAGGGAGTGCTGCGCTGTCAGATGGTCAGTACTGAGGGAGTTCTGCACTGTCAGAGGGTCAGTACTGAGGGAGTGCTGCACTATGAGAGAGTCAGTACTGAGGGAGCTCTGCATTATCAGAGGGTCAGCACTGAGGGAGTGCTACACTGTCTTTTGGATGGGAAGCTATAACAGGTACTATCTGCTCCCTTAGGTGGATGCAATCAAACCCATGCACCATTCGAAGAGAATGGGAGCTCTCTCCAGTGTCCTCTGCAATATTTCTCTCAACCAACATCACAAAAGCAAATTATTTGATAATTTATTTCAATGCTTTATGTGGGAACTTGCCCTGTGCTGTGTTTCCTATTTCGCTTCAAAAGCACATCCTTGGCTGTAAAACACTTTGTGAAATTGTGAATGGCACTGTATAAATAGAAGCTAGTTAGCTCTTTCTAGCTTAAAGAATCAGCTAGTACCCACAATTACCTTTTCACTCTGTTCTTTCTCATTTCAACCCGTACTTGCTCTCTCCTGCCGCTCCACTCCTCCAGTGCTGGGGTATTTAAAGACTTTCCCTGTTGACTTCAGCCCTCAGCCCCACTGCACTATGATCTCTGGTCTCAGGTACTAATAATTCAGCATTCCCAAAGTAAACTGTTAATGTTAAACTTCTTAAGAGTTGACAAAGCAAAATCACAAATGCTGAAAACCTGACAGAGAAATAGAAAATATTGAAAAGATGCAACAATAGGCCCCTCAGCATCTAAGACAAGAAAAGGAAGTCTAAGATTTCAGGTCCAACAGCAACTTCCTTTGACTTAGCGCTTTTGATGTAGAATCTCAAAGCGCTTTACAGAGGAAAAAGGGCAAAAGTATGATGCCGGGTTATGGTGGAGAGATGTGATAGGAGACAGGGAGAGAAGAAGGGGTGTCGAGGGATTCAGGAGGGAATTCCAGAGACCGATGCGGCTGAAGGAACTATGACCAACGTTAGGGTGAAGGACGCAAGGTAGGTTAGATTAACAATGCAAGCCAAGGAAGAATGCAAGGTTGGAGGAGGTTGCAAAGGGCAGGCAAGACAGTGGACATTCAAAGATTAGGATGAAAATGAGAATTTGTAGGCCAGTAAAGGCAAAAGGATTGATGAGCAGGGCTTAATGTGAGAGATGGTATGAACAGATGAAAGTTTATGGAGGGAGCAGAATGAGAGGACATCAAGGACAGTGATGAAGTCTAGAGGTGACAAGAGGCTGGTGGAAATGGGATGAGTAACAGATGCAAGCATTGGTAGAAAACAGTCTTGAAGGTTAATAAATGAGGTTGGAAATTCAACTTGGACTTTGTTTTAGCATAGCCAGGTGATTAGAGAGGAGACTGCAAACATTGACAAGAGCTAATCATCATGAGTTTAGTAATCATAGGTTGCTGAAATTTTCACCGTCCAACATTTTGTAGAATTTACAGCAGTTCTTTCAGGCAAACTCCCCTGGGCAGGTTCGAGCTCTTCAACTGGCCCTGTCTCTGTCTTTCTTCCTTTTAATTAATGATGCACCTGCTTTTTAAATGATGTTATAGTTTCTGCCACATTAGCCACTTTGGTAAAGTATTTCTGACATGTCCAGTAAAGATATATCTTATTCCTAACTCTTAAGATGTGGACTTTATTCAATGAGAGGACTCTTTAAAATTAACTTTTGCTTTTTAAAATGAGTCATCTGCTGTTGAAAAGATGGCTGCTGAAGAGGAGATGACCTGCCCTGTGCATTCAAAAACAGACTCACTGTCTAACAGAGACCAAACGGCACATCCCAGGCAAAAACTACACATATCCTGAGACCATCAAAAGACACGAAATGAAATGGGTCTGTTTTGAAACAAAGAAAATTATTGTCCAACACCCACCCCCCACCCCCTCCCCCCACTCCCACCAAACCCTGCCCCCCCCCCCCCCCCCCCCCCCCACCAACCCCCCCCACCCCCCCCACCCACCCCACCATTTAGGATGAATGTCTTAAAAGAATAAACCAGGAAGTAGCTAATCAACCTATGACCACCACCACATTTGGAAAAAGAACTGAAACTGTGAGGAGTCACGGAAGGCAGCCATGTTTGTCCCTTTCTAATCTTTAAGTGCCATAAGGTCTCCAAGCCCGTTCCTTTTTGGGTCCTCCAATACAGGAAACTGACTTCCTGGTATCAAGGCAACAAGAAACTAGCTTTATGAGCTGCAGAAAGTCCATCTCTTCAAGAAAATCCTGAAAATGACTGCAGCATACGATGTCAGCTGTTGAATTCACCCAAACTGCACTTCAGAAATGAAGGTGTCTTTTGTCAGGCCCGTAACGCATGTTTTCCAAAGCAAGACAGTCATGTGAATTATGAACTGTTTCTTCTTTTATAACTTGGATAAGTGCACTATTCTCTTCAACTGTACTTTCCTTGAGTGTGCTTGTATGTGTGCTTGTGTGAGTGGATACCGTAGTGTTAGATTTTGGAGTAAGTGCTCAAGTAAAAAATCATCTTCCTTTATTTAAACCTCAGAAAACTTTTCAAATTGTCCACACACTCAGGGGTTAAAAAACAGACACAGATTTTCCTCTCAGAAATTCACTGATTATGGACAGCATGGAAAGAGAACAAAGATTTCAGCATTTCCCTCTCACCCTGTCTGTAAGAATTTCATTTTTCAATGACCCTCGACATGAACAACGCTTTGAATTTCTACCTTAATTTCTCTGGTGATAATCCTTGGTCTACACATCCTTGTTACTAATTCTCTAACCAATGGAAATATTCTTCTATTTACTCTCTCAAAACTGTTCCGAGTTTTGATACCTTTTAGATTCCTCCTTTCTCTGAAACTTTGACGTTTCTGTATAAAAATCTCAATTTTCCTGAGCTATAACCCCTATTTCCTAGTGTAATTCTATCAAACCTTCATGTGTCCTTTCCATTGTCAAACATTCTTCTGCTCATGGGGAAGCAACAATAGTGGTAATAGTTCAACTTGCTTCTGGGTCTGGTCCAATGTACCAAACCTAAACATTATTGTCATTCCTGCATTTCTACCTATAAATATTCCTAGAGCTCTCCGTAAATCCATTATTCTACTCAGATTCTTTCAATTTTTCTCAAAATACACGATTTCATATTTCTTGCCACACTGCTTGCTGCCCTCCCCAAATCTGTCTCAAAATTTGTCACGCCCCTTTACTTGGGACTGTTAGGAAATTTCGGTATTATTCCTTATGTCTCTGTTCAAATCATTTTTGCAAGTAGAAAACAAAGGAGACCCAGCAAAGCTCAGTGGAGCACACCACGACAGCATCGTTCATTTACACCCAACATTTGTTTTCTCATCTCTAGCCATCTCAGTAACGACAAAGCTACATCCCATTTAATTGTTGGAACAAGTAGCTTCAGTGGCAACTTGCCAAACATCTTCTGAAAATCCATCCATATAACATATAAATAACCTCTCTCCAACAGCACCGACTCATCCTATCTCAAAGCTGTCCTTGTCCCCGGTTTCATTTTATTTTTTGTCTCATCTGACGCCTCAACAAGAAACTTTTCCACTTCCTTTCAGACGCCAAGGAACGCAAGCTCCAAAAACTTATTGATACCAACACCCATCCAGGACCCTCCACCCCTTCCCGTCCCTCTGACCCCTTCCCATCTTCTAATCCCAGCCCTTGCCGTGTATTCACCATACCCCCGGACCTTCCCCTCTCCGATGCTGAACATTTAGTGCTCAACAAAGGACTCAGTTTCATACCGTTATCCCCTCATCTCAATGAATTTCAGGCTCAGCATGATGCTGAACTCTTCTTCCGTCTCTTTTGTCTCCGTGCTCACTTCTTTGGGCAGGAGTCCTCTCCCCGTTCCACAGATCCTTTCACCCACCCCCAGTATTGTCCCTCCCTCTGGACCCCTCCCTCTGACCTCTTACCTGCCCTCGATCTTTTCACTGAGAACTGTTGACATGTCTCAATTCCTCTGCCCCTCTCACCCACTCTAACCTGTCTCCCTCTGAACTTGCTGCATTCTATTCCCTCAGGTCCAACCCTGACTTTGTTATCAAACCCGCTGACAAGGGTGCTGCTGTTGTTGTCTGGCGCACTGACTTCTACCTCACGGAGGCTGAGCGTCAACTCATAGACACTTCCTCCTACCTCTCCCTGGACCATGACCCCACCACTGAACATCAAGCCATTGTTTCCAGGACTGTCACTGACCTCATCTCCTCTGGAGATCTTCCTCCCACAGCTTCCAATCTCATAGTCTCCCATCCCTGGACGGCCCGCTTCTACCTCCTCCCCAAAATCCACAAACTGGGCTGTCCCCGGTAGACCGATCGTGTCAGCCTGTTCCTGCCACACGGAGCTCATTTCTTCCTAACTTGACTCCATTCTCTCTCCCCTTGTCCAGTCTCTTCTCACCTACATCCACAATTCCTCTGATGCCCTACATCATATCAACAATTTCCAGTTCCCTGGCCCTAACCGCCTCCTCTTCACCATGGACGTCCAATCCCTCTACACCTCCATCCCCCACCAGGATGGTCTGAGGGCCCTTAGCTTCTTCCTCGAACAGAGGCCTGAACAATCACCATCCACCACTACTCTCCTCCGTCTGGCTGAACTTGTTCTCATGCTGAACAATTTCTCCCTAAACTTGTCTCACTTCCTCCAAATAAAAGGTGTGGCTATAGGTATCCGCATGGACACCAGTTATGCCTGTCTCTTTATGGGGTATGTGGAACATTCCTTGTTCCAGTCCTACTTAGATCCCCACCCACAACTCTTTTTTTCGGTACATCAATGACTGTTTTGGTGCTGCTTCACGCTCTCATCTGGATCTGGAAAAATTTATCAATTTTGCTTCCAATTTCCACCCGTCTACCACCCTGACATGGTCCATCTCTGACACTTCCCTTCCCATCCTTGACCTCTCTGTCTCCATTTCTGGTGATAGACTGTCCACCAATATCCATTACAAGCCCACCGACTCCCACAGCTACCTCGACTACAGCTCCTCACACCCCGCTTCCTGTAAGGACTCCACCCCATTCTCTCAGTTCCTTCACCTCCGTCACATCTGTTCTGATGATGCCACTTTCCAAAACAGTGCTTCTGACATGTCTTCCTTCTTCTGCTGGATAGATTTGGGTTGTTTGCGTTGGAGCAGAGAAGACTGAGGGGCGACCTGATCGAGGTGTACAAGATTATGAGGGGCATGGACAGGGTGGATAGGGAGCAGCTGTTCCCCTTAGTTGAAGGGTCAGTCACAAGGGGACATAAGTTCAAGGTGAGGGGCAGGAGGTTTAGGGGGGTTGTGAGGAAAAACTTTTTTACCCAGAGGGTGGTGATGGTCTGGAATGCGCTGCCTGGGAGGGAGGTGGAGGCGGGTTGCCTCACATCCTTTAAAAAGTACCTGGATGAGCACTTGGCACGTCATAACATTCAAGGCTATGGGCCAAGTGCTGGTAAATGGGATTAGGTAGGTCAGGTGTTTCTCACGTGTCGGCACAGACTCGATGGGCCGAAGGGCCTCTTCTGCACTGTGTGATTCTGTGATTCCTTAACCAAGGTTTCTCCTTCACTGTGGTTGACAGGGCCCTGAGCCCTGTCTGACCCATCTCCTGTGCCTCTGCCCTCACACCTTCCCCTCCCTCCCAGGACCTGATAGGGTCCCCCTTGTCCTCGCTTTTCACCCTGCCAGCCTCCGCATTCAAAGGATCATCCTCTGCCATTTTCGCCAACTCCAGCATGATGCCACCACCAAACACATCTTCCCCTCACCCCCCTGTTAGCATTGCGTAGGGATCGCTCCCTCCGGGACAGCCTGGTCCACTCCTCCATCACCCCCAACACCTCATACTCTTCCCACGACATCTTCCCATGCAATTGCAGAAGGTGCAACACCTGCCCCTTTACCTTCTCACCATCCAAGGGCCCAAGCATTCCTTTCAGGTGAAGCAGCGCTTCACTTGCAGCTCCTTCAATTTTGTCTACTGCATCCACCGCTCCCAATGTGGTCTCTACATCGGGGAGACTAAATGCAGGCTGGGGTGACCACTTCATGGAGCACCACCAGTCTGTCCAAAAGTACAACCCAGACCTTCTGGTCGCTTGCCATTTCAACATACCATCCAGCTCTCATGGCTAAATGTCCGTCCTTGGCCTGCTGCAATGTTCCAGTGAAGCTCAACACAAACTGGAGGAACAGCACCTCATCTTCCGATTAGGCACCTTACAGCCTTCTGGACTTAACATTGTGTTCAACAGCTTCAGACCATAGACATAGAAACATAGAAACTAGGAGCAGGAGTAGGCCATTCAGCCCTTCGAGCCTGCTCCCCCATTCATTATGACCATGGCTGATCATCCAACTCAATAGCCTGCTCCCGCTTTCTCCCCATACCCTTTGATCCCTTTCACCCCAAGAGCTATATCTAACTCCTGCTTGAAAACATACAATGTCTTGGCCTCAACTACTTTCTGTGGTAGCGAATTCCACAGACTCACCACTCTCTGGGTGAAGACATTTCTCCTCATCTCAGTCCTAAATGGTCTACCCCATATCCTCAGACTGTGACCCCTGGTTCTAGACTCCCGCACCATCGGGAACATCCTTCCTGCATCTACCCTGTTTAAACCTGTTAGAATTTTATAGGTTTCTATGAGATCCTCCCTCATTCTTCTGAACTCCAGAGAATATAATCCTAACCTAAAAGCAAAAAATTGCGGATGCTGGAAGCGAAAACAAAAACTAAAATGCCTGGAAAAACTCAGCAGGTCTGGCAGCATCTGTGGAAGGGAGCACAGTTAACGTTTCGGGTCCGCATGACTCTTCAACAGAACTAAGGACTCTTCAACAGAACTAATATAATCCTAACCATCTCAATCTCTCCTCATATGTCAGTCCCACCAGCCCAGGAATCAGTCTGGGAAACCTTCGCTGCACTCCCTCTATAGCAAGAACATCCTTTCTCAGATAAGGAGACCGAAACTGCACACAATATTCCAGATGTGGTCTCACCAAGGCCCTGTACAATGGCAGCAAGACATCCCTGTTCCTGTACTCGAGTCCTCTGGCTATGAAGGCCAACATACCATTTGCCTTCTTTACCGCCTGCTGCACCTGCATGCTTACCTTCAGCGACTGGTGTACGAGGACACCCAGGTCTCATTGCACATTCCCCTCTCTCAATTTATAGCCATTCAGATAATAATCTACATTCCTGTTTTTGCTACCAAGGTGGATAACCTCACATTTATCCACATTATACTGCATCTGCCATGCATTTGCCCACTCACTCAGCTTGTCCAAATCACACTGAAGCATCTCTGCATCCTCCTCACAGCTCACCCTCCCACACAGCTTTGTGTCATCTGCAAATTTGGAGATATTACACTTAGTTCCCTCATCTAAATCATTAATATATATTGTGAATAACTGGGGTCCCAGCACCGATTCCTGCGGTACCCCACTAGTCACTGCCTGCCATTCGGAAAAAGACCCATTTATTCCTACTCTTTGTTTCCTGTCTGCCAACCAGTTTTTTATCCATCTCAATACATTACCCCCAATCCCATGCACTTTAATTTTACACGCTAATCTCGTATGTGTGACTTTGTCGAAAGCCTTCTGAAAGTCCAAGTAATCCACGTCCACTGGCTCCCCCTCATCATCTCTACTAGTTACGTCCTCGAAACATTCCAGTAGACTTGTTGAGCATGATTTCCCTTTCGTAAATCCATACTGACTGTCTGATTCTGCCACTGTTTTCCACATGCTCAGCTATTAAATCTTGTATAACGGACTCTAGAATTTTCCCCATTACCGACGTCAGGCTGACTGGTCTATAATTCCCTGTTTTCTCTCTACCTCCCTTTTTAAATAGTGGGGTTAGATGAGCTACCCTCCAATCTGTAGGAACTGTTAATAGTCTATAGAATCTATAGAATAGTCTATAGAGTCTATAGAATCTCAGAAGATGACCACCAATGCATCCACTATTTCCAGGGCCACTTCCTTAAGTATTCTGGGATGTAGATTATCAGGCCCTGGGGATTTATCGGCCTTCAATCCCATTAATTTCCCCAACACCATTTCCCTACTAATACTGATTTCTTTCAGTTCCTCACTCTCACTGAACCCTGTGTTCCCCAACATTTCTGGTACGTTATTAGTGTCCTCCTTTGTGAAGACAGAACCAAAGTATGTATTTAGTTGGTCAGCCATTTCTTTGTTCCCCATTATAAATTCCCCTGTTTCTGACTGTAAGGGACCTACATTTGTCTTCACCAATCTTTTTCTCTTCACATACCTACAGAAACTTTTACACTCAGTTTTTATGTTCCCCACAAGCTTATTCTCGTACTCTATTTTCCCCTTCTTAATCAATCCCTTGGTCCTCCTTTGCTGAATTCCAAACTGCTCCCAATCCTCAGGTCTGTTGCTTTTTCTGGCCAACTTGTATGCCTCTTCCTTGGATCTAATACTATCTCTAATTTCCTTTGTAAGCCATGGTTTGGCCACCTTTCCTATTTTACTTTTGCGCCAGACAGGAGTAAACAATTGTTGCAGTTCACCCATGTGCTCTTTGAATGTTTGCCATTGCCTATCCACCGTCATCCCTTAAATGAACTCTCTCCTCCATCCTCAAACCCTTTTTTTCATCCCTTTTCTTCTACATTCATTTCTATTCTATTCATTTCTGTTTTATTTTTATTTTCATTCATTTATCTGTAGTTTTATCCCCCTTTTATCCCATTTTCTATCCTTCTATTTCTTGGCCCTGAAATTGAGGCCAGCTTTGCATTAGGTAGGTTGATGCTTGCTGTCCTCACAGTTAAGGAAATGAAGATGAGAACTGTACAGGGCGAATGACAAGCCTGGGAGACAGTGAACAACTTTTTTTATTCATTCATGGAATGGCTGGGCCAGCATTTACTGCCCATCCCTAGTTGCCCCTTGAGAAGGTGGTGGTGAGCTGCCTTATTGAGCCGCTGCAGTCCGTGTGGTGTAGGTACATCCACAGTGCTGTTAGGGAGGGAGTTCCAGGATTTTGACCCAGCGACAATGAAGGAACGGTGATATATTTCCAAGTCAGGATGGTGAGTGACTTGGAGGGGAACTTCCAGGTGGCGGTGTTCCCATCTATCTGCTGCCCTTGTCCTTCTAGATGGTAATGTTGGGGGTTTGGAAGGTGCTGTTTAAGGAACCTTGGTGATGCATCTTATAGATGGTACACACACTGCAGATACCGTGCATTGGTGGTGGAGGGAGTGAATGTTTGTGGATGGGGTGCCAATCAAGCAGCTGCTTTGTCCTGGACGGTGTCCAGCTTCTTGAGTGTTGTGGGAGCTGCACTCATCCAGGCAAGTGGGGAGTATTCCATCACACTCCTGACTTGTGCCTTGCAGATGGTGGACAGGCTTTGGGGAGTAAGGAGGTGAGTTACTTGTCGCAGGATTCCTAGCCCCTGACCTGCTCTTGTGGCCATAGCATTTATATGGCTGGTCCAGTTCAGTTTCTGGTCAAAGATAACCCCCAGGACGTTGATAGTGGGAGATTCAGTGATGTTAATGCCACTGAATGTCAAGGGGCGATTGAACGTCAAGTTTCTCTCTTGTTGGAGATGGTCATTGTCTGACACTTGTGTGGCATGATCGTTACTTGCCACTTGTCAGCCCAAGCCTGGATATTGTCCAGGTCTTGCTGCATTTGGACATGGACTGCTTCAGTACCTGAGGAGTTGCGAATGGTGCTGAACATTGTGCAATCATCAGCGAACATCCCCACTTCTGACCTTATGATGGAAGGAAGGTCAGTGATGAAGCAGCTGAAGATGGTTGGGCTCTGGACACTACCCTGAGGAAATCCTGCAGTGATGTCCTGGAGCAAGGTGACTGACATCCAACAACCGCAACCATCTTCCTTTGTGCTGGGTATGACTCCAACCAGTGGAGAGTTTTCCCCCGAGTCCCATTGACTCCAGTTTTGCTGGGGCTCCTTGATGTCACACTCGGTCAAATGCTGCCTTGATGTCAAGGGCAGTCACTCTCACCTCACCTCGGGAGTTCAGCTCTTTTGTCCATGTTTGAACCAAGGCTGTAATGAGGTCAGGAGCTGAGTGGCCCTGGCAGAGCCCAAACTGAGTGTCAGTGAGCAGGTTATTGCTAAGCAAGTGCTGCTTGATAGCACTGTTGATGATTCCTTCCATTACTTTACTGATGACGGAGAGTAGACTGATGGGGCAGTAATTGGCCTGGTTGGATTTGTCCTTTTTGTGTACAGGACATACCTGGGCAATTTTCCACATAGCCGGGTAGATGCCGGTGTTGTAGCTGTACTGGAACAGCTTGGCCAGGGGCACAGCAAGTTCTGGAACACAAGTCTTCAGAACTCTTGCCGGAATATTGTCAGGGCTCATAGTCAAAGAAGAGCCCAAGGACCAGTTAGGTAGGTTATGAACAGCAGAGCTGCTGTGATGGGAAGGCTGAGGCCACAATAGATGGAACTGGTAGTTTCGGAGTTAATTTGTGAATGAATAGAGGAAGAGCTGCAGGAAAGTGGGGAAACAGTTGTGCAATTGGAGGAAGTTACTGGGAAATGGATAGTGAAAGAAATGGAGCAGAATGATACCAACAGTATTAAAAAGATTATTTACATACCGGCACCAATATCCTAAAGGAATATCATATTAAATGCACACTTAGACATGCCACCATTCTTACATGCTACACTTTATAACCACAAATTGTTCCGACCACAACCACTACAGCTGCAATCACAGTAATAAGATTGATAATGCCAGGCCCTTTTCTTCCTTCCTCTCTTCCCATGTGGAGGTGGAAATCATGTCAACTAATCATGTTCAATGCTGTATCCTTAAATAGCAAAGCCTCAAAGCTACAGAACTGGGCCAATGAATGCAGCTGGTCAATTCTGCAAATTGGCTTTAGATCACCTCTTAGAAACTTACTTTACACCATCTCAGGGACAGTTATTTTAAGGCAGGAATGTTAACTTCTCTCGCAGTTGTTACATCTAAAGAAATCTCTAAGGAAAGTCCAGGTCTCCATGGTGATTATGAGTACAAGATTGTGTTCTGCTACTGGTTCCTCCTTGAGGCAAATGCAATCTAGCAACATTCAAACTGTGGTATTTCTACCAGCCAGCTCTAATCATACTATACTTTTCTAAGTACGTTGTTAAGACTTCCTTAATAATAGATTCCAGCATTTTCCCAACAACTGATGTTAGGCTAACCTTCCTGGAGTTCCCTGTTTTCTCTCTCCCTCCTGTCTTGAAAAGTGGTGTAACATTTGCCAACTTCCAATTTAATAGGACCGTACCTGAATCAAAGGAATTTTGGACAATGATGCCAGCACATCCCCTATCTCTACAGCATCCCCTAGGGTGTAGGTCATCAGCTCTCAGCATTTGTCAGATATTAGTCTCTTAAGTTTCTCCAATACTTTTTCTCTGCTGATATTAATTGCTTTAATTTACGCACCCCTTTTAGCTCCTAGGTTACCGTCTATTTCTGGTATGAAACTTGTGTCTTCTACTGTGAAGAAAGACACAAAATATTTGTTCAGTGTCTCTGCCACTTCCTCGTTCCCCATGATAATTTCTCTTGTCTCTGATTCTAAGGGGCCAATGTTTACTTTCTGTCCTCTCATCCTCTTTATACACTTATAAAAAAGCTCAAACAATCCGTTTTTATATTCCTGGCTAGCTTACTCTCATATTCCACTTTTCCCTTTTTATTAACTTTTTGGTGGCTCTCTGCGTGTTTCTAAAACATTCCAGTCCTCAGACTTGCTCCTGTCCTTTGCCACATTGTAAGCCTCTTCTGTTAGTCTAAGACTATCCACAACTTGCTGAGTGAGCCAGGGATGGGTCTGTCTCCTTGAGCTTTTGTTTTTCAATGGAATCTGTTTTTGTCGAAGATTCTGAATTGTTTCTTTGAATTTAAAAAAATTCATTCATGGGGTATGGGCTTCCCTGGCTGGACCAGCATTTATTGCCCATCCCTAGTTGCCCCTTGAGAAGGTGGTGGTGAGCTGCCTTCTTGAGCCGCTGCAGTCCATGTGGTGTAGGTACATCCACAGTGCTGTTAGGGAGGGAGTTCCAGGATTTTGACCCAGCGACAGTGAAGGAACGGTGATATATTTCCAAGTCAGAATAGTGAATGACTTGGAGGGGAACTTCCAGGTGGTGGTGTTCCCATCTATCTGCTGCCCTTGTCCTTCTAGATGGTAGTGGTCGTGGGTTTGGAAGGTACTGTTGAAGGAGCCTTGGTGAGTTCCTGCAGTGCATCTTGTAGATGCTACACACTGCTGTCACTATGCGTCGGTGGTGGAGGGAGTGAATGTTTGTGGATGGAGTGCCAGTCAAGCGGGGCTGCTTTGTCCTGGATGGTGTCAAGCCTCTTGAGCGTTGTGGGAGCTGCACTCATCCAGGCAAACGGGGAGTTTCCATCACACTCCTGACTAGTGCCTTGTAGATGGTGGACAGGCTTTGCGGGGTAAGGAGGTGAGTTACTCATCACAGGATTTCCAGCCTCTGACCTGCTCTTGTAGTCACAGTATTTATATGGCTAATCCAGTTCAGCTTCTGGTCAATGGTAACCTCCCCACCCCAGGATATTGATAGTGGGGGATTCAGTGATGGTAATGCCATTGAATGTCAAGGAGCGATGGTTGGATTCTCTTTTGTTGGAGATGGTCATTGACTGACACCTGTGTGGCATGAATATTATTTGCCATTTCAGAAGCAGCTGAAGATCAAGAGTAGACTGATGGGGCGGTAATTGACCGGGTTGAATTTGTCCTGCTTTGTGGGTACAGGACATACCTGGGCAATTTTCCATATAGCCAGGTAGATGCCAGTGTTGTAGTTGTACTGGAACAACTTGGCTAGGGGTGCGCATAAGTTCTGGAGCACAAGTCTTAAGTACTATTGCTGGAATATTGTCAGCGCCCATAACCTTTGCAGTATCCAGTGCCTTCAGCCGTTTCTTGATATCATGTGGAGTGAATCGAATTAGCTGAAGACTGGCATCTGTGATGCTGGGGAGCTCTGGAGGAGGTCGAGATGGATCATCCACTCATCATCATCCACTCATCATCCATGGCTGAAGATTGTGGCAAATGCTTCAGCCTTATCTTTTGCACTGATGTGCTGGGCTCCTCCATCATTGAGGATGGGGATATTTGTGGAGCCTCCTCCTCTAGTGAGCTGTTTAATTGTCCACCACCATTCACAACCAGAAGTGGCAGGACTGCAGAGCTTAGATCTGATCCATTAGTTGTCGGATTGCTTAGCTCTAACACTTGCTGCTTATGCTATGTGGCACGCAAGTAACCCTGTGTTATAGCTTCACCAGGTTGACACCTCATTTTTAGGTATGCCTGGTGCTGCTCCTGGCATACCCTCCTGCACTCTTCATTGAACCAGGGTTGATCCCCTGGCTTGATGGTAATGGTAGAGTGGGGGTTATGCCGGGTCATATTGTGTTTGAGTACAATTCTGCTGCTGCTGATGGCCCATAGCACCTCATGGATGACCAGTCCTGAGTTGCCAGGTCTGTTTGAAATCTATCCCATTTTGCATGGTGGTAGTGCCAATCACGATGGAGGGAATCCTCAATGTGAAGGCGTTTGAAGGCGGGACTTCGTCTCCACAAGGACTGTGTGGTGGTCACTCCTACCGATACAGTCATGGACAGATGTATCTGCAGCAGGCAGGTTGGTGAGGATGAGGTCAAGTATGTTTTTCCCTCTTGTTGGTTCCCTCACCACCTGCTGCAGACCCAGTCTAGCAGCTATGTCCTTTAGGACTCAGCCAGCTCGGTCAGTAGTGGTGCTACCGAGCCACACCTGGTGATAGACACTGAAGTCCCCACCCAGAGTACATTCTGCGCCCTTGCCACCCTCAGTGCTTCCTCCAAGTGGTGTTCAACATGGAGGAGGCACTGATTCATCAGCTGAGGGAGGGCGGTATGTGGTAATTCAGCAGAAGGCTTCCTTGCCCATGTTTGACCTGATGCCATGAGACTTCATGGAGTCCGGTATTGATGTTGAGGACTCCCAGGGCAACTCCAACTGTATACAACTGTGCCGTCACCTCTGCTGGGTATGTCCTGTCCCACTAGGATAGTTACGGTGATGTCTGGGACATTAGCTGTAAGGTATGATTCCATGAGGATGACTGTATCAGGCTGTTGTTTGACTAGTCTGTGAGACAGCTCTCCCAATTTTGGCACTAGCCCCCAGATGTTAGTAAGGAGGACTGTACAGGGTCGATAGGGCTGAGATTGCCGTTGTTGTTTCTGGTGCCAAGGACGATGCCGGGTGGGCTGTCTGGTTTCATTCCTTTTTTGTGACGTTGTAGCGGTTTGATACAAATGAGTGGCTTGCTAGGCCATTTCAGAGGGCATTTTAAGAGTCAACCACATTGCTGTGGATCTGGATCAAGTGTAAGGATGGCAGATTTCCTTCCCTAAAGGGGATTAGTGACCCAGATGGGTTCTTACAACAATTAACAATAGTTTCGTGATCATCACAACACCTTAAGGACAATTAGGGATGGGCAACAAACATTGGCCTTGCCAGCAAAGTCCACATTCTGCAAAAGGATAAAATTAAAGAGCTTTTAGGGAGGGAATTCCAAATCATAGGGCTAATATGGGTGAAGCCCCAGTTGCCACTGTGTGAGAGCAAATTGGAGTAAATGCACAAAGGCCAGAGTCAGAGGGAGCAGAGTTCAACAGGATTGTAGAGCTGATGTTAAGAAGGTCCAAGTTGGCAAATTTTGTGATGGATAGGATATGCAGCTAAGGCACAGATGTGCTAAGATCCTCTGTGTGCTCCTCCCGCTATTTACTCTTCAAAGTTCAAGTTTGTGGTCTGTTTTCCTGAGCAATAAAGATGGGCCAGTAAAACTAAAGTAGGTTCTACAAACTCGGAACTTGTGCACAGAAGAGTTGATTTGACAGTCGTGTGCAGTGGTAATCGCAGCAAGGCTCTCCCAAAGGAAGATTTTAGGATGGTTCTCAGTTGGTCTGATAGATGTTAAAATGGCGTCCTCAGTTATGGGAGCAGTAGTCAAGAATTGAATGGAGTTGGGCGTTTTAAAGAGCTCAGTGTCAAATTGGGGAGGAGTCTGTGCATTTGACATGGAAGAGGTGACGATGAAAGGAGGAATGAGGAAGCATTTAAATGGAACTTATAACATTTCAGAGGCTAGGTAAAGTGCTTCACCTACAGTACTTTGAAATGCTGTGGCTTCGTTATGTAGGAGTGTCTTACAGCTAGCTTTAGTAATGGAGCAAATGTGATAGAAATGTTCCACTCTAAAGAAAATAAATTCAGTTAAATCTAGATAAAGGGGGATCTATAAGTTGAAGCTGGGGTAGCAGTTGTTGGTTCTGCTGTAAAACATGAAGAAACTGTAAAATTCATCCATTCCTTAGTATGAAGATGGGTGTTTTTAAAAAATATTTTCGGGAACATGGTGGTATTCTGTAAAGAAGGCTGTGAATGTGAGCGAGTGTGTGTGTGTGTGTAATTAAACTGGGGGAAGGTTGGTAATGACAGCTTTCTGTGGGAGCACAGAGTTGAAAGGTAAAGGAGCTCGATGCATGCATTTGTAATGAGAGGCTATGGTGAAGTTGAATGTAGAATGTACAAGTAAATAGGTTGGGTTTGAAATTTGCATAATAGGATAAGACTTTTCAGCTGTTAAATTTCAAAGGGAGTTAAGAAGTGTCAAGGGACCTTTACAACTTACAAAGGTTTCATAGATGAACAGAGTGCTTAGAATAGTGGGGTTTAAGATCAAAGGGGAAAAGGATGTTTAAGGAAAGATGTTTAGTTGAGTGGTGTTGGCTTTGTGGAGGAGATGTCCTCAGACCAGCTGTGTGCTGAGAAAAGTTGTGAATTTGAAGCAGCCATCTAGTTTCAAGCCAGGAAAGTCTTTGTTTCTGGGAAGCGGTCTGTTTCTGAACTTCCTTCAGTTCCACAGCAGAGTGGAAGAGAGTGGGAAGTCGTGCAGTATACCTTTTCTTAAAGCAGCAGCAGTTTTACCTTGGGTAGTATTACTGGATTTTTATGATAAAATCTATAAAGGAGCTGTTGCCAGCTAGTTTACTTGTATGTTCTGACCAAGTGAGCTTTTTTTGGGGAATGTTTTATAAGACTGTTTAACTGTATAATTTTAATCTTGTGTACTTAACTTTATTTTCTTCTTGTTACTAAAACTTTTAATTTTAAAATCCTAAAAGTGTTACTGGGATTCTATCTTCTGGAATTTGTAACTTCCCCCTCGTTTTCAAATACAAAAAAAAAGCTATGACCAGTAAGACAAGTTTCCCTCTGGGGTTTGGCTCGCTCAGCGAATAACATCGGCCGTGGACAAAACACTTGGCCCAGGAGGGAGGTCAGATCTGAGATATGGGTACTGTCCAGAATTTTCTGCCCAGTGCTCCTTTGAGTATTGATCCCTGCTGGATGTATAGGATGGGTGAATTTATTAGTGTCTCTTTGAAGATGTGAGAAATAAAAGGTTTTTTAATTTTATATCTCATTGCAAGTTACTTGACCTTCGGAAGATGGAAACCATCCAGGATAGTGCCGCTGCTTCACAGCTCCCGGGACCCAGGTTCGAGTCTGACCCGTTCTCCCCGTGTCTGTGTGGGTTTCCGCCAGGTGCTCCGGTTTCCTCCCACCATCCAAAAACGTGCTGGTTAGGTGGATTGGCTCCAGTAAATTGCCCCCCAGTGTGTGCGTGTGTGCCCTGGGATGGGCTGGCATCTCATCCTGGGTGTGCCCTGCCTAGTGCCCATTGCCTGTTGGGATAGGCTCTGGCTCTCTGTGACCCTGAATAGGATAAAGCGGTTCTAGAAAAATGAGTGAGTGGACACCAGCCATTCGACTCAGTTTGTGTAACTGTTCCTCCTCTAAATCAGCAGTGCTCTCATCCCATACCGTAATCCCAGTCCCTTTCTTTCCTTCTCCACCCAAACACATTCCAATCTATTCTTAAATATTGACATGCCCCTAGTTACAATTACTGACTTCAACATTCCAGAGCCTCACAATGCTTGATGTATAGTCTTGCTCTCTAATCGAAATCTCTTAATTTAATTGCCTATGTCCTCTCATTCTCAACCTTTATATGCTAGCTGTGGCTCAGTTGGTAGCATTCTCACCTCTGAGTCACAATGTTCCAGGTTCAAGTCCCCATCCAGGGCTTGAGCACAAAAATCAAGACTGATACTCCAATGCAGTACTGACGGAGTGCTGGAGTGTCAAAGATGCCACTGTTCAGATGGGGGAAGGTGATGGCGTGGTGGTATTGTCACTGGACTGATAATCCAGAGACCCAGGATAATGCTCTGGGGACCTGGGTTCAAATCCCACCATGGAATTAAATGTCTAATGATGACCATGAAAACATTATTGTAAAAACCCATCTGGTTCGCTAATGCCCTTTAGGGAGGGAAATCTGCCATCCTTACCTGGTCTGGCCTACATGTGACTCCAGACCCACAGCAATGTGGTTGGCTATTAAATGGCCTCTGAAAGCCGCTTAGTTCTCAATGGCAATTAGGGATGGACAGTAAGGGCATCGCCTAGTAGTGATCCCACATCCCATGCCCTGTGGGCCTCCAGCAGCAGGTGGGGGTGACAGCACCAAGCAGGGGAACTGATTGGCCCTGGTGGGCCTCTCCCTGCAGGAAGCAGTGCCTTTGACAAGGTGAGGGGCTGTGTCAGGTCCATGAGGCAAGGACAAGTACAGGGCTTGCAGGAGCCAAGGCCATGGTATCTTGGAGGGTTTGAGGGTGGCTGGACACTTGGATAACCTACAACAGGCACCTTAAAGCACCGGAGAAGTTTCACCAGCAGTGGCTTTACAAGATCCTCCAAATCCACTGGCAAGAAAGGCAGTCCAACAGCAGCATCTTCTCCCAAGCATTGAGGCACTAATCCCTCAAAACCAGCTCCACTGGACAGGACATGTCATTCATATGCCTAACACCAGCCACCCAAAGCAACTGCTCTGCACAGAACTCGGTCGCAGCATGAGACTCCCAGGAGGACAGTGCAAATGCTTTATGGATGTCCTCAAAGCATCCTTCAAGAGGTTGAAAATACCCGTCGAATCATGGGAGTCCCTGCCTTGTGACCAACCAAAATGGGGAAGACTCATTCAGGAAGGCACCAGACACATCGAAAGACGTCAACAGGAGCATGCACAGGAGAAGTCGTGGCATCGAAGGGACCACACAAACATCCAAACAACCTATCTATCAAGCACCACCTGCATTGCTGAACATTTCCAAATGTGTTAACAATTACACTAAAAATCAATTGAAGTAGGGCTTGCAATTACTCACGTACACTTACAAGAAGCTACATATGTTAATATGCAGGAACCTGTCCTCTGTAGGAAAAAGGAATACGTCCAGACATTGCAGGGGAGTCAAAATCTCCCTGGTGCATTCACCATGGCAACATCTCAACCAATCAGCTTCAACATGCCAGCCAATCAGCACCCTTTTTCTCAAGCAGTATAAGTTGCTGTTCCCTTTGAAATTCAGCATTCTTGCATCTATCCTGATGAATGCGAGACAAAAAGCTTTGGCAGTATGTCTCCCATTTTAGTATTGTCTCCAAATCTGGACATCACTCCCTGTAGCCCCACATCTAACTCACCGATGTACAGTGAATAGAAGTGGTCGCAGAACAGAACCATGTGGGCACCCACTACCACTTTCAACAACTATTTCCTCCATCTGATTCACTTCTTGATACAATTTGCTACCCTTCAAATTCCATACCCTTAATTTTCTTCAATCCAAAACTCTGGAATTCCTTCCCAAAACCTCTTTGCCTCACCATCACCCTTTTCTCCTTTAAGACTCGCCTTAAAACCTATCTTTGTGACTAAGTATCAGCTGTGACTCAGTGGGTAGCACTCTTACCTCTGAGTCACATGGTTCTGGGCTCAAGTCTCACTCCAGGGCTCAATAATAAAAATCTATGCTACTCCAGTGCAGTACTGACAGAATGCTGTACTGTCAGAGTAGATGTTGAACTGAGGCTCCATCTTGATGGGATATAAAAGATATCATTTAACTACTTTGAAGAAGAGCAGGAGTGTTATCCCCAATGTCCTGGTCAATATTCATCCTTCAATCAACATCACAAAAACAGATTATCTAGTCATTATTTCATTACTGCTTGTGGGAGCTTGCTGTGCTTGAATTATTGCTGTTTCCTTCATTACAACAGTGAACACACATCAAAAAATACTCCATTGGCTCCAAGCACAGCCCATTTTCCACAACTCCCCATCATATCAGTTAACTCTTCAAAGAACTCAAGCAGGTTTAACAAGCGCAACCTCCTTTTTTGCAATGCATGTTGGCTGCCTCTAATTATTTTCTCATCTAGCTATTTACTCATTTCATCCTCCATTAAGGGCTCCAAAGTTTTCCCTACCGTGGATATTAAACTAACTAGCTTGTAATATCCTCTGTTTTGAAAATACGTCTTACACTGGCCAATTGCCAGACCACTGACTTGCAATAGCTTGCAATAGAACAGTAAAATATCGTTTCTAGTGTTTCTACCATTCCACCTTCCATTCCCTCAGGACCCTTGCATCCCATCAGATCCCAGCGCAATGTCCCCTATGGAATAACTAACTTCTATAATGCTTCCCTGTTAGTTATCATGAGACCCCTCATCTCATCTTCTCCCCAGGATCCTTCTCTTTTGGAAACACTGGAGCGAAATATTTGTTGGGTATCCTGCCAATTTTCATTTATTCTCCCCTAATTCACTATCTTCTCCTCTCAGGTGTCACATCTTAAATTTTTTCTGATATATTTGGAAAATAGCTTTTTTAATATTTTTCTGATTTTCTCCTCAAATTCTCTCCTTTATTTTACAGCTCCTCTCATTTTCATTACTTGGATAAAGCCCATAGTCACCATATGCCATCGTCAACTTTAATTTGTTTCTGATCTTTTTATTTATTCAAGCCATTCTGAAACGTGAAGTATTCTCCTTTTTACACAGTACATTCTGCGACATTGCAACCTCTTTTTAAAAATAGCCTATTATTGATCTACAGACCTGTGTGCCAATTACTCCTTCCACCTCACATCATCACCTTTGTAAAACCTGCCCTTGTTTTTATACAGACTTTTCCCCTTTCTATTTGGACCTTAAACCTCATCATATTATGCTCACTAGCCACGAAGCACTTGTCAATATTTAACCCATCTTCCTAATCCATCTTGTTACTCATAACTGGACCTATCAATGCCTCTTCCTTGGCAAGCATACATACAATAATAATTTGTATTTATATAGCAACTTTCATGTAATAAAACATCCCAAGAGGCTTCAAAGGAGCATTATTATATCAAATTTGACATTGAATCATGTAAAGCGACACTAGAGCAAATGGCCAAAAGCTTGGTCAAAGAGGTAGGTTTAAAGGAAAGTCTCAGAGGAGGAAAGAGAGGGAGAGAAGCAGAGAGGTTTAGGGAGGGAATTACAAAGCTTGGGGTTCAGGCAGCTGAAGTCACAGCCACCAATGATGGGGCAATTAAAATTGGCAATAGACAAAACGCCGGAACTAGAGGAACACAGAGGTATCCGAGGGTTGTGGGGCTGGAGGGGATTACAGAGAGAGGGAGAGACAAGGCTGTGGAGGGACTCCTACACACCTTTTAAGAATTCCTTTCTCTTTTTGCAGTTTACTCTGTCCTTGTCCTAACAATAATTTTACATAGTTTTCCTTCTCCCACAATTAGTGCCCGAAGGACAAGCCCCTTTTTACAACTTCTCATCTCTAACAATGGGGACTGTGCCTGAGCCTCCTTTTTCTCTATAGGATGTATTCTATCCTTCAGCAATATTGCCATTCCCCTCCGTTCTCACTATAATATTGACTTTCCACTCTGCCCTGTCTGCTGCCAAATTTTGGTTAGTATTTTAATGATCTATCTGTGATGCAATTGTTTCTAACTTATCCAGTTTATGTCCCATGCTCTGAGCATTGACATGGTTTTTATTTCCTTGTTTGTATTTATATTACTCCTTTTACTGTAAGTTTTTGTTTATTTTCTCAGTTTTTGGCTGCTCAATGTGATTTTCCCCAGCTATTCCCTCTATTCCTTCTAGACACAATTTGGTCATTTTAAAAAAAAAATCTGTATATTTACCTCATCTATTTCTGCCCTCTACACTACTTGCTGTATTGATTTGAATTCCTTTTCTGCTTTCCTTCCCAGCTTGGCTGATTCTCCACTTCCCTATTTATCTGTTCCCCAAGTGTATTAACATCCTTTCTCTGCAGATGTAGTCCATCCTTGTGGATTGGCTCCCATCTTCCCCTGAACAGCTGCCACCACCTAGTCATGTGCTGAACTCCCTGAAGTTCTGCCCCAAAAGCTGTTTCCTCATCTGAACTCAACTTATTGATGCAACCCCTCAGCTCTTCCCTTTCCTAAATGAGACACCCTTTATAACAGTCAATCAGACCATTCATTTTCTTTTTATCTTAGCATCAACAACAATGTCCTTTTCAATGCCAACTTATACTTTTTTGAAAGATACTAAATGTGACTAAAACTATACACACCAAACTTTTGTAGGTTATTAAACAGTGGTCCTATAATGGGTGGAGACAAGAACCCCCTTCACTTTTTGCTAACCTGAAATTTGAAGTCCGCAGTATGTATAGGGGGGCGGGGGGGGAGAAAAATTACCAAAATAAATACATCCAATATTGTCATAGCAAAATAACAATGAAACACACTGAACAAGCCTTGGAAAAGTTCATGTTTTCACAACAATTAAACCTGGATATACACACTGGTTAGGTCAAAGTTCTTCCTATTCAAGGTTGAGAAACGGGTCAGATTACACCAGTTCAGGCTAGAATTTGGGAATATTTGGTTCAGGTCCTGCATGGGCAAGGAATCTGGTTTTGTTGGATTAGCGTGTATTGTGAGTGGCTGGAAGCAACAGGTTTTTTATTGTGCAATATACTGTGCCAGTTAGGTGAAGGGAGCCTCATTCTCCATTTTCAGGCTCTCACTGCCTCTACTTTTCAAACAATTCTTAACTGTAGGATGTAATCTACAGTCTCACTCCTGAGATCAATGAGGGTGAGGGGACAGGGAAGAGTACAGACATACAGTTTAGAACATACGCTGGATTCTCTTTTGACTTACCACTCTTTTGGGGACATTAACCTAAAATGCAACAGTAAGGCCAACCACCTCAACACCACCAGAGGATAAAATACAAACTCCTCTCCTAAAGAAACTCCCTCATACTTTAATGGCTGTCCAGCTTGATTTCAGTGGGTTCAGGTCTGCACAACCAGTCTTCCTGCTCAATTTTCCAAAACTTTCAAAAAGAAAGACTTGTATTTCGAAAGCACCTTTCACCACCTGAGGATGTCTTAAAGTGTTCTCCAGTACTTTCTGAAGTGTAGTCATCGTTGTAAATGTAGGAAACACAGCAGCCAATTTTTGCACAGCAAACTCCCACAAAGAATAATGTGATAATGCCCAGATAATCTGTTTTTGTGCTGTTGATTGAGGGATAAATATTGGTCAGAAGTCTGGGAATAACTCACCTATTCTTCTTTGAAATAGTGCCATGGGATCTTAGAGAGTAGACAGGATGTCGGCTTTACATCTTATCCGAAAGATAGCATCTCCAACAGTGCAGCACTCCCTCAGTACTTCACTGGGGTGTCAGCCTAGATTTTTGTGCCCAAGCCTCTGGAGTGGCACTTGGATCCACAACCTTCTGACTCCGAAGCAGGAGTGCTACCAACTAAGCCACTGCTGACATAAGCCAGTAACCCAAGCCACGTTAAAGATTTGACTTCAAAGGAGGCTGTATAAATACCAATGTCTATCCCTGGGTGGACACAGCACCAACAAGGCCACTATATTTGGAGCTGGAGGTTTGCATTACTGTACAATAAATTTAGACATTCAGTGGTTTGGAGGCTCCATCACTGTGTTTGCAATCATTTTCAGTCAGCTATGGTGAGCAATTTTGGACTGAGGACAATCACTTCCTATCGGAATGTCTTGATTCCCATGGTTTGACGAGAAGATGGAACTTGGAATAATGTTTCACATACACCGATTCATCATCAGTCTAGAAGAGCTTACCTTGATTTCTCTGTCAGTTTTATAGAAGGCTGAGCTTTCCCCTTTCTGCCCCTGATGGGAACTGGCTTTAGCTACTGGCTAAAAACCAGCCAATCTTCCATCAGGAGAACAAACTCTCTGTTCCAGTTAAAGTCACCAATGTCTTGAATTTCTTTTTGCAATTGGATCTTTCCAGGAAGCATCTGGTGATCTTTGTCACATTATTCAGGGTGTCAGCTTGTCAATGTACGAAAGGTCTATTTAGCCAGACCACATTATGTTATTTCCTTCTCAATGGAACCAGGTAAACAAAGAGAGCAAGACGTCCAATTCTATAAATTGGCTTGTTTTCCACAGTGTAAGGAGTAATTAACAGAGCACATATAGTGCTCAAAGCCCGTACAACAATGCTCTCAATTTCAATTCTTTAATATGTAGCAGATGCTTGTTGCCTACCTTGTCCTATCTTATAATGCTTGATGCCCAGGAGCTGCCACAAGGCTTTCATCATGTGCCAGCTCTGTTGATTCAAAGCCATGTAGCAGGATGGCTGAATGGTTGTCGGGCCCATCCCCTGTAGTCAAGGCTTCTGCAGACAGAGGAAGATAACATACACCATCGATCACTTCTATCAGGTTGCAGCCTGAACCATTTTTATGGCAGGCTGCCCCTGGAAACATGACTGGCACCTGCAGCTCACCCAGAATGCGATGGCTGCACCTGTTTGTCCAGGGTCCTGGCTGCATCATTAGAATCGTACAGCAGGCACTGAACAGGCTTCACACACTGATACAGATGTGATCCCATTTCTAGGCTTCTGCGCTATTATTGCGTTGAGTGTTCAAGCATTTGCAGAGTTTTCCCTTTCTATAACCAACGCCTAGGTGATGGCAAAGAAACAGCATGAGGTAAGGTGCAAAAATGAAGCCTCTGTCATTTATTATAGAGTGTGGATTGAGGGCAGCATCTTCTGTTACCTCTGCCACCCTTGCAAAGTTTCTGTATACCTCTATAACTCCACTATGTGGCAGTTCTCAGAGTGCTGGGATTGCATGGTTTAATTCATATCCTCGCTCCATATGAGTCCCTCATTGGACCTCTTGGCCTTGATCTCCAGGAGTTATTCCTTTCTCATTCTCACTTCAGACAGTAAAAGCTGGCTGGATGCATCAGAGAATGTGGGAGCCCTTCCTGCTTCTGATTCTCCTCAGAGGCTGCTGATCCCTGCGACCTTTTTCCACTTGTGGTTCCAGCTCTGCAAAAGGCCATGCTCCCCTTTCATCTTAAAAACTGAAATCTCTCCCGCTCAGAGGTGGCAGTGGTGTTACTGCAAAAATCTACAAAACCAAAAGCCACTGATGATCTATTCAGTAAAGGCATTGTCCAGAATGGTGCAAAGTCATTCAGACCAAACAATTTTAGCTGCGGAAGATAACGAACAGTAACCTTCCCTAAACTAGGGAGAGCAAGAACTCTGAGATCCTGGTCATGGTCCTCTCATTACCCTGTTGGAACACTGGACAATGAGTACTGTTGACAGATTATTTGACAGTGCAGGTATCATACCCAAGTCAGATTTTAACCCATATCACACTCCTTCCATATGAGACAGCAATTTATGCATATGTAATCCAGTATAGTGTGTTTGCTTTGTGTCATAATCACCTCTACATTAGAAACAAAAAACACTGATTATAGGATGTGCTTGGTTGAAAACTGCCATTCTGTTGACAAGTGCAATCAGAGCAACCTGTACATCACCATTTTATCTTCCATCACATTCTACTCTGTCATTGGTGTCTATTCAACGTAAGCTTGAGAAACAATATCTCATCGACCTCCTCTGGTCTGAGCATTGATTTCAATAATTTCATGCTGTAGCCGTCCATTTTCAAACTTATTTGAGTTTTATACCTGGTTCTAGTTTCACACCTTCCACTTCCTTGGCGATGGACACACCCTTTGGGCTGAATTTTCAGGGCAGTCGTGCCTAGAAAATGGTAGGCAATGACATTCTGCCCATTTCTGCCGTCACTGTGACCACGGCAATGCACACCAGGGATGTACCGCTTGTTACCTGAGTGGCTCCTGCAGTCAAGCAGTAAGCCCATTAAAAATGGAAACCAGATACATATCATATTGCAGGGTCCAGAGCATCTGGACTATCCCAAGGCTCTCTGTTTCCATCCAGAGTCCAGCACATCGCTATGAGTGAGGCCTCATTCTCCAGACTGACACAGCCTGCCGGTCTGCTGTGAGCTTTTTTATTCATTCATTTATGGGATGTGGGTGTCACTGGCTAGATCAGCGTTTCTTACCTATCCCTGATTGCTCTTGAGAAGGCCTGGTCCTCCAGACTGACGGGGCCTGCAGGTCTGGTGTGAGTGAGGCCTGGTCCTCCAGACTGATGGAATTTGCTGGCCCAGTGTGAGTGTGGCCTGTGCTTCCAACTGACAGAACCTGCCGGCCCAGAGTAAATGAGGCCTGGCCCTCCAGACAGACCGGAACTCCTAGCAGGAAGACATCCTCCCAACCCAGAGTACTTTGCTGGCCATGCCTGGGGAGAAAATGCACCCCTTTGCCTTTTAATGCCTTAATGTTTCTACGCAGTACTTGACTGCAATGATCTCCTACATTGTTGCACTCTAGAGGGGACAGTACTCCAGTGTATATCTCCCTCCCCTTTTACTGACTGCACTAATATGCCTCTCTTCCTTTGGTTCAATTCTAAAAAAAGGTCCACACCCAAAACTTTACTTATCTACTCTCACTGACACTTGCTGACCTGCTGTGTTTCCAGAATGTTCTGTCTGTTTTAGATTTCCAGTATCTTCAGTATTTTGCTGTTTGCATGCACTGAATGTAAGTTTGCTTTTAAGTGGTTCCTACAGTGGTGTAATCACATTAATTCTAGTAGGCAAATGGCTGGTGTAATAATGAAATATCATACTGTCATAACAATAGCATTTACATCACACATGGCTTGTATAAGCATGTGATTGGAACCTCAGTGGGTGTGTCTCATGAATCTGTACAGACTACAGGAATTAACACTGCAGCAAAGCCAGAAGCCAGGAACTATGGCATGGTTCCTCTGTCATTATTATCTATAATAAACACTCATAATAAATCAACAACTCTCAACTTACTCAAATCGCAAGATTAAAGAGGAAACACTGATAATGCATTGAAAACAACTTGCCAGGGTGCCTTTAATATAGAAAAAAAATAACACTGCACTTCACAGAGACTCCTTAGACAGCACCTTCCAAACCCATGACCACTACCATCTAGAAGGACAAGGGCAGCAGATAGATGGGAACACCACCACCTGGAAGTTCCCCTCCAAGTCACTCACTATCCTGACTTGGAAATATATCACCGTTCCTTCACTGTTGCTGGGTCACAATCTTGGAACTCCCTCCCTAACAGCACTGTGGGTGTACCTACACCACATGGACTGTAGCGGCTCAAGAAGGCAGCTCACCACCACCTTCTCAAGGGCAACTAGGGATGGACAATAAATGCTGGTCCAGCCAACGAAGACCATATCCCGTGAATGAGTAAAAGAAAACAGGCAAATACCAAACTAAGCAGTGGTAAAGAAAGATGAAATGTTATTTATGAAGTACCTTTGACATTTACAGGGTATCCCAAAATACTTATGAATTCAGTTTGCAATGTTGTCGCTGGCTAGGTACAGCTAGGTCCCACAAACATCAATGAGATGAATGCACTGTTAGTCAGGTTTTCCAAGTGTTGTTTAAGGGATAAATATTCGCCAGGACACTGGGCTAACTCGCTGCTATTTTTCAAACAGTGCAATGGGATATTTTGCATTTACCTGAGAAGTGAGGGAGGGCCTTGGTTTAACATCTCACTCTCCACAGTGCAGCACTCCCTCAGGACTGCTCTGGAGTGTCAGCCTTGACTATTGGTTCATGGAAGCGAAATTCGACCTCGGTGGGGATGCAGAATGGGCAAAATCGCATCTGTGGCCCATTTTACGTCCCACCCAACATTCAGTTCCATGACTTCAATCATAGCAAGGTACAGTGGTTTGGGAGAGATCACTGAAGGCTCTCTCACTGAAGGTACAGGGATTGCAATGAAAGCCAGTGTGAGAAGGGCAAAGACTTTGGTACCTAGAGATGGGGATGGTTAGGGGAGGAGGCATTTTGTAAAGGATTTAGTAAAGCAGAAGACTGTTCAATTCATTTTATGAGACGATGGATGGCATTTCAGATTGGCCAGGATAAGTTAATGTGAAAGTGAGACTTCAGTGAGAAAATTTATTCACTGAGAATACTAGAAGCATAATAAAGGTCAGGAGAATAGATTTCATGCAAAGTGTTACGGGAATCTGAAATGCATTACCACAAATGGCTATTGAAAGAGTCATTCATATTTAAAAGAAAATTTGATGAATATTTGTAAAAAAAAATTAAAGGCTCCAGGAATAGAGGAGGGAAATGGAATTCGAGTAGATTCATTGAGTGTTGGCACTGACTCAGACACAATACTGCAATAGGTTTACTTTCCGTGATTCCAAAATGCAGTGACATACATTCAGTATGCAGAGGACATGGTTATTGTTTAGACTTGTTTCAGGTTCAGGTTAAGTCCTTTCCAAGCCTATGGGTTTAAAAAACACACACAGTAAAAGAACTTATTGGGTCACTGCCAATTCAGATCAACTGTGATTTCAGCTTCAACATTGTCAGTAATTCTTCCTATTACCGACTGCATTAGGATTGTATAGTCTGGCTTCAGATTTTACATTTTTAAAAATTCTTTCACAGGATGTGAATGTCGCTGGCTAGGCCAGCATTTGTTGCCCATCCCTAATTGCCCTTAAGAAGGTAATGGTGAGCTGCCTTCTTAAACTGCTGCAATCTATCTGTCCATATACACAAAGAGAAGGCTGCCACAAAAAGTATTACATTCAGGGGATTCCTATTTGGTCACACTTCCTCATTGAAATGTTAAATTTTGCAAGTCCAGAATCATTTTGATGGAACATCAGAATTCAGGGCTTTAACTAACTAGAATATTCTAACACTCCTTCCAAGTGAAGCAGCATTTCACTTGCACTTCCCTCAGTTTAGTCTACTGCATTCGCTGCTCCCAATGTGGTTTCCTCTACATTGGAGAGACCAAACGCAGACTGGGCGACCGCTTTGCAGAACACCTTTGGTCTGTCCGCAAGCATGACCCAGACCTCCCTGTCGCTTGCCATTTTAACACCCCACCCTGCTCTCATGTCCACATGTCCGTCCTTGGCTTGCTGCATTGTTCCAGTGAAGCCCAACGCAAACTGGAGGAACAACACCTCATCTTCCTACTAGGCACCTTACAGCCTTCCGGACTGAATATTGAGTTCAACAATTTCAGATCATGCACTCTCTCCTCCATCCCCACCCGCTTTCCGATCCCCCTCTTTCCAATAATTTATAATTTTTTTACAAATATATTTTTCTTTTCCCACCTATTTTAAAATTTATTTAGATCTACTGTTTTATCTCCACCTTTTAGCCCATTTCGATGCCTTCCCCCCACCCCACCCCCACTAGGGCCATCTGCCACAAGCTTGTCCTGCTTGCTACCCTTAATGTCCCCATTAGCACATTCCTTAGATAATATCACCACCTTCAACACCTCTTAGTCCTTTTGCCTATGACATGTTTGGCAATCTCTTCTTTGCCTTCACCTATCACTGGCTTCCAATCGAGCTCTACCTGTCCCACACCCCTCTACAAGCTTATATTTCACCCCATTTCTATATTTCCTTAGTTCTGATGAAGGGTCATGCAGACTTGAAACGTCAACAGTTTCCTCTCCGCAGATGCTGTCAGACCTGCTGAG
Organism: Isurus oxyrinchus; assembly: GCA_026770705.1. Classification (NCBI taxonomy): domain Eukaryota; kingdom Metazoa; phylum Chordata; class Chondrichthyes; order Lamniformes; family Lamnidae; genus Isurus; species Isurus oxyrinchus. The sequence goes on along the minus strand of JANJGN010000006.1, from coordinate 191,357,033 downwards.
CTTTTCCAGGTATTTTTGTTTTTGTTCTAGAATATTCTATAACCAGTTTGTAATAAACCAAGGCATCTTAGATAAATAGTTGTTTGGTAGTACAGAACTTGAGTATTGCTGAGAACAGACATTTTGTCGAAGCTTTTCATCTTGCACTCATCAGTACAATCACAAGAATATCAATGTCAAGGGAAGAAACAACTTCACACTTTGAGTGTTCTGATTGGTTGGCAAGTGGGCTCTGATTGGTAGAGGAGATGTCATGGAAAATGCACCAGTTAATTGTGACTGACAGTTAACTGCCAAACATTGTTTGAAATTTAAACCAGGCAGCTTGACTCTGATTAGTCAAAGCATTGCCCTGAGGCATGAACCAGAGAATAGTTGTCACTTACTTTGTTTAGCTGAAACAAGCACAATGTGTGTACTTGTTTTTTCTGTCTGCAAAGAACAGGGTCCTGTCTATTAACATAAGTAGCTTCCAGTGCATGCAAATGTGCCATGCCGTGAGCCCAACAGTCCTCGGCCCAACCATCTTCAGCTGCTTCATCAATAACCTTCCTTCCATCATAAGGTCAGAAGTGGGGATGTTCGCTGATGATTGCACAATGTTCAGTACCATTCACAACTCCTGAGATACTGAATCAGGCCATGTGCAAACGCAGCTAGACCTGGACAATATCCAGGCTTGGGCTGACAAGTGGTAAATAACATTTGTGGCACATAAATGCCAGGCAAAGACCATCTCCAGCAATAGATAATCTAACTATCTCCCCATGACATTCAATGGCATTACCATCATTAAATCCCACCAACATCCTGGGGGTTACCATTGACCAGAAACTTAACTGGACTAGCCGTATAAATACAGTGGCTACAAGAGCAGATCAGAGGCTGGGAATCCTGCATTAAGTAACTCACCTCCTGAATCCCCAAAGCCTGTCCACCATCTACAAGGCACGAGTCAGGGGTGTGATGGAATACTCCCCACTTGCCTGGATGAATGCAGCTCCCACAACACTCAAGAAGCTTGACACCATCCAGGACAAAGCAGCCGCTTGATTGGCACCACATCCACAAACATTCACTCCCTCCATCACTGATGCACAGTAGCAGCAGTGTGTGTACCATCTACAAAATGCACTGCAGGAATTCACCAAGGCTCCTTAACAGCACTTTCCAAACCTATGACCACTACCATCTAGAAGGACAAGGGCTGGCTGCAGTCACATGGGAACACCACCACCCTAGAAGGTCCCCTCCAAACCACACACCACCCTGACTTGGGAATATATCGTTATTCCTTCACTATCGCTAGGTCAAAGTCCTGGAACTCTCTCCCTAACAGCACTGTGGGTGTAGGTACACCACATGGACTGCAGCGGTTCAAAAAGCAGCTCACCACCACCTTCTCAAGGGCAACTAGGGATGGGTAATAAATGTTGGCCCAGCCAGTGAAGCCCACATCCCGTGAATGAATAAAAAAAATACATCATTCCTGCATTGAATATTTAACACCTTCATACTCTCTAATCTTTTCATCCAGTTTCAAGTTAAAGCTGGTTCATTTCAGAGAAATCCCCAGGTTATAGGATATAAAAGCAATAAAGCAAGCATGAAGCTGCTGACTGGTATAAATGTCCTTGGAACCCAAATGTTTTATAGCTCACAATTAATTCAAAGTCAATGTTTATAATGTTTGCTACATAATCCAAGAGTTTGCAGTTATGGGGGCAGAAATATTTCTGGACACTTTAGCACGGAACCAGTAGGCAGTTTTTGCAGCGAGGTTGGTATGAGGTCCATTAGCATCTGCAGCCATCCACTACAAAGATCTTCTACAATTTCCTGACAGCCTGACTGTTAGAATACTATGAAATACTGATTAGAAAATACTGGATTTCATAAAATAAGAGGAGACCATTTAGCCTATCACCTACACACTGGCTCTCAGAAAGAACCGTTTACTTTGTGCCATTCCCCTACTCCTTGTTAATAGTATCTTAACTATATTGTTTGTAGTGTTAAGATACACAGCTGAAAGGCATTGTTTAATTAAGCACTTTGATCACATAAATTGGGGATAGCTGGGACACTGGGATGAAAGGAGAGATATGAGGCTGAACAAAGTCAACAAACTCTCTTAGTTAAGAAAAGTTCTGTGCCTTGGTGTTGACTTCACCAACCGGTTTGGATTCCATCAACACTCCATCCCCCTGTCCTTGTAAATGTTTCTGCTTACAATATTTATCCACATCCCTTTTAAATGCTACCGAGCTGAGGCAGCTGGTAGCAGAACCACCAATGCTGAAATGATTAAAATCGGGGATGCACAAGAGGGCAGATTTATTGGAGCACAGAGATCATGGAGGGTTGCAGGGCTGGAGAAGATTACTTAGATAGGGGCGGACAAGGCCATAGAAGGGTTGGAAAACACTGAAGATTAAGACATCGCTTGACTGGGACCCACTGTAGGTCAGCGAGCACAAGTGTGATAGGTGAAGTGCAGTGGGTGATAAGTTAGATTGCTGAGAAATTAATCAGACTGAGCAGTGATGTACAGGAGAAAATGAAATGGAGCAGAAACAATAAGGAAATTCCCATTAAAATCACTGAGAATACATTTGCATTCCAACATAATCCATTACTGGTAGACAAGAAATTCCTGTCATTTCTCATTTCTGCCATAATATGGGTTCAGGTAGAGTTTGGTTGATATTCTTAGTCAGCTTTCTACTCTCCTCCTATGAAGGTGCTCACTCTTCTTGGATGATGCTTCCATCGGAAACAGTAGTCCTCAAGCTGCCTAAATCAATCAGCCATTTTACATCTATGAACCTAAATAACGAATGTCAGCAAGTTACTACACTGTGGGGAGTAAAGTAGTTCATACAAACAAATAAGTTAGGAGCAGGAGCAGGAGTAGGTCACTCAGCCATCGAGCCTGCTCTGCCATTCAATAAGATCATGGCTGATCTGAATGTAACCTGAATCCCACATTCCTGCCTGCCCTCAATAACCTTTCACCCCCTTGTTAATCAAGAATCTATCTAGCTCTGCCTTAAAAATATTCAAAGACTCTGCTTCCACTGCCTTTTGAGGAAGAGAGTTCCAAAGACACTCGACCCTCAGATAATTTTTTTTTCCCCATCTCTGTCTTAAATGAGCAACCCCTTATTTTTAAACAGTGACCCCCTAGTTCTAGATTCTCCCACAAGAGGAAACATCCTTTCCACATCCACCCTGTCAAGGCTCCTCAGGATCTTAAAAGTTTCAATTAAGTCACCTCTTACTCTTCTAAACTCCAGTGGATACAAGCCTAACCTGTCCAGCCTATCCTGATAAGACAACCCACCCATTCCTGGTATTAGTCTGGTAAACCTTCTCTGAACTGCTCCTAATACATTTATATCTTTCTTTAAATAAGGAGACCAGTACTGTACACAATACTCCAGATGTGGTCTCACCAGTGCCCTGTGTAACTGAAGCATAACCTCCCTACTTTTGTCATCAATTCCCCTCACAGTAAATTAAAACAATCTATTAGCTTTCCTAATTACCTGCTGTACCTGCAAACTAACCTTTTGTGATTCATGCACCAGGACACCCAGATCCCTCTGAATCTCAGAGCTCTGCAATCTCTCACCATTCAGATAATAAGCTTTTTTTTTTATTCTTCCTGCCAAAATGAACAATTTCACATTTGCCCACATTATACTCCAATTGCCAGGTCTTTGCCCACTCACTTAATCTATTAAGGGGAGGTGGTGGAGTAGTGGTATTGTCACTGGACTGGTAATCTAGAGACCCAGGGTAATGCTCGGGGTTCCGATCCCACCACAGCAGATGGCTTGAATTAAAAGTCTAATGGTGACCATGAAATCATTGCCAAATGTCATCAAAACCCATCTGGTCCACTAATGTCCTTTAGGGAAGGAAATTTGCTGTCCTTACCTGGTCTGGCTTACATGTGACTCCAGACCCACAGCAATGTGGTTGACTTGCAAATACCCTCTGAACAAGGGCAATTAGGGATGGGCAATAAATGCTGGTCCAGCCAGTGACACCCACATCCCATGAACAAATAAAAAATACATATATGTCACTTTGTAGCCTCCTTATGTCCTCTCCACAATTTACTTTCCTACCTATCTCTGTGTTGTCAGAAAATTTAGCCACCATTCCTTCGGTCCCTTCATCCAAGTCATTTATATAAATTGTAAAAGGCTGATACCCCAGCACTGATCCCTGTGGCACACCAATCGCCACATCCTGCCAACCAGAAAAAGACTCATTTATGCCAACTCTGTTTCCTGTTAGCCAGCAAATCTTCTATCCATGCCAATATGTTACCCCTACACCATGAGCTTTTATTTTCTGCAATAACCTTTGATGTGGCATTTTATCAAATGCCTTCTGGAAATCTAAGTACAGCACATCCACCCGGTCCCCTTTATCCACAGCACATGTGACTCCTTCAAAGAACTCCAATAAATCGGTTAAACATGACTTCTCTTTCACAAAACCATGTTGACTCTGCCTGATTGCTTTGAATGTTTCGAAGTGCCTGTTATAACGTCTTTAATAATAGCTTCTAACATTTTCCCCATGACAGATGTTAGGTTAACTGGCCTATAGATTCCTGCTTTCTGTCTCCCTCCGTTTTTGAATAAAGGAGTTATGTTTTCTATTTTCCAATCTAGTGGAATCTTCCCTGAATCCCGGGAATTTTGGAAAATTAAAACCAGTGCATCAACTATCTCACCAGCCACTTCTTTCAAGGCCTTAGGGTGAAGTCCATCCGGACCTGGGGATTTGTCAGTCCACAGCCCCAACAATTTGCTCAATATCACTTCCCTGGTGATTGTAATTATCCCAAGTTCCTCCCTCCCTCTCATTTCCTGATTCCCAGCTATTTCCGGGATGTTACTTGTCTCCTCTATAGTGAAGACTTAAGCAAAATACCTGTTTAATTCATCCACCATCTCCCTACTTTCCATTATCAATTCCCCAGACGCACTCTCTATAGGACCAATGCTCCTTTTGTTAACTCTTTTCTTATTTAAATATCTATAGAAACTCTGACTATCCGTCTTTGTATTGCTAGCTAGCTTTCTCTCATACTCTATTATTTTCTTCCTTATTAATTTTTTTGTCATTTTTTTGCTGTTCTGTATATTCTTTCAAATCTTCTGACCTGCATAATTATATGACTTTTTTTTTAAAGTTTGATATTGTCTTGAACTTTTTTAGTTAACCATGGATGGTGGGCCCTCCCCTTGGAATTTTCCTTTCTCATTGGAATGTGTATATTCTGTGTATTCTGAAATACCTCTTTAAACGTCTGTCACTGAACCTCTATTGACCTATCCCTTAACCTCATTTGCCAGTTCACTCTAGCTAGCTCTGCTTTCATGCCCTCATAATTGCCCTTATTTAAGTTTAAAATACTAGTCTTGGACACACTTGTTTCTCCCTCAAAATGAATGTAAAATTCAATCATATTATGATCGCGACTACCTCGGGGTGCCTCCACTCGGAGGTTATCAATTAATCCTATCTCATTGCTCAATACCAGGCCTGCTCTCTGGTTGCCTCCAGAACGTGCTGTTCTAAGAAACTATCCTAAAACATTCAATGAACTCCTCACCTATGCTACCTTTGCCCATCTGATTTTTCCAGCCTATATGTAGATTAAAATCCCTCATGATTATTGCTGTGCCTTTCTCAAAAGCTCCCATTATCTCTTCTCTTACACTCTGTTCTACTGCGTAGTTACAGTTAAGAGGCCTGAACACCACTCCCACAAGTGACTTTGTGCCTTTATCAGTCCTCATCTCAACCCAAACTGCTTCTACATCCTGGTTTCTTGAGCTTAGGTCATCCCTCTCTAATGTGCGAATACATTAATTAACAGAGCCGCCCCTCCACCTTTTCCTAACTTCCTGTCTTTCCTAAATGTCACGTACCTTTCAACATTCAGGTCACAATCTACATCATCCTGTAGCCATGTCTCCGTAATGGTTATTGGATAGTACTTACTTATTTCTATTTGCGCTATCAGTTCATCTGTTTTGTTTAAAATGCCAAGTGCATTTAGATACAGAGCCTTCAGTTTTATCCTTTTATTTTTGTAGTGTCTAGCCTTATCCGCTGATTTACTCTTGGGTCTGTACTCTCTGTCCCTTTCTGGCACAGTCTGTTTATCATTTCCCATATTAATACCTGTCCCTCTTACCTTGTCTCTACTCTTTGGTTTACCACATCTTCCCATATTTGATCCCTTTCCCCCAGTATTCAGTTTAAAACCATCTCGACCTCCCTAGTTAGGCAGCTCACGAGGATACCAGCCTCAGCATGGTTCAGATGTAGACTGTCCCATCGGTACAGATCCCACTTTCCCCAGTACTGGTGCCAGTGCCCCACAAACCGGAACCTATTTCTCCCACACCAGTCTTTGAGCCACGTATTCATTTCTCTCATCTTATTTGTCCTATGCCAACTTGCACGTGGCTCAGGTAATAATCCAGAGATTCAGAATCACACAGTGCAGAAGAGGCCCTTCGGCCCATCCAGTCTGCACCGACACGTGAGAAACACCTGACCTACCTACCTAATCCCATTTACCAGCACTTGGCACATAGCCTTGAATGTTATGACGTGCCAAGTGCTCATCCAGGTACTTTTTAAAGGATGTGAGGCAACCCGCCTCCACCACCCTCCCAGGCAGCGCATTCCAGACTGTCACCACTCTCTGCGTAAAATTTTTTTCCTCACATCCCCCCTAAACCTCCTGCCCCTCACCTTGAACTTATGTCCCCTTGTGACTGACCCTTCAACTAAGGGGAACAGCTGCTCCCTCTCCACCCTGTCTATGCCCCTCATAATCTTGTACACCTCAATCAGGTCGCCCCTCAGTCTTCTCTGCTCCAACAAAAACAACCCAAGTCTATCCAACCTCTCTTCATAACTTAAATGTTTCATCCCAGGCAACATCCTGGTGAATCTCCTCTGCACCCCCTCCAGTGTAATCACATCCTTCCTATAATGTGGTGACCAGAACTGCACACAGTACTCCAGCTGTGGCCTCACCAAGGTTCTATACAACTCCAACATGACCTCCCTACTTTTGTAATCTATGTCTCAATTGATAAATGCAAGTGTCCCTTTTTCACCACCCCACTAACACGCCCCTCCACCTTCAGAGATCTATGGACACACACGCCAAGGTCCCTTTGTTCCTCAGAACTTCCTAGTGTCATGCCATTCATTGAATACTTCCTTGTCAAATTACTCCTTCCAAAGTGTATCACCTCACACTTTTCAGGGTTAAATTCCATCTGCCACTTATCTGCCCATTTGACCATCCTGTCTATATCTTCCTGTAGCCCAAGACACTCAACCTCACTGTTAACCACCCAGCCAACCTGCAGTGCAGCCTTAGTGGGCAACAGCTAAAGGGACAAGGAGACTCCATAAACATTCCCATCCCAATGACGGGGGAAGCTAACACATCAGTGCAAAAGACAAGACTTTTGATTTGTGATCCTCTTCAGTTAGAATTGTCAAATGGATGACCATGGTCTCCTCCTGAGGTGCCCATCATCAAACATGCCAATTTAAAAGCGGCTGAAAGCACTGGATACTGCAAAGGCTATGGACCCTGACAACATCCTGGCAGAAGTACTGAAAGTTGTGCCCCAGAACTGGCTGCACCCCTAGCCAATCTGTTCCTGTACATCTACAACACTGGCATCTATTTGACAACGTGGAATATTGCCCAAGTATGTCCTGTCCACAAAAAGCAGGGCAAATCCAATCCAGTCAATTACCGGCCCATCGATCATCAGCAAAGTTTAAGAAGATGTCATTAACGGTGCAGCACTTTCTCACTAATAATCTGCTCATTGAGGTTTAGTGTGTATTCGGGCATCTTGCATGCCATTCAGCTCTGAACTTACTCCAAGCTTGGACAAAAGAGCTGAATTCCACAGGAGGTGAGAGTGACTTTCCTTCAAGTCAAGGCAGCTTTTGACTAAGTTTGACACCAAGGAGCCCTAGCACAGTTAACATCAATGGGAATCAAGGGGAAAAGGCTCCACTGGGTTGGAGTCAGAGCTAACACAAAGGGAGATGGATGTGGTGATTGGAGGTCTCAATCTAGGAATTCATTGAAGAAATTCCTCAGGGTAGTTTCCTAGGCCCAACCTAAAGCAGCAGTGGGATAGAAGCCTGAGTGGAGAGACACAAGAGGGGGAAACAAAGATAGGAATGAAAGACAAAAAAGTAGAAAGCAAAAGTGGAAGGTAGAAGGAACAAAGGCTCACAGCAAATTTGGGCCATAGTGCAAAAAAGATGTGTAAAAATGTTAAAAGGACAAGTCTAAAGGCTCTGTGTCTGAATGCATGGAGTATTCGCAATAGGGTGGGCAAACTAAGAGCACAAATAGATGTAAACTGGTACAATATGATTGTGATTACGGAGACATGGCTGCAGGGTGACCAAGGCTGAAAACTGAACATTCAAGGGTACTCGATATTAGATGGCAAAAAGGAAAAGGAAGTTGGGTGGCGTTGTTAGTTAAGGATGAAATCAGTGCGATAGTGAGAAATGATATTGGATCAGAAAATCTAGACACAGAATCACTCTGAGTGGAGCTAAGAAGCAACAAGGGGTGGAAAACATTAGTGGGAGTTGTCAATAGGCCTCCAAACAGTTGTGATAAGGTAATTGCATTAAACAGGAAATTAGAAATGTATGTAACAAGGGTGCTACAGTCATCATGGGTAACTTTAATCTGCATATAGACTGGGCAAACCAAATTAGCAATAATATTGTGGCGGATGAATTCATGCAGCGTGTACGAGATGGTTTTTTAGACCAGTACATTGAGGAACCAACTAGGGAAGAGGCTATCCTAGTTCCTTCGTATTGTGCAATGAGAATGGTTAATTAATAATCTTGTTGTGCGGGGTCCTTTAGGGAACAGTGACCATAACATGATAGAATTCTTCATTAGGATGGAAAGTGAAGTAATCGGATCTGAAACTAGGGACCTAAATCTAAACAAAGAAAACTACAAAGGTATGAGGTGTGAGTTGGCTAAGATAGATTGGGGAACTTCATTAAAAGGCACATGCTGGATAGGCAACATCTAATATTTAAGGATTGAATGTCTGCATTGCAACAGTTATATATTCCTGTCTGGCGCAAAAACACAACAGGCAAAGCTAACAAAAGAAGTTAAGGATAGTATTAGATCCAAAGAGGATTCATATAAAGTTGCTCGAAAAAGTAGCAAGCCTGAGGATTGGGAGCAGTTTAGAATTCAACAAAGGAGGACCAAGAGATTGATTAAGAGGGTAAAAATAGAGTATGGGAATAAACTTGCAAGGAACATAAAAACGGACTGTAAAAGCTTCTATAAGCATGTAAAAAGAAAAAGATTAGTGAAACAGGAGAATGTAAAATAGAGAGCAAGGAAATGGTAGAGCAATTAAACAACTACTTCAGTTCTGTCTTCATGGAGGAAGACACAAATAACTTCCCAGGAACACTAGGGAACAAAGGGTCTAGTCAGAAGGAGGAATTTGAAGGAAATTAGTATTACTAAAAAAAATAGTGCTAGAGAAATTAGTGGGACTGAAAGCTGATAAAGCCCCATGGCATAATAATCTACATCCCAGGGTACTAAAGGAACTGGCCCTGGAAATAGTGGATGTGTTGGTTGTCATCTTCCAAATTTCTGTAGATTCTGGAACAGTCCCAGTAGATTGGAGGGTGGCAAATGTAACCCCACTATTTAAAAAAGGAGGGAGGGAGAAAGCAGGGAGTTATAGACCAGTCAGCCTAACATCAGTAGTCAGGAAAATGCTAGAGTCTATTATAAAGGATGTGATAACAGGACACTTAGAAAAGATCAGCGGGATTAGACAAAATAAACATGGATTTATGAAAGGGAAATCATGTTTGACAAAGGTACTGGAGTTTTTTGAGGTCGTAACAAGCAGAATAGATAAGGGATGTAGTGTATTTGGATTTTCAGATAGCTTTTGATAAAGTCACATGTAAGAGGTTAGTTTGCAAAATTAAAGCACATAGGATTGGGGGCAATAAATTGGCATAGATTGAGAATTGGTTAGCAGACAGGAAATAGAGAGTAGGAATAAATGGGTCTTTTTCGGAGTGGCAGGCGGTGAACCAAATGTAATATTTCCAAGTTTGCGTACGACACATAACCTGGGGGAATATGAGGAGGGTGTTAAGAGATTCAAGACGATTTAGACAAGTTGAGTGAGTGGGCAAATACATGGCAGATGCAGTATAGCATGGATAAGTGTGAAGTTATCCACTTCGGTAGGAAATACAGAATGGCAGAGTTTTATTTAAATGGTGATAGATTGGGTATTGTTGATGTACAAAGGGAGCTGACTGTTCTTGTACTTAAGTCACTGAAAGCTAGCATGCAGGTGCAGCAAGCAGTTAAGAAGGCAAATGGTATGTTGGCCTTCATGGTGAGAGGACTTGAGTACAGGAGCAAGGATGTCTTCCTGCAGCCTACAGGGCCTTGGTGAGACCACACCTGGAGTATTGTGTGCAGTTTTGGTCTCCTTACCTAAGACAGGACATACATGCCATAGAGGGAGTGCAGCACAGGTTCACCAGACTGATTCCTGGGATGGCTGGATTGTTGTATGAAAAGAGATTGGGCCGACTAGGCCTGTATTCACTGGAGCTTAGAAGCTGAGAAGAGTCATAAGGACTCGAAATGTTAACTCTTGTTTTTTTGGTCTCCACAGATGCTGTTAAACCTGCTGAGTTTTTCCAGCATTTTCTGTTTTTGTTGTTGAAAGAACAGCTAACTGTCCTTCAAGATTAAATTCAAAAACAACACATAACCCTTCAGCAGCATGAAGGAATAAAGATGACCTCAAACAGCAGAATGGAGGAACAGCAGAACAAACTTGATGAGACTCTTAAATTACAAGAAAATCAAGACGAAGTAATTGTGCTTCACTAAGAAAAGGAAAACCTGCTAAAGGACCTTCACACACCACAAGGATCCCTCAGGTTAAAGTTTGTCCCTCTGGAAAGTTACAAAGTGAAGCAAAATGAATTTAATGTTACTCTGAAGGAGCTGACGAACCAGTTGGCAGAGAAGATTCAGGAATGTTCTACATTCCAGGAGGAAGCCAAGAGGTGCAAGAAAGAGACTACAAAGCTGAAGAAAATGGATGGACATTTGGAAGAAAACTTGGGAAAACATTACATTTCCAAAGGTATATATGAAGAGATGAAAAAAAAGGGCCTAGGATATCAAGCGAAGGTAGAAGTTCTCACAACAGAACGTGAGGTCTCTCAAAACAAATGGAAATGGCAGAGGTACAGTTACAGAGGAATTATACTCTGCTAAAGAAAAACTGATCACTATAGAGAATCAACTTTCACATACGAAAGAAGAGTTTGTTAAGGAAAAGTGAGAACTGATGAGAACACGATCTTCACTCACAGGAAGTAGACCACTTGATGAGGATTTGAAATGCTTAAATGATGAACTTCTTCAGCTTTGGTCCAATCCGAACAACAGGAAAGCTGAGATATACAATATGGAAGAGCAAATCCAGAAACTGAAAGTAGATAGGAGAAATTCTAGGAAACAGATTGGCGATCTAACGAGTGAATTGGAAGAGTCCAAGGAGTAGTCAATGGTCATGGAAGAAAGATTCCAAACAGAACAGAATGCCCGGGTGACGTTGTCAAACTTATATAAGGGTTCCACAGATAACTCTGAAACAAAGACAACTCAACTTACCAGAGTAGTTGCTGAGCTGAATTAAAAGTTTCATTAGCCCAAAAAACAACTGAAAAAGAAGTACTCAAAATGTGGGTAAAATTGTGACAAGTGGAAAAGAGGGTTACATTTTTGAAACATACACTTCCACATACGTCATGACAATCCATACCATAAGACCATAAGACATAGGAGCAGAAGTAGGTCATTCCGCCCATCGAGTCTGCTCCGCCATTCAATGAGATCATGGCTGATCTGATAATCCTCATCTCCACTTTCCTGCCTTTTCCCCATAACCCTCGGTTCCCTTACTGATTAAAAATCTGTCCATCTCAGCCTTGAATATACTTAACGACCCAAACTCTAGACTTCTGCGGTAAAGAATTCCACCGATTGACTACCCTCTGAGAAAAGAAATTCCTACTCATCTCTGTTTTAAATGTGTGCCCCCTTACCCTGAGATTATGCCCTCTGGTCCTAGACTCTCCCACAAGGGGACACAACCTCTCAGCATCTAACCTGTCAAGCCTCCTAAGAATCTTATATGCTTCAATAAGGTCGCCTCTCATTCTTTCAAACTCCAATATACAAACCCAACCTACTCAACCTCTCCTCATAAGAAAATCCCTCCATCCCTAGGATCAACCTAGTGAACCTTCTCTGGACTGCCTCCAATGCTTTCCTTAGATAAGGGGGCCAAAACTGTGCACAGTATTCTAGGTGTGGTCTTATATGTGCATAATTTTAGCAAGACTTCCCTATTTTTATACTCCATTCCCTTTGAAATAAAGGCCAACATTCCATTTGCCTTACCTATTACCTGTTGAATTTGTATGTTAGTTTTTTGGGATTCATGCACGAGGACCCCCAAATCCCTCTGTGCTGCAGCTTTCTGCAGTCTTTCTCCATTTAAATAATATTCAGCTCCTCTATTCTTCCTGCCAAAGTGCATAACTTCACACTTTCCCACATTATATTCCATCTGCCAAGTTTTTGCCCACTCACTTAACCTGTCTATATCCCTCTGTAGACTCTTTGTATCATCCTCATCACTTGCCTTCCCACCTATTTTTGTGTCATCCGCAAACTTAGCGATAGTAGATTCATTTCCCTTGTCCAAGTCATTAATATTTATTGTAAATAATTGTGGCCCCAAAACTGACCCCTGTGGCACTCCACTAGTTACAGGTTGCCATCCTGAAAATATCCTCCTTATTCCAACTCTCTGTCTTCTGTTAGTTAGCCAGTCTTCTATCCATGCTAATATACTACCCCCAACACCATGGGCTCTTATCTTATTAAATAGCCTTATGTGTGGTACCTTATCGAATGCCTTTTGGAAATCCAAATATATTACAACTACTGGTTCCCCTTTATCTATCCTGCTTGTTACCTCCTCAAAGAATTCTAATAAATTTGTCAGGCATGATTTCCCCTTCAAGAAGCCATGCTGACTCTGCTTGATTAGATTATGTAATTCTAAATGCTATTACATCCTTTATAATAGACTCCAACATTTTCCCAATGACAGCCAACTGGCCTATAGTTAGCTGTTTTTGTCTCCCTCCCTTCTTGAATAAGGGTGTTACATTGGCAGTTTTCCAATCCTCTGGGACTTTTCCAGAATCTAAGGATTCTTGGAAGTTTACTACCAGTGCATCCATTATCTCTGCAGCTATTTCCTTTAATATCCTAGAATGCAACCCATTATGTCCAGGGGACATAACGTCAAGTGACAAGACTGAAGGTAAACTATAATCACTTAAAATAGATTGGTAAAGACTGGAGGAGGTGCAGTATAAGGGTGTGGCATATATAGGGTTAATATGGGACTGAGTACAGTACCACCCACACAGTGATGTAAGAGATCACATGACCTGCCTAAGCATAGAGACAGCTCCTAGTTGGTGCTCTTTACTGTAGATCTGTAAATAGTTTTGGTAGTTAGTAAAGACTTACCGTTAATCTACTTCAGACTACAAAGACTTCATTAAAACCTACCAAGATGTAACCAACATCCCACAACAGGATATACTTGCCTTGGAGACGGTATGGTGAAGTTTCACCAGATTGATTCCTGGGATGACAGGTTGTCCTAGGATAAGAGGCTGAGTAAATTTGCACCTATACGCTCTGCAGTTTAGAAAAATGAGAGATGACCTCACTGAAACTTGCCAGATTCTGAAGGGGTTTGACAGGGTGGGCACGGAGAGATTGTTTCCCTTGCTTGGGGAATTTGGAACATGGGGGCACATTCTCAGGATCAGGAGCCAATCACTTAGGACAGAGGTAACTCAAAGGGTTGTGAATCTTTGGAATTTTCTATCCCAGAGGATTGTGGATGCTCCATTGTTGAATACATTCAAAGCTGGGATAGACGGATTTTTGGTCTCAGTGAAGGAAGGGATATGGGGATAGGGCAGGAAAATGGAATTGAAGTAGAATATCATCCATGGTCTCCTCCTGCTCCTATTTCTTGTGTTATGTTCTTTTACCTCTGAATATCTCTCAGATGTTTCCGCACAGAAACAGTCTCATGACAGCTTTAAGAAAATCAAAATGTGCAACAAATGAAACTAATTCCTCAAAGACCTTTCAGCAAAAAGTTGCATTCAAAGCCGACAGCCCAGCACTTAACTCAGTACTCGGCTCTGAAGAAAAATACAGGCTCGAGTCGTTACCTTTGTTGCTCTCTCCAGAGATGCTGACAAATCGGCTGAGTTTTTCCAGTATTTTGTGTTTTTAGACCAGAACTTTTGCTTTGGCTGTTGTGCAGTTTGGCATATTCCACGAACACAAAGCTACCTACAGATCCAGATCATCTGGATGCTCATTTCTAAATTATGCCAGCTCCAAAACCTAATAAGAAACAATCTGGGAATATACATCCAAGCCACTCCTTGAACAAAATAAAAGGTAGCCACTTAAAACTACTGATCACGTTCAGAAAATACTGATTGAATTTTTTTATATCAAAAAAAAATCACTGATTTTATAAGCTAGGAAAGGTGTAATTATTCAGGGGAGTTAGAAGTGACTCAACAAACTACATGCAAACTAAGGGCTAGCTCATGGTCACAGCAGCCATGAACTTTAAGAAACTGCAGGGAATCCTCAAATGTACATGCACAAGGAGTAACTGGGAAAAGCACAAGATTTTTAATTAGTTGCTAGTGGAGAGCCAGCTCCTTTTCAAAGCCATTTAATTGTCCATATATTTTTTTTTGAAGGCAGTGTAGCTCCAGAACACTAAGTACTCGAGAGGTTCCTGTAGAATACTAATTAGGTGGTGTGCTGCCTCAAATTCAGATCTCATCAGTTTAGTAAAATATAGCAATGAATATAGCATAGGTGTATTAAAGTGCTGTGGATAGAATGACACAGAATCACACCTGCAATGTACTCCCAACTTGCCAAATCCTAAAACAGCAAATGCAGGTATTCTGTGGCGTTATATGTTGTCAGGTAGCACCCTTTCAATATGTGTAACTCTTATTGTGCCTGTTGGGGCCTCACTGTAATCTCTTCAATAGCAATTCTAAGCACCCAAGGTCATTTCAATTCAGGTCCCTCACAAAGGCACAGAGTTCAAATCCTTTACACTGTTGGGCAAGAGCATCAAGGAGACTATTGTGTGGGCCCCACCAATGACAAAATTACTTCAGCTTATTACACTCTCATAACTGAACCTCAACTCAGACGCAAACTGACACTGTATTAATTTGAGAGTTATAGAATTATGGAACTGATTAGGAGCAAGTGTTGTAGAACATCAAAGGCAAGCTTGAACAGAGAAATGGACGAGTCCCTGTTAGTGAAGAGGTGTCACAAAACTATAAAAAGTTCCATAATATTATTGTGGTTTATTGTAAAGCAGGTTTATGGGTGTGAGTGTAGATGGTTTTGTCTATGTGATTTAATTAAATTAGAGTCAGAAAGGCTGCAACCTTCTTCATTTAGAGGGTAGTGAATCTTTGATGTTCTATACTGCAAAGAGCTGTGCATGCTTAGTCAATGTGTATATTCAAGACAGGGATTGACAGATTTTTAGCCACTAAGAAACCCAAGGAACATGGAGACAGGGGACAAAGGTGGAGTTGACACAGAAGGAAGTCCAAACGGAGCAGGTTCGAAGGGCTACATGGTGTACCCTTGTTCCTATTCCTTATATTTTTAATAATATTGCTGCAGCTGTATAGAACCTTGGTTAGGCCACACTTGGAATATTGTGTGCAATTCTGGTCGCCACATTACCAGAAGGATATGGAGGCGTTGGAGAGGGTGCAGAGGAGGTTTACCAGGATGCTGCCTGGTCTGGAGGTTATTAGCTATGAGGAGATGTTGGAGAAACTCAGATTGTTCTCACTAGAGAGATTGAGGGGCCCCTTGATAGAAGTTTACAAAATTATGAGTGGCATGGACAGAGTAGATAGTCAGAAGCTTTTTCCCAGGGTGGAAGAGTCAATTACTAGGGGGCATAGATTTAAGGTGAGAGGAGAAAACTATAGAGGAGATGTGCGGGGCAAGTTTTTTTACGCAGAAGGTAGTAAGTGTCTGGAATTCACTGCCAGAGGAGGTGGTGGAAGCAGCTATGATAGTGGTGTTTAAGAGGCAGCTTGACAAATACATGAATAGGATGGGAATAGAGGGATACGGAGCCCAGAAGTGCAAAATGTTTTAGTTGACGGGCAATATGATCGGCGCAGGCTTGGAGGGCCAAAGGGCCTGTTCCTGTGCTGTACTTTTCTTTGTTCTTTGTTCTAATAAGCTATAAGGAGTAGACTAAGTAGAGCAATGATCATCCCTGACCCTGCTATCTGCTGCTGAAACCCTCTTGTATCCCTTTGTCTAAACTTGCCTCTTCCAATGCTGTCCTACTAAATAGAGTCATATACAACCCAGAGATACCAAATTGTGAACAGTCTGGTTTAGTCTCAGACAGTTTCCAAGGAGAGGGAAGGAGTTGGTGGCTAAGGAATGGAGTTTGCAGTGGGGACCAAAGACAATGGCTTTCGTCTACCCAATATTTAACTGGAGGAAGTTCCTGCTCATCCAGTACTCGATGTCGGACAAGCAGTCTGATAATTTAAAGACAGTGGAGGAGTTGAGGGAGGTAGTGGGAAAGATATATTTGTGACAGAACAAAAACAGAAATACCTGGAAAAACTCAGCAGGCCTGGCAGCATCGGCGGAGAAGAGTACAGTTGACGTTTCGAGTCCTCATGACTCTTCAACAGAAGGTCATGAGGAATCGAAACGTCAACTGTCCTCTTCTCCGCCGATTCTGCCAGACCTGATATATATATATATATATATATGTGACAGGTTCTAGTGACATTGTTAGCAGCCTGCTTTCCCAATCTTAATTCAGGGAAAAAGGAAAAGGAAAATTGACAGGAAAGAAATTTTGCTCAAGACTCTAGGAGAACTCAGTATTCCTATGTTTCCATGTAACACTTCTGAGCATCTCTCCTGGATTCATGGCCACTTCAAAACCTTAACAAAAAACCGACAAACAATTTTAACAAGAATATTCATCACGTGGTCCCAATCCGTGAAGTGATAAAACATTTAGACCTTGCAATTCTTTATGAAAAGAATTCTAGTGAACTGGGGCTGGCTTTAAAGTTTTTTTTTTCACTTTAAGCAATGCACTTGGTCATCTTGCTGTAAAAGATTTACTTCCCAGGTTTTAAAACTGCAAAGATTTCTACATATTGGGTATGATTTCATTAAAACTACTAATTATTGTAGGTCAATACTTTAGGAATTGATTAATGGATTTTTGTTTTTATTCTCAATACAATACTCTTCCTGAATGGCATTTTTAAGATAAAATTATAGAATGATACAGCACAGAAAATGGCCATTCAACCCATCATGCTCTGCGATAGAGCTCTCCATTTATTCCCATTCCCTTGCTCTTTCCTCATAAGCCCCACAAAACTTTCCTCCTTTTAAGTATTTATCCAATTTCCTTTTCAAAGTTGCTATTGAATCAGTTTCCACTGTCCTTTCAGGAAGTGCATTCCAGATCCAACAACTCACTGCATAAAATTATTATCCTCTTCTTGTCTCTGATTCTTTTGCCAATTCCTTAACCCTTCTATCACTGGAAACTGTTTCTCCTTATTACTCCATCAAACCCTTCACAATTTTGAACACCTCTACTAAATCTTCCCCAACCTTTTCTGCTCTAAGGAGGATAACTCGAGGCGGAGGGCCATGTTAGTGGGGTGATGAAAAAGGCATATGGGACACTTGCCTTTATCAATCGAGGCATAGATTACAAAAGTAGGGAGGTCATGTTGGAGTTGTATAGAACATTGGTGAGGCCACAGCTGGAGCACTGTGTGCAGTTCTGGTCGCCACATTGTAGGAAGGATGTGATTGCACTGGAGGGGGTGCAGAGGAGATTCACCAGGATGTTGCCTGGGATGAAACATTTAAGTTATGAAGAGAGATTGGATAGACTTGGGTTGTCTTCGTTGGAGCAGAGAAGACTGAGGGGCGACCTGATCGAGGTGTACAAGATTATGAGGGGCATGGACAGGGTGGATAGGGAGCAGCTGTTCCCCTTAGTTGAAGGGTCAGTCACAAGGGGACACAAGTTCAAGGTGAGGGGCAGGAGGTTTAGAGGGGATGTGAGGAAAAGCTTTTTTACCCAGAGGGTGGTGACAGTCTGGAATGTGCTGCCTGGGAGGGAGGTGGAGGCAGGTTGCCTCACATCCTTTAAAAAGTACCTGAATGAGCACTTGGCACATCATAACATTCAAGGCTATGGGCCAAGTGCTGGTAAATGGGATTAGGTAGGTAGGTCAGGTGTTTCTCATGTGTCAGTGCAGACTCGATGGGCTGAAGAGCCTCTTCTGCACTGTGTGATTCTGTGAAGCCCCAACACGTGCTGTCTTGACCTTCAACCCCCAGCTCAAGTGACCCCGTATATGGTACAGAGTACCATTTAGTATCTAATGCTGGAGTCCACAACCACAATCAACTATTGTCAATACACACCTGACCTGTCGAGGCACTGGAATCTCATTTTCAAAATATCTTCCTGTTTGCTCCACCAAAGTCCAGGTCACGGCATGAGCCCCGTTATACCGTCGCTCTGCTGCAGTCTGAGGCCACCGCAGGGGCATCACCAGCCACGTTCTCTGTGGGTAACCTTTGCCCCTGAAGACCTGACCCTACTGCCTGTCTGGACCCCAGAAGATGTCAGGGATCCGTGACCTGCCAACGATTTAGGAGTCGTGGACGCTCCCTGGGAATTGTGTGCAGACCTGTAGGATATGTTTGTGGTGGTCGCACACCAGCTGAACGTTCAGTGAGCGGATGCCCTTGTCGATGGCACCCTGCAGCTGTGGAAAACCTGAGATCTGCGCAGATCCCAGCGATCTTGCTTCCTGGCTGATCCCGGGCGAAATGCACAAATTTCTGTGCCTTCGCAAAGATGGCGCCAATGACTTCCTGGTACACTTGTGCGTGGAGGCTTGCAAGATCCTGCACAGGCATCTCCGTGGTGAGATTTGCTAGCCCTGGCCTCCGGTTTACTAATCCAGTAACATAACTAACCATTCCTCAGGAGCACAACAGCAGAAATAAAAGCAGAAAATTACTCCTGATATAAATGCACATTTTGTAAATGAACTGAAAGGAGTCATAGAAAAGTTGCAGTGGAGAAAGAGGCCATTCATCCCATCATGTCTGCACCGACCCTGCTCCCTAGCCTTGCAGGTTACAGCACTTCAGGTGCAGATCCAGGTACCTTTTAAATGAGTTGAGCAGTTCAGCCTCAACCACCAACTTAGGCAGTGGGTTTCAGACAACCCACCACCCTCTGGGTGAAAAGCTTTTCCCTCATGTCCCCTCTAATCCTTCTACCAATCACCTTCAATCTATGCCCCCTGGTAACTGACTCCTCAGCTCGGGGAAACAAGTCTTTCCTGTCTACCTCATAATTTTGTACACCTCAATCAGGTCTTTTTTTCATTTGTTCACAGGATGTGGGGGTGGCTGGCTAGGCCAGCATTTGGGGAGGTGGTGGCATAGTGGTATTGTCACTGGACGAGTAATCCAGAGACCCAGGGTAATGCTCTGGGGACTCGGGTTCGAATCCTGCCAGATGGTAGAATTTAAATTTGATAAAAGTGTAACGCTGACCATAAAACCATTGTCAGTTGTTGTAAAAACCCACCTGGTTCACTAATGTCCTTTAGGGAAGGAAATCTACCATCCTTACCTGGTCTGGCCTACACGTGACTCCAGTCCACAATGTGGTTGACTCTGAAATGGCCTAGCCAGACACTCAGTTGTATCAAACCGCTACAAGTCACAAAAAAGGAATGAAACCAGACAGACCAGCTGGCATTGAGCTAGGCACCGGAAACGACAACAGCAATCACAGCCCTGTCAACCCTGCAAAGTCCTCCTTACTAACATCTGGGGGCTAGTGCCAAAATTGGGAGAGCTGTCTCCCAGACTAGTCAAGCAACAGCATCAGGTCAAACATGGACAAGGAAACCTCCTGCTGATTACCACGTACCGCCCTCCCTCAGCTGATGAATCAGTGCCTCCTCCATGTTGAACACCACTTGGAGGAAGCACTGGGGGTGTCAAGGGCGCAGAATGTGCTCTGGGTGGGTGACGTCAATGTCCATCACCAAGTGTGGCTCGGTGGCACCACTACTGACCGAGCTGGCTGAGTCCTAAAGGACATAGCTGCTAGACTGGGTCTGCGGCAGGTGGTGAGGGAACCAACAAGAGGGAAAAACATACTTGACCTCATCCTCACCAACCTGCCTGCTGCAGATACATCTGTCCATGACAGTATCGGTAGGAGTGACCACCACACAGTCATTGTGGAGACAAAGTCCCACCTTCACACTGAGGATTCCCTCCATCGTGTTGTGTGGTACTACCACTGTGCTAAATGGGATAGATTTCACACACATCTAGCAACTCAAGTCTGGGCATCCATGAGGCGCTGTGGGCCATCAGCAGCAGCAGAATTGTACTCGAACACAATCTGTAACCTCATGGCCCGGCATATCCCCCAGTCTACCATTACCATCAAGCCAGGGGATCAACCCTGGTTCAATGAAGAGTGCAGGAGGGCATGCCAGGAGCAGCATCAGGCATATCTAAAAATGAGGTGTCAACCTACCACGCAGGACTACTTGCGTGCCAAACAGCATAAGCAGCAAGTGATAGACAGAGCTAAGCAATCCCACAACCAACGGATCAGATCTAAGCTCTGCCACATCCAGTTGTGAATGGTGGTGGACAATTAAACAACTCACTGGAGGAGGAGGCTCCACAAATATCCCCACCCTCAATGATGGAGGAGCCCAGCACATCAATGCAAAAGATAAGGCTGAAGCATTTGCAACAACCTTCAGCCAGAAGTACAGAGTAAATGATCCATCTCAGCCTCCTCTGGAGGTTCCCAGCATCATAGATGCCAGTCTTCAGCCAATTCGATTCACACTACGTGATATCACGAAACAGCTGAAGGCACTGGATACTGCAAAGGCTATGGGCCCTGACAATATTCCGGCAATAGTACTGAAGACTTGTGTTCCAGAACTTGCTGTGCCCCTAACGAAGTTGTTCCACTACAGCTACAACACTGGCATCTACCTGGCTATGTGGAAAATTGCCCAGGTATGTCCTGTACACAAAAAGCAAGACAAATCCAACTCTCAATCATCAGTAAAGTAATGGAATGGGTCATCATCAGTGCTATCAAACGGCACTTGCTTAGCAATAACCTGCTTACTGACGGCCAGTTTAGGTTCCACTCGGGCCACTCAAGTTCCTGACCTCAGTACAGCCTTGGTTCAAAAATGGACAAAAGAGCTGAACTCCCGGGGTGAGGTGAGAGTGACTGCCCTTGACATCAAGGCAGCATTTGATTGACTGTGGCATCAAGGAGCCTTAGCGAAACTGGACTCAATGTGAATTTTGGGGAAAACTCTCCACTGGTTGGAGCCATGCCTAGCACAAGGGAAGATGATTGTGGTTGTTGGAGGTCAGTCATCTCAGCTCCAGGACATCAATACAGGAGTTCCTCAGGGTAGAGTCCTCGGCCCAACCATCTTCAGCTGCTTCATCAATGACCTTCCTTCCATCATAAGGTCAGAAGTGGGGATGTTCGCTGATGATTGCACAATGTTCAGCACCATTCGTGACTCCTCAGATACTGAAGCAGTCCATGTCCAAATGCAGCAAGACCTGGACAATATCCAGGCTTGGGCTGACAAGTGGCAAGTAACATTCGGGCCACACAAGTGTCAGGCAATGACCATCTCCAACAAGAGAGAATCTAACTATCGCCCCTTGACATTCAATGGCATTACCATCACTGAATCCTCCACTATCAACATCCTGGGGGTTACCATTGACCAGAAACTGAACTGGACAAGCCATATGAATAACGTGGCTACAAGAGCAGGTCAGAGGCTGGGAATCTTGCGGCATGTAACTCACCTCCTGACTCCCCAAAGCCTGTCCACTACCTACAAGGCACAACTCAAGAGTGTGATGGAATACTCAGACTCAAGATGTTTATAGCACAGGAGGCCATTCAGTCCATCGTGTCTGTGCCATTCAGCAGAGATCTAACTACGGGTGTAGGCCTTCCTATCCACCCTATGTCCCTCATAATCTTTTACACCTCTATCAGGTCCCCTCTCAACCTTCGCTGGGCCAAGGAAAACAACCCCAGCCTACCCAATTTTTCTTCATAGCTCAGGCCCTCCAGCCCAGGTAGCATCCTGGTAAATCTCCTCTGCACCCTCTCTAGTGCCTTTTTTAATAATAGGACAATGTTAGCAGTCTTTCAGTCCTCTGGCACCTCACCTGTCACCAGAGAGGATTTGAAAATTACTGCCAGAGCCCCTGATATCTTTTCCCTTGCCTCCCTCAACAGCCTGGGATACATCTCATCCGGGCCTGCGGATTTATCCACTTCTAAAGCTGCTAAACCCATTAGTACCTCCTCTCTCTCTGTTAATTTCCTCTAATATTTCACAATCCTCCACCCTGATGTCTATACCTGCGTCTCCCTTTTCCATTATGAAGACTAACATAAAGTATTCATTGAGGACTGTACCCACATCTTCTGGGTCCACACACACATTACTTCCATGGCCCCTAATTGGCCCTACTCTTTCCCTAGTTATTCTCTTGCTCTTTGTACATTTAAAAAACTCCTTTGGGCTTTCCTTTATTCTACCCACCAATGCTTTCTCATGCACTCTCTCAGATTTCCTACTTTCCTTCTTAAGTTCCCCTCTGCACTTTTTATACTCCTCTAGGGACTCTGCTGTATTGAGCCCTCGGTATCTGCCATAAGCTTCTCTTTTTTTCTTAATGCTAACCTTTATGTTTCTTGACATCCAGGGTTCTCTAGACTTGATTCCCCCCTTTGTCTTTATGGGAACATATTTGCCCTGTACTCTCACTATTTCCTCCTTGAATGCCTCCCACTGCTCTCACACAGTTTTATCTGCAAGTAGCTGCTCCCTGTCCACTTGGGCCAAATCATATCTCATCTTTAGTAAAATTAGCCTTTCCCCAGTTTATAACTTTTATCCCCAGCCCAATCTTATTCTTTTCCATAACTATCCTAAACCTAACTGAGTTATGGTCACTATCTCCAAAATGCTCCCCTACTGATACACCTTCCAGCTGCCCAGGCTCATTTCCCAATATTAGGTCCAGAACTGCCCCCTCCCTTGTTGGGCTTTCTACGTACTGGCTAAAAAAGTTCTCCTGGAAACAACTTAAGAATTTTGCTCTCTCCTTACCTTGCACACTGAAACTATCCCAGTTAATATCTGGGTAGTTAAAATCCCCTACTATTACTGGCCTTATTATTCTTACACTTCTCTGAAATGTGATGACATATTTGATCCTCCAGCTCTCCCTGACTGCTTGGGGGCCTATCGTACACACCCAACAGCGTGTTTGCCCCTTTGGTGTTTTTTACTTTTACCCATATGGCCTCATTGGATGATCCTTCCAAGTTATCATCCCTCTTCACTGTTATTATTCATTCCTTGATCAATATTGCAACTCCCCCTCCTCTTCTATCCCCCTATCTTGTCTGAATACCCTAAATCCAGGAATGTTAAGTTGCCAATCCTGCCCTTGTAGCTAAGTCTCAGTTATAGCTATGATATTATATTCCCACGTGCCTATCTGTGCCCTCAGCTCCTCTGTCTTATTCCTCAGGCTCCTTGCATTAAAATATATTCCATGAGCTTTGCTCAACTCACTTCTTTTTTATCTGGCCTATGTTCCCTCTGCCTTCCAGACTCACTTTCCAGCATTTTATCTTCTAATTCCATCTCAGCTTCTCTCCCATCTGAACTACTTTTCAGGATACCATCCCCCTGCCAATTTAGTTTAAATACTCTCCACTTGCCTGGATGAGTGCAACTCCAACAACACAAGAAGTTTGACATCATCCAGGACAAAGTAGCCCACTTGATTGGTACGCTATCCACAAACATTCACTCCCTCCACCACCGACGCACAGTAACAGCAGTGTGTGTACCATCTACAAGAGGCACTGCAGGAACTCACCAAGGCTCCTTAGACAACACCTTCCAAACCCACGACCACTACCATCTAGAAGGACAAGGGCAGCAGATAGATGGGAACACCACCACCTGGAAGTTCCCCTCCAAGTCACTCACCATCCTGACTTGGAAATATATCGCCGTTCCTTCACTGTCGCTGGGTCAAAATCCTGGAACTCCCTCCCTAACAGCACTGTGGGTGTACCTACACCACATGGACTGCAGCGGCTCAAGAAGGCAGCTCACCCCCACCTTCTCAAGGGCAACTAGGGATGGGCAATAAATGCTGGCCCAGTTAGCGATACCTAGATCCCATGAACGAATGTTTAAAAATCTTGTCCAGGAGAGCAGGGTCAGAGGATGCAGCCTGCGCTGGGCGGATAAATTTAAACTAATCTGCAGAAATGAGATTTCAGTGTGTGGTCAATGGAACAAGCTCCTTAGGAAGATGGTGGAAATTAGTTAGATTTCTTTCCAAAAAAGAATATCGTGGGGTGCACGCCATAAGTAATTTGAGAATCTGTTCTGTGGTGAGTATAGCAGGCTTGAGAAGAATAGGTAACTTTGGACTTGTGGTTCTCAAAGCTCTCCAGCACTGCGGGGTTTCCCTCGCCTCATGTCTCAGTGTGTTGTAGACTCATTGAAAGACAAAGATCGCATGATTAGTTAATAACTCCATCATCGTTGTATTCGACAACCACCGGGATGGTAAAAGGCCATCTGTACAGACCTCCACCTTTTTTCTTCTCCCAGTTCTTATGTTCCCATATCTCAATGTGCCTGAGAAAGATCAATCAGAGCACAGCATTTGTGTTTGGGGAGAAAATGGGAGAGGAGAAATTTGCTTCACTCTACAATGAAGTGGCAATGCCAATGGAAAGGGTAAAAGGCACTGGATTCAAATTTACTGGTACGCTAAAAACCCATTCTCTTCATATAAATATATTTCGACTGGCAGAATCCAAAACGAAAAAACCACCTTGCTCCATTTGGAAATATCACCACTACCATTCGAAAAGTCAACTCTGTACACTCAAAACAGACACCTCTTAAATTTCACAAATTAATTATATACACCATATCACATAATATGTCAAATAGATCAGTAAATTAGGAATGGACACATTCTTTAAAAAGGAGATGTGTTTACGTTATATTAAGCCATAGAACGCATCACAGGAAGTTGTGTCCTTTTTTTGTTTTTGATGTTAGAAGGCTTCCACAGTCTCTTAGCAGGTTTGTGAAGAAATAAAGCTTCATATGGAATTTTGAATTATTCAGATTGGGATGACAGTGTGTAGATCATCAGAGCACAAAGCGCACTCAGGTTAGCTAATGCCAAGACAGAAACAAGGCAGAGTTGTCTGTACACTGGTACATCAGTTCTGATGAAGAGTCATACGGACTCGAAACATTAACTGTATTTCCCTCCGCAGATGCTGTCAGACCTGCTGAGTTTTTCCAACTATTTTTATTTTTGTCTGCACACTACACTGACAATCCCCTAGAAAAGCACCTACTTTTACTACTCCAGCAGCCTCTCAGGGTAAGTACTAAACTTGGGGCAAAGCTTCTCAGAACAAAAATTAAATCCCAATACCAGAAGGACAATCCATCATCACCACCACAACAGGGGGAACATAGCAGAACACTTCAAACATTAAAGTAAACATACAGTAGTACATGTAAATACTGCATAAGGAAATCAAGTAACTCTATGAAACCATGTGAGTGCAAACAATTGCAGGATGCAATTTCAGATGACATGCGTGTTACTACATGGTAGAACTCAAATTTCAGCCGGGTACAGGAAGGGCATCTTCACGTTACCACACACAGCTCTACACCTCACAATTTCAGAAGAGCTCTAAGTAGTGCATCTCACCTATCGACATGTCACAGTCTCAGAGATTCAGAACCAGCCAAGTGCTCTTTGTGCACATTAGTCAGGCTAATATTTCAGCCTCAATACACACTCAAAGGCTGCTGTTTCAGCTCCAGTAAGCACTCACTGGCTGCTTCTGCTGAATGTTATACATAAATAACACAGTGATTAATAGCACCTCAAATTGTACTTACTTTTCGAAAATAAAAGATCAGGCAAAATATCAAAACCTGGCTCCAATCTGGAGAAACAATTAGTTGAAATCAGGTTTTATAGAAATCCATTTCAGATGGTTATGTTAGGTTTCCTCTTGGGGCAGAACATTTACTGCTTGGATTTCCTATCACCTGCTTAAAGCAACCTACCTGTCTCAGGTCAGAAGGTGATGTAGGCTTTATGCCTTGCTGAAATTTAACAATTAGAGCCCCTTCAATCGGCCTGGCATACTCATTCAATCAGTCTAGCTTTTTAATAAGATGTCCATTAAGTACCCAGCAGCTTGCCAGAAGAATAGACAGTACTCCATTAACAGAGAAACATATCTGAATTCATTTCTATTTGATGCTCATTGAGGTCTCCAGGCCACACCATTGCCTGTTCCCAGGTCTCTCTCTTCCAGCTACCTGAATCTGTACAAGTTCAGATTTATCTTCCATTCCTGTAAAGCAGGGGTATCCAACCCATCCAACCCAATTCAGCCCATGAACTATGTGTCGAAGAAGCCCTCTCTCCATGAGCTAGCAATCAGGACCTTCCTCCAACTATGTTTTCCTGCTGGAAGTCAGGCCCAAGCAGGACATCCATTTGTCAGTTTGGCCCCCATGGTAAGCACCTTCCAATTTCCTGGGCAGGAGCGAATTTCACAATCAGGATAGGCTGAGAGCAGCATCCCCTGATGCCAACCATTACTGAAAATCAGGGAAATGAAAATACTTGGGAGGGACATGTGACTATTGGGAATCTTGGCATTCCCAATAAACCACAGCGATGTCTGGAGCATGAGATGCTTCCCGCAGAATTGGCATGAGCCTCAATGGCAGAAATAAGGACAAAGAGGGACCAAGTTCAGGTTATGGAGGAGCAGAGGTTTAACATAATGTGGTATGTGGCTATTATGCAAGAAGGTAACAACACTGGCACATTCTCTTAGGCTGCTGAGTTTGTTGATCTTGCCCATCTTGCTCTTCCTCATCTGCAGACAGAAGGGTCAATCCAACACAAATAGTCACACTGTGCAGCATGCTATGCTTTGCAGGTCAGTACAGATGCGCTCGCCCCAGACCAACCCAGATACCTGAGGCATCTCCTCCATTAGGATTCCTCTTGCACCATGCTTTATTACTTACAAACATTCAAACATACATATGAACAAGGAGCAGGAGTAGGCCATTTGGCCTCTTGAGCTGCCCCGCCATTCATTACGATCATGGCTGATCTCATTTCGGCCTCAACTCCAATTTCCCGCCCTCTCTCCATAACCTTTCAACTCATTACTAATTAAAAATCTGTCTATCTCTTCCTTAAATTTATTCAGCGTCCTGGCATCCACTGCACTCTGAGGTAGGGAATTCCACAGATTCACGGCCCTTTGAGAAAAGTAATTCCTCCTCATCTCTGATTTAAATCCACCCCCCTCCCCTTAGCCTAAAACTATGGCCTGGACTGGCCTTTAAGACTCAAAATAATCTGCCTTGTCCCACCTGAACAAGGCATTTGTTACCTGCTGAATACAGTGGTGCACCGCAGACTGACTTATGTGGTTTATGTCCCCACAACCCCCAGTACCAGGCTAGAAAGATCAGATGGCATTCAAAATTGGATGATGTTGTAATTTTTACTCACTGACAGAGCTGTACCCCTGGTTAAAATGGGCAGCAATTCAGCAGCTTGTACATCTCAGTTATTGTTTTAGATAGCCTTGCAGATAAAGTAAGATCATCTAGGTGATACAATAATTGTAACTTCAACTTCAAGAAAAAAAAGTCTGAATTGAGAGATTTACCAGCATAGTTTCCAACCTACATAGACACTAATGTGTGTCTGTGTGCCTAAGAGTCTACGGTACTGGGAAAGTTTGACTTCCATCCACTCCTATTCCTGACTGGCACATTCTCGTCCTTTTAGCAGACTAACAAGGAAATAATATTCCAGGTTTCAATTCCTCCACAAGTCAAAATGTTTATAAATACACAATATAGTTGCAGCATATTGCATCCAACAGTCAACTTTCCACAATGTCTTCCCTCTTCTAAGGCACTGTACTAAGAGCATACTAAGTACAAACTCAGAACCTAGGGGTATATGTGCACAAATCGTCAAAAAGGTGAACAGGGCAGACTGAGAAAGTGGGTAATAAGAAATCCGAGATCCTGCGCTATTTATCAATAGGAGCATAGAGTACAGAAGCTGGTGAAACTTTATAAAACACTGCTTCAACCTCAAGTGGAGTACTGTATCCAATTCTGGGCACCACAATTTAAAAAGTGTAAAGGCTCTGGAGAGGGTGCAGAAACAACTTATCAGATTGGTTCCAGGGTCGAGGAACTTCAGTTACGTAGACAGACTGGAGAAACTGCGAATGCTCTCCAAAAAGAAAGTTGAGGGGAAATTTGATACGAGATTTGATAGAAGTTTTCAAAATCATGAGGGGTCTGGACAGAGTAGATAGGGAGAAACTGTTCCCATTGGCAGAAGGGTTGAGAACCAGAGGGCACTGACTTAAGGTAATTGGCAAAAGAGACATGAAAAAAAACCTTTATCACACAGCAAGTGGTAAAGGTCTGGAATGCACTGCCTGAGAAAGTGGTAGAGACAGGGTCAATCGAGTGGTTAGGATCTGGAATGCACTGTCTGAGAGTGTGGTGGAGACAGGGTCAGTCGAGTGGTTAGGATCTGGAATGCACTGTCTGAGAGTGTGGTGGAGACAGGGTCAATCGAGTGGTTAGGATCTGGAATGCACTGTCTGAGAGTGTGGTGGAGACAGGGTCAATCGACTGGTTAGGATCTGGAATGCACTGCCTGAGAGTGTGGGGGAGACACGGTCAATCGACTGGTTAGGATCTGGAATGCACTGCCTGAGAGTGTGGAGGGGACAGGGTCAATCGAGTGGTTAGGATCTGGAATGCACTGTCTGAGAGTGTGGTGGAGACAGTGTTAATCAAGTGGTTAGGGTCTGGAATGCACTGCTTGAGAGTGATGGAGACAGGGTCAATCGACAGGTTAGGATCTGGAATGCTCTACCTGAGAGTGTGCTGGAGACAGGGTCAATCGAGTGGTTAGGATCTGGAATGCACTGTCTGAGAGTGTGGTGGAGACAGGGTCAATCGAGTGGTTAGGATCTGGAATGCAATGTCTGAGAGTGTGGTGGAGACAGTGTTAATCAAGTGGTTAGGGTCTGGAATGCACTGCCTGAGAGTGGTGGAGACAGGGTCAATCGACAGGTTAGGATCTGGAATGCTCTACCTGAGAGTGTGCTGGAGACAGGGTCAATCGAGTGGTTAGGATCTGGAATGCACTGCCTGAGAGTGTGGTAGAGACAGGGTCAATCAAAAGGTTAGGATCTGGAATGCTCTACCTGAGTGTGAGGTGGAGACAGGGTCCATCGAGTGGTTAGGATCTGGAATGCACTGTCTGAGAGTGTGGTGGAGACAGGGCCAATCGAGTGGTTAGGTCCTGGAATGCGCTGTCTGAGAATATGGTGGAGACAGGGGCAATCGAGTGGTTAGGATCTGGAATGCACTGTCTGAGAGTGTGGTGGAGACAGGGTCAATCGAGTGGTTAGGATCTGGAATGCACTGTCTGAGAGTGTGGGGGAGACAGGGTCAATCGAGTGGTTAGGATCTGGAATGCACTGTCTGAGAGTGTGGTGGAGACAGGGTCAATCGAGTGGTTAGGATCTGGAATGCACTGTCTGAGAGTGTGGGGGAGACAGGGTCAATCGAGTGGTTAGGATCTGGAATGCACTGTCTGAGAGTGTGGTGGAGACAGGGTCAATCGAGTGGTTAGGATCTGGAATGCACTGTCTGAGAGTGTAGTGGAGGCAAGGTCAATTGAAGCTTTCAAAAGGATATTGGATAATTATTTGAAGCGAAAAAATTTGCAGGGCTACGAGGAAACAGTAGCTGAGTGGAACTAGGTGAATCAGTCTTGCAGAGAGCTGGCATGGACACGATGGACTGAATGGATCCCTTCTGTGTCGTAACTATTTTATGATTTTTCTAAGATTCTATGAATGCCTTTCTCTGGCAATAGCCATGGTGGTCCTACATGGAAAGTTTGGATAATCAAAACTGGTTTCGCAGTAGATAGTATACCAACTGGAAGTGACCGCAAAAGAGGGACTTGTATGGGAAATAAAAATATCACATTCAAGGATTAAAGTCATTCTTCCTGGATTGAGGTTGAAACACGTTGCTGAGTACAGGGGGCATGCATGATGCAGCAGCACCTGCTAACAGAGGGATTCTGAAATAACAGTGACATCTCTCATCTGATGAAGACAGAAATTCACAGAAAAAATTCCTACTGCAATCTTCCTTGCTGTTCTTATAAGACAGTATAGCAAAAGCTGACCTCAGAGGCTGCAAATAACAGTCCAGTCTGCTCAAACCCAGAGTTGAAGGATACTCCTGACATTGAAATATCAGGTATGAAAGTATATAAAGTGTAATCTTCACTCATAGTGTAATTAATCTGCATTTCATTACCTTTAATAAGTTGCCATTTGAATGTAATACCTCAACGTAAATATTTAAAATGGATGAGATATTCTCATAGCATGTTTAATAATTCAGTGATAAAAACAGAAAATGCTGGAAGTACTCAGCAGATCTGGCAGCAACTGCCGAGAAAGAAACAGAGTTAATGTTTCTCACACATGACTTCTTCAGTACTGAAGGAGGGTAAAAATGTGATGGGTTTTATGCTTTCAAAAGATGGGTAGGAGAGGAAGAACAAAAGGGAAGGTCTGGGACAGGGTAGAGGGCGGGAGTGATTAAATGACAAAGATGTCATGGAACAAAAGGCAAAGTTCAGCCAACTCCAGCGTGATGCCATCACTAAACTCATCTTCACTCCCTGCCCCCCCCCCCGTCAGCATTCCGTAGGGACCATTCCCTCCGGGACACCTTGGTCCACTCCTCCACCACCCCCCAACACCCCATCATTCACTTTCCAAGGCACCTTCCCATGCAATCGCAGAAGGTGCAACAACTGCCCCTTTACCTCCTCCCTCCTCACCGTCCAAGGGCCCAAACATAGTGCTTCACTTGCACCTCCTTCGATTTAGGCTACTGCATTGGCTGCTCCCAATGCGGCCACACCTACATTGAGGAGCTCAAATGCAGGCTGGGTGACCGCTTTGTGGAACACCTTTGCTCAGTCCACAAGCATGATCCAGACCTCCCTGTCGCTTGCCATTTATACACCCCATCCTGCTCTCAGGCCCACATGTCCATCGTTGGCCTGTTGCTATGTTCCAGTGAAGCCCAACGCAAACTGGAGGAACAGCACCTCATCTTCCGACTAGGCACCTTACAGCCTTCCGGACTGAACACTGACTTCAACAATTTGAGACCGTGAGCTCTCTCCTCCATCTTCACCGTTTTTTGAAATTTTATTTTTTTATTTGTACTTTTATTTACTAATCTTTATTCATTGTTTTATCCCCTTTTCTATCACTTTTCCCCACCACTGCCCCCTCCCCCAACCCACCCCCACCCCACCCCACCCCCAAAAGGGATAGTTACTTGTTCCAGGTTGTTCTTTCAGAGTGCTGGCCCTTGTTCTGCAATTCACATATTCTGCTTTCTTACCTTTATTCCACTATCAGCACATTCTTTAGCCATTAACACTCCCCTTGTCTTGTGTCCATGGCATCTTTGTCAAATCTCTCCTTAGTTCCTACCTATCCCTGAAATTCTATCTTGTTCCACCTGTCTTGTTTTTTTTAATTCATTCCCGGGATGTGGGCTTTGCTGGCTGGACCAGCATTTATTGCCCATCCCTAATTGCCCTTGAGAAGGTGATGGTGAGCTACCTGCTTGAACTGTTACAGACCATGTGATGTAGGTACACCCACAGTGCTGTTAGGGAGGGAGTTCCAAATTTTGACCCAGCGACAGTAAAGGAACAGTGATATATTTCCAAATCAGGATGGTGAGTGACTTGGAGGGGACCTATCTCCCTCCCATCGATCTGCTGTCCTTGTCCGTCGAGATGGTAGTGGTCGTGAGTTTGGAAGGTGCTGTCTAAGGAGCCTTGGTGAATTCCTGCAGTGCCTCTTGTAGATGGTGCACACTGTTCCAGTACAGCTACAACACTGGCATCTGGACAAAGGAGCTGAACTCCCAAGTTAAGGTGAGAGTGACTGCCCTTGACATCAAGGCAGCATTTGACCGAGTGTGGCATCAAGGAGCCCTAGTAAAACTGGGGTCAATGGGAATCAGGGGCAAAGCTGGTTGAAGTCATACCTAGCACAAAGGAAGATGGTTGTGGTTGTTGGAGGTCAGTCATCTCAGCTCCAGGACATCACTGCAGGAGTTCCTCAGGGTAGTGTCCTCAGCCCAACCATCTTCAGCTGCTTCATCAATGGTCTTCTTTCCATCATAAGGTCAGAAGTGGGGATGTTCGCTGATGATTATACAGTGTGCAGCACCATTCACGAATCCTCCGATACTGAAGCAGTCCATGTCAGGCAATGACCATCTCCAACAAGAGAGAATCTAACCATCTCCCCTTGAAGTTCAATGCATTCCCATCACTGAATCCCCCACTATCAACATCCTGGGGATTACCATTGACCAGAAACTGAACTGGACAAGCTATATAAATACTGTGGCTATAAGAGCAGGTCAGAGGCTAGGAATCATGCGATGAGTGACTCACCTCCTGACTCCCCAAAGCCTGTCCACGATCTACAAGGCACAAGTCAGGAATGTATTGGAATACTCTCCACTTGCCTGGATGAGAGCAGCTCCTAAAACACCGAAGAAGCTTGATTGGCACTACATCCACAAACATTCACTCCCTCCACCACCGATGCACAGCAGCAGCACTGTGTACCATCTACAAGATGCACTGCAGGAACTCACCAAGGCTCCTTAGACAGCACCTTCCAAACCCATGACCGCTACCATCTAGAAGGACAAGGGCAGCAGATGCATGGGAACAACACCAGCTGGAAGTTCCCCTCCAAGTCACTCAACATGCTGACTTGGAAATATATCATTGTTCCTTCACTGTCCCTGGGTCAAAGTTCTGGAACTCCCTCCCTAACAGCACTGTGGATGTACCTACAGCACATGGACTGTAGCAGTTGAAGAAGACAGCTCACCACCACCTTCTCAAGGGCAACTAGGGATGGGCAATAAATGTTGGCCCAGCCAGCGACACCCACATCCTGTGAATGAATACAAAAATAAAATCAACTCAGCAATGTGGAAAATAGCTCAGATACGTCCTGTACACAAAAAGCAGGACGAATCCAAACCGGCCAATTACCGCCCCAACAATCATCTGTCAATCATCAGTAGATGGAGGGGGTCATCAACAGTGCTATCAAACGGCACCTACTCAGCAATAACCTGCTCACTGACATTCTGTTTGGGTTACACCAGGGACATTCAGCTTCTGACCTCATTACAGTCTTGGTTCAAAAATGGACAAAAGAGCTGAACTCCAGATGTGAGGTGAGGGGGACTCTCCTTGACATTAAGGCAGCATTTGACCGAGTGTGGCATCAAGGAGCCCCAGCAAAACTGGAGTCAATGGGAATCGGGGAAAACTCATCACTGGTTGGAGTCATACCTAGCACAAAGGAAGATGGCTGTGGTTGTTGGAGGTCAGTCATCTCAGCTCCAGGACATCACTGCAGGAGTTCCTCAGAGTAAAGCTGTAGGCCCAGCCATCTTCAGATGCTTCATCAATGACCCTCCTTCTATCATAAGGTCAGAAGTGGGGATGTTCACTGATGAGTCCACAATGTTCAGACCATAAGACGGAGGAGCAGAAGTAGGCCATTCAGCCCACTGAATCTGTTCCGCTTTTCTATAAGATCATGGCTGATCTGATAATACTCAAATCCACTTTCCTGCCTTTTCCCTGTAACCCTTAAATCCTTTACTGATTAAAAATCTGTCTATGTCAGCCTTGAATATACTTAATGACCCAGCCTCTACAGCCCTCTGCAGTAAAGAATTCCACAGATTGACTTCCCTCTGAGAGAAGAAATCCCTCCCCATTTCTGTTTTAAATGGGCACCCCCTTACTCTGAGATTATGCTCCCTGGTCCTAGACTCTCCCACAAGGGGAAACAACCTCTCAGCATCTACCCTGTCAAGCCTCCTAAGAATATTATATGTTTCAATAAGGTCGTCTCTCATTCTCCTAAACTCCAATGAGTACAGACCCAACCTACTCAACCTCTCCTCATAAGAAAATCCCTCCATCCCTGGGGTCAACCTAGTGAACCTTCTCTGGACTGCCTCCAATGCCAGTATATCTTTCCTTAGATAAGGGGACCCAAATTGTTCACAGTATTCTAGGTGTGGTCTAACTAGTGCCTTGTATAGCTTTAGCAATACTTTCTTATTTTTATACTCCATTCCCTTTGAAATAAAGGCCAACATTCCATGAGCCTTACCTATTACCGGCTGAACTTGTATGTTAGCTTTTTGGGATTCATGCATGAGGACTCCCAAATGCCTCTGTGCTGCAGCTTTCTGCAGTCTTTCTCCATTTAAATAATATTCAGCTCCTCTATTCTTCCTGCCAAAGTGTATAACCTCACACTTTCCCACACTATATTCCATCTGCCACGTTTTTTTCCCACTCACGTAACCTGTCTATATCCCCCTGTAGACCCTTGTGTCACCCTCACCACTTGCCTTCCCACCTATTTTTGTATCATCTGCAAACTTGGCGATAGTACATTCATTTCCCTCGTCCAAGTCATTAATATATATTGTAAATAATTGTGGCCCCAGCACTGATCCCTGTGGCGCTCCACTAGTTACAGGTTGCCATCCTGAAAACACCCTCCTTATCCCAACTCTCTGTCCTCTATTAGTTAGCCAGTCCTCTATCCATACTAATATACTAAACCCAACACCATGGGCTCTTATCTTATTAAGTGGCCTTATGTGTGCTATCTTATCAAACACCTTTTTGAAATCCAAATATATTACATCAACTGGTTCCCTTTTATCTATCCTGCTTGTTACCTCCTCAAAGAATTCTAATAAATTTGTCAGACATGATTTCTCCTTCATGAAGCCAGGCTGACTCTGCTTGGTTAGATTATGCATTC
This sequence comes from Isurus oxyrinchus, assembly GCA_026770705.1. Lineage (NCBI taxonomy): Eukaryota > Metazoa > Chordata > Chondrichthyes > Lamniformes > Lamnidae > Isurus > Isurus oxyrinchus. The sequence goes on along the minus strand of JANJGN010000006.1, from coordinate 191,321,469 downwards.
GGGGGGGGGGGGGGGGGTGGGGGCAAGGGCAGTGGCAGAGTGGTATTATCACTGGACTAGTATTCCAGAGACCAAGGGTAATCCTCTGGGGACCTAGATTCAAATCTCACCAAGGCAGATGGTGAAATTTGAGTCCAACAGAAATCAAGAGTTAAAAGTCTGATAATGACCACAAAACCATTGCAGATTGTCATAAAAAACCATCTGGCTCACTAATGTCCTTTAGGAAAGGAAATCTGCCATCCTTTCCTGGTCTGGCCTGCATGTAACTCTGTTGGCCTAGCCAGTGATGCCAACATCCCATGAACAAATAAAATAAAAATTTCTAATCCTCTGCTTTTACATCCTTTATAATAAACTCTAACATTTTCCCAATGACAGAAGTTAGGCTAACTGGCCCATAGTTACCTGTTTTTTGTCTGCCTCCCTTTTTGAATAAGGGTGAATACATTGACAGTTTTCCAATCCTCTGGGACTTTTCCAGAACCTAAGGATTTTTGGAAGATTACTACCAGTGCATCCACTGTCTCTGTAGCTACTTCCTTTACTATCCTAGGATGCAACCCATCATGTCCAGGTGACTTATCGGCCTTTAGCCCCATTAGTTTCCCTAGTACTTTTCCTTTAGTGATAGTTATTGTATTTATTTCCTCCCCCCAATTTTGCCCTATGATTATTTAGTATTTTTGGAATGCTATTAGTGTCTTCTACCGTGAAGACTGATGCAAAGTATTTATTCAGCTACTCTGCCATTTCCTGGTTCCCCATTATTATTTCCCCAGTCTCATTCTCCAAGGGACCTATGTCCACTTTGGCCTCTCCCTTCCTTTTTATATATTTAAAGAAGCTGTTACTGTCCGTTTTTACATTACTTGCTCGTTTACCCTCAAAGTTTATTTTCTCCCTCTTTATTATTTTTTTGGTCAACTTCTGTTGGTTTTTAAAACTTTCCCAATCCTCTGGCTTACCGCTGATCTTTATTGTATGTTTTCTCTTTCACTTTGATACTATCCTTAACTTCCTTGGTTAACCATGGTTGGTTTACCCCCTTCCTACAATCCTTCTCCCTCACTGGGATATATCTTTGTTGTGAGTCATGAACTATTTTCTTAAATGTCTGCCAATGTTCATCAATCATCTTATCTGCGAAACTCTTTTCCCAGTCCACTCCAGCCAACTCTGCCCTCATTCCTTTGCAATTACCCTTATTTAAGTTTAGCACAGATGTTTACAAACTAAGTTTCTCACTCTCAAACGGAATGCACCATTCGCAACTCCTCAGATACTGAAACAGCCCATGTCCAAATGCAGCAAGACCTGGACAATATCCAGGCTTGGAATGACAAATGGCAAGTAACATTCACGCCACACAAGTGTCAGGCAATGACCATCTCCAACAAGAGAGAATCTAACCATCGCCCCTTGACATTCATGGCATTACCATCACTGAATCCCCCACTATCAACATCCTGGGTGTTACCATTGACCAGAAACTGAACTGGACCAGCCATATAAATACTGTGGCTACAAGAGCAGGTCAGAGGCTAGGAATCCTGTGACGAGTAACTCACCTCCTGACTCCCCAAAGCCTGTCCACATTCTACAAGGCACAAGTCAGGAGTGTGACGGAATACTCTCCACATGCCTGGGTGGGGTGCAGCTCCCACAACACTCAAGAGATTTGACACCATCCAGGACAAAGTAGCCCCCATCCACAAACATTCACTCCCTCCACCACTGACACACAGTAGCAGCAGCACGTACCATCTACAAGATGCACTGCAGAAACTCTCCAAGACTCCTAAGACAGCACCTTCCAAACCCATGACCGCTACCATCTAGAAGGACAAGGGCAGCAGAAAGATGGGAACACCACCACCTGGAAGTTCCCCTCCAAGTCACTCACCATTCCGTTCCTGGAAATATATCGCTGTTCCTTCACTGTCATTGAGTCAAAATCCTGGAACTCCCTCCCTGATAGCACAGTGAGTGTATCTACACTACATGGATTGCAGCGGTTCAAGAAGGCAGCTCACCACCACCTTCTCAAGGGCAACTAGGGATGGGCAATAAATGCTGGGCCCAGCCAGTGAAGCCCACATCCTATGAATGCAGAAAAAAAAGGTGCTGTCGAACCTGATGCATATTTCTAGCACTTTGTTTTTATTTCAGATTTCCAGAAGCCACAATATTATGCTTTTATTTTAATAATTCAGTTTTCTATTAAGAGATCAATATTACAACTGTCAAATTGGCTCGCACACCAGTACTTTAAAATGGAGCTGTGTGACATTTGAATGCTTTTGATGACTGATACAGAAGTGCAATGGGACACTGATCAATAAAAGTACAGTTCGGTTTTCTCTATGAAATCTAGGGGCACTAGCATGGTCTACAGTGTTGCAAACTATTAAAGCAGAAGAATCAAAGAGAAGACTAGAAAGATCAGATAGCAAAGCGGTACATCATAAACCCTGAGCATTTATGGCTCAGTTAGGAACACTCCCACATCTGAGTCTGAAGGTTGTGGGATCAAGCTCTACACAGAATGATATGGGACTGAAGGAGGCCGTTCAGCCCATCATGCCATTCTAGGACCTGAACAAAGAAACTAGGCTAAAGCCGTATTGCAGTACCGCAGGACACTTTGACTGTGTTCAGTGAGATGTTTAAATTCCATAATGCTGCTTTGAAAAAGAGCTGGGAGCTCTCCAGATGTTCAAGCCAACATCCTCGCGTGGCTGTGTGGGACAGAATCATTTGGAGTAGTAAGAAGATCATAAAAAGAATGAAGAATGAATTAGAAAACCTATGTAACTATGTCATTCCATTTGCTGTCACCATTTTCATTCTATTGTTTTAATTGCAGAGAATTCTTTAATACTAAAAGAGATGCTGGGGATGGGGGATTGAGGAAACATCCATCATTAGGAACCTTACTGTTTCAGTGACATCGCTAGAAGGCAGAAGCCAGAAAGGATTGTAAAATAAAGGTTTAACTTAAATAAAATCAAAGCCCAAACCATAACCAATTCCTGGATTCAGCAGAAAAGCTGATCATTCATAGCTATTGGTTCTCTCAACACAATAAAAGCTACTCTCACAAAGGTTACTTTACATTACTATTTTGCACTCCAAACATGCCGTGCTTCTGGGCCACAATCACAGTCAGACAACCTGCTCTGTGCCAGCTGGCTGCCTCCCTTGCCTCTTCTCTGCTGGGAACACCACACCTCCTTTCCCTGACAGCCTGGATAGTCATGTCCTTTTGTTAAGCACTCCACTGCAGGTCACAGCATGTCTTGCACATTATTTCATTAAACATATTGTCATGACTTCAGTCAAGCTTGCTTCGAAACAGCTGATGCCCGGCTCTTAAGCAAAAATTTTGTTGATATTAAGATTCTTAATGTGGTTATTATTGAAGTGCCAAACACAACAGGATCCTTAAATATGTACTAAAATGCTTCAATATGCTACATCTGGTTAGGGTCAAGAAATGCTACTAGTCCCTGTTTGGCGTTGTACCCTGTAGTCATACAGAATTTAGTTTGTTCTACCACATCTTATCTTCCACCACATTCATTGGTCAACAAATTTGCATATCTCCAAATCAAATCCATGTAGAATCCTCTCCAAGATCTCTCCTTTCAAACACATTGTTCATGTCTGCAGATGGTAACTTCCTCTGCCCAAGGCGCTACTGGATTTAAAATCACAGTGGTGGCATTCTTACCCCATTCTGGCTCACTGCCATGTTGCCTCGACAGGGTTCGTGGGTGTCTGAGGCACCAATCCCACTGCACGCAACGGGGGGTTCTATGATGAATTACAGGCCAGGGACTCACTGTGGACGTTCCAATCAGTAAAACCTGCCAAGCAAGAGAGGCCTAAAAATGTAAGTGTAAATATCTCCAGGTCCAGAGGAGGCCCGGGCCTACACTTGTGTTGGCAAGCTTGGCCTCCAGGCTGCCTGATTATCGTTGACCTTGATCCAGTGCACTGTTTGGGATGTTGCAGCTTGCTGATGGACGTCACCGAGGTCTGGCCCACTGCAACTATGAGGCAGTCAGCCCAAATGTTCCATCACTCCTGCACAGCAGTTAAAATTACCCTTTCAAAGTGGCAGAACTGTATGTCGGCCGTGGCCAGATTTTCATCGCTGGTTGGACTAGAGTTTATTGCCCATCCCTAGTTGCCCTTGAGAAGGTGGTGGTGAGCTGCCTTCTTGAACCGCTGCAGTCCATGTGGTGTAGGTACACCCACAGTGCTGTTAGGGAGGGAGTTCCAGGATTTTGACCCAGCAACAGTGAAGGAACGGTGATATATTTCCAAGTCAGGATGGTGAGTGACTTGGAGGGGAACTTCCAGGTGGTGGTGTTCCCATCTATCTGCTGCCCTTGTCTTTCTAGATGGTGGAGGTTGTGGATTTGGAAGGTGCTGCCTAAGGGGGCTTGGTGAATTCCTGCAATGCACCTTGTAGATGGTAGACACTGCTGCCACTGTGCATCGGTGGTGAAGGGAGTGAATGGTTGTGGATGTGGTGCCAGTCAAGTGGACTGCTTTGTCCTGGATGATGTTGAGCTTCTTGAGTGTTGTTGGAGCTGCACTCATCCAGGCAAGTGGAAAGTATTCCATCACACTCCTGACTTGTGCCTTGTAGATGGTGGACCAGCACTGGGGAGTCAGGAGGTGAGTTACTCACCGCAGGATTCCTAGGCCCTCACCTGGCCTGTCCAACCTTTCCTCATAAGCCAACCGGCTCACTCCAGATAGTAATCTAGTAAGCCTCCTCTGAACCGCCTCTAACGCAGTTACATCTTTCCTGCACACAATATTCGAGATGTGGTCTCACCAATGCCCTGAATGACTGAAGCATAGCATCTTTACTTTTATGTTCAATCTGTCTCGTAATAAAGGACAACATTCCATTAATCTTCTTAATTATACGCTGTGCCTGCATACTAACTTTTTGCGACTCATGCATGAGAACACCTAGAAATGGATTCTGCAATCATTCTCCGTTTAAGTAATACTCTGCTTTTTTGTTCTTCCTGCCAAAGTGAACAACTTCACATTTTCCCACATTAAACTCCATCTGCCAGATTTTGCCCATCACTTAATCCATCTGCTACCTCCTCATATACTCTTCACAACATACTTTCCTACCTATCTTTGCGTTATCTACAAATTTAGCCACCATGTCTTCACTCCCCTCATCTAAGTCATTGATGTAAAGTGTAAAAAGCTGAGGCCTCAGCACAGACCCCGGCGGGACTCCACTCGTCACATCCTGCCAATCAGACTAAGACCCATTTTCTGCCAGCCAGCCAATCTTCTATCCATGCTAATATGTTACCCAATACACCATGTGCTTTTATTTCCTACAATAACCTATGATTTGGCACCTTATCAAATGCTTTCTGGAAATCCAAGTACAGCACGCCTACCCTTTAAGGCTCCCCTTTATCCACTGCACGTGTTACTCCAATAAGTTGGTTAAACATGATATCCCTTTCACAAAACCATGTTGACTCTTCCCAATTACCTGGAGTTTCTCTAAGTGCCCAGCCTTTTTAATGATTGATTCTAATACCTTCCCCATGACAGATGTCAAGTTAACTGGCCTATAGTTCCCTCCCTTCTTGAATAGAGGGGTTATATTTGCTACTTTCCAGTGTGATGGAACCTTTCCAGGATCTAGGGAATTTTGGAAAATTAACACCAACACCAACATATCTATTACCTCATTAGCCCTGGAGACTTGTCAGCCAGCAGCTCCATCAGTTTTTCAGTACCACTTCCCTAGTGATTTTAATGTCACCAAGTTCCTCTCTCTCTTCCACCTCCTGATTTACAGCTATTACTGGAAGGCTTTTTATATCCTCTATAATGAAGACAGAAGCAAAATATTTGTAATTTCATCCGCCATTCCCTTATTATCTATTATTAACTTCCTATTCTCACTCTCTACAGGACCAACACTCATTTTACTTACTCTTTTCCTTTTTAAATACCTGTAGAAATTCTTGCTATCTGTTTTTACATTTCTAGCTAGCTTCCTTTCATACTCTAATTTCTTTCTCTTGATTAACCTTTTAATCATTCTCTGGCCTTCTTTATATTCTGACCAATCTTCTGACCTGCCACTCATCTTTGTGCAGTTATAAGATTTTTCTTTAAGTTTGATGCTCTCCCTAACTTCTTTAGTTAACCATGGTTGGTGGGCCCTCCCTTCATAATTTTTCTTTATAGTAGGACTATACTTATTCTCAATACTCTGGAATATCCCCTTAAATGTCTGCCACTGCTTCTCTATTGATCTATTCCCTAGCGTAGTATCCCAGTTCACTTCAGCCAGCTCAGCTTTCATGCCCCCATAGTTGCCCTTATTTAAGTTTAAAATACTAGTCTTAGACCCACTCTTCTCCCTTTCAAACTGGATGTAAAATTCAATCATACTGTGGCTGCTGCTACCTAAGGGTGCCTTCGCTCTGAGATCATTAATTAATTCTGTCACATTACGAAATACCAAATCTAATATAACCTGCTCTCTGGTTGGTTCCAGAACATGCTGATCTAAGAAACTCTCTCAAAAGCATTCTATGAGCTCCTCATCCAAGCTATTACTTGATTAACAGTGCTACCACTCCACCTTTATCTAGCTTCCTGTTCTTCTTGAAGGTCATATACCTATCAATATTCGGGACCCAATCCTCGTCATCTTGCAGCCATATCTCCGTAATGCCTATCAGATCATATTTACTTACTTCGATGTGCGCTATCGATTCATTTACTTTGTTATGAATGCTATGTGCGTTCAGATAGAGAGCCTTCAGTTTTGTCTCTTTGTTATCTTTGTAACATCTAGTCTTGATTCATTGTGCATTCTTAGGTTTTTTCTCTCTGTCCCTTCCAGCCATTCTCCGACCCTCATTTCCCAAATTACTATTTTTCTCTCTTACCTTGTCTCTGCTCTTTGATATACCACATCTTTCCACATTTGATTCCTTGCTCCCACTATTTAGTTTAAAACCCTCTCTACTTCCCTAACTACGTGGTTCGCAAGAACACCGGTCCCTGCAAGGTTCAGGTGCTGGCCATCCCTTCAGTACTGCTCCCACTGTCCCAAATATTGGTGCCAGTGCCCCAGAAGCTTCTCCCATTCCAGTCTTTGAGCCACATATTCATCTCTCTAATTTTGTGTACCCTGTGCCAATTTGCACGCGGCTCAGATAATAATCCAGAGATTATAACCTTTGAGGTTCTGCTTTTCAATTTAGTGCCTAGCTCCTCATTCTCTACGCAGAACATCTTTCCTGGTTCTGCCCATGTCTTTGCTACCTACATGGACCACGACAACTGGATTCTCCCGCTCCCACTGCAAGCTCCTCTCCTGTCCTGAGCAAATGTCCCGAACCCTGGCACCAGGCAGGCAGCACAGCCGTCTGGACTCACACTTTGCTGCTGAGAACAGTGTAAATCCCCCTTCCATCAACAACACCTTCCATCACTTTGCTGATGATTACAAGTTGATAGCTAGTAATTGACCAGTTTGGATTTGTCCTGCTCTTTCTGAACAGGACATGCCTGGGCAACTTTCCACATTGCTGGAGAGATGCCAGTCTGGAAGAGCTTAGCTAGGGCTGTGGCTAGTCTGGAGCATAATCCTTTAGTACTATTGCTGGAATATTGTCAGGGCCCATAGCCTTTGCAGTATCCAGTGATTTCAGTTGTTTCTTGGTGTCACATCGAGTGAATTGAATTGAAGAAGATTGGCATCAGGGATGCTGAGGACCTCAGGAGGAGGTTGAGATGGATCATTTCCTCAACACTTCTGGCTGAAGATTGTAGCAAATACTTCAGCCTTGTTTTTTGCACTGATGTACTGGTTCCCCCATCATTGAGGATAGGAGTATTTGTGCCGCCTCCTCCTCCAGTGAGTTGTTTAATCATCCACCTCCATTCATGACTGGATGTAGCAGGACCGTAGCGCGTAGATCTGATCCGTTGATTGTGGAATCGCTTAGCTCTGTCTATTACTTGTTGCTTCTGCTGTTTGGCACACAAGCAGTCATGTGTTGTAGCTTCACTAGGCTGACACCTCATTTTTAGGTATGACTAGTGCTGTTCCTGGCATGCCCTCCTGCACTCTTCATTGAACCTATACCAGATGGACTGTAGCAGTTCATAAAGGTGATTCATCATCATCTTCTTGAGGGGTAATTAGGAATGGGCCAAAAATGCTGGCCTTGCCCATCAAATAATAAAAATCACCTAATGTACACAGAAAATTAAGATTGCCTTAAGTTTGGACAGTTTAGTAGTCTGCCACAAGGAGCAACACTCTCAAACACACAACTTTGCATAGTGCTGAAATAAATAAAGTTGTAAAATGAAAAGGAAATATTTGTCAGTGCTTTTCACAGCCATGGGACAAAATGTTTTACAGGCAATGAAGTACCCAAACTCCCAAAAATACTTCACTTTCATCTACTGACTCCTATTGAAAAATGACATGCTAGGGAGACTTTTTGAATCATTCACATAATTTAGCGTTTATTGCCCACTGCTATACAACTGCGGAGTTTGTTAGGCCATTTCAGAATGCAGCTGAGAGTCAATCACATCGCTTTGGGATTAGAGTCATATACAGGCCAGATCAGGTAAGGACAGCAGTTTCCCTAAAGGGAATTAGTGATGGTAGTTTCATGGTCACCATCACTGATCCTAGCTTTCAATTCCAGATTTATTAACTGAATTTAAGTTGCACCAGCTGCTGTGGTGGGATTTGAACTTGTGTCCCCAGGACATTAGCCTGGACCTCTGGATTACTAGTCCAGTGATATTACCTGTACACCAAATTACCAGACAGTAACAGAATCACTAGATTATCGTTGCTTTACACTTGACTGCTTGGGTGCAGTGACTATTGGATAATCTGGTGGATAGGAGCATGGGCCTGTGAAGGGTTTTTCTTCCATTTAAGACCTCTTTTTATGTGAGCATAGAGTTGGGCTTGGCAATAATTTCCTCCAAATGCTCTGGCAACACTCAATTGAATGGGCTCACACGTGATGAGCGGCCAGTTAGGTAGACAGCTATGACTGGTACTTGGGAAACCTCAGAGCAGCATTGATCAGCACTTCTCAGGAGAGAAGGGTAGGGGTTGGAGGGGAGTGGGGTTGGAGGGGACAGGGGGTGGTGGTGGTGGTGGTGGTGTGGGGGGTCGGGGGGGGGGGGGGGTGGTGTTGGGAGGAGGGGCAGTGCAGTGCTAGAACCGAAAGAAATCTATGAAAGGGTAAATGGAGGCGAATCCAAATTGTTGAGACAATTCTGTCGCACTTCACAACACAAAGTTATTTGGCAGCCACCTCACAATGTTTACACTGAGACAAAACATCAGCAAAAGGAAGATAAATCGTCTCATTAGTTTTCTAGCATAAGTGAGCAGAGATATTAATTCTAACATCATGGAACAGAGATGTTTACAGTTGGCCTCACTAAGAATAAATTGACATAAAACTTGGAACAACCTGCTCTGAGTTGGCAACCGTATATAACATCTGACACCTGATATCCATACCTGATATTTCGGTCTGAATTTTCACGCAGACAGAGAGGTTTTCTGTCTTAGCAAAAATGGTGGCACAGGTACGAATCTGGAAATCCTGCCCCTGAACGCAGGCCCTGCCATTTTCACAGGGGTGGGTTCTAAATTGCACATCTGTAGCAGTTAAAGTGCAGCTGCCTCAGACAGATCTGGTTTTGGCTAGTGGGATGTCCAAAACACAACTTTGCACCTTAAATCTGGCAGGAGAAGGTCTAAATCCACTGGACTTCTTTGGAGAGGTAGGGTGCCTTTTGGATATGGTCCCAAGACACCTTTGGGAGAGGTCAGATGCCCTTTGGGAGAGGTAAAGTGCCCTTTGAATTGTTAAAATTAGAAATGAATGTGCATAAAAAGTGCATAAACTCATGGGAATTGTTAAGTTCATTGGAACTGTTAAAGGAACTGTCAAGAAGTGTAAATCTCCTGCCATTTAAGTATTTGAAAAATAAACTGCAGTGTTAAAAATAAATAGTGCTTGTTATTTCACTATCTGTTGACATAAGCCTGAAGGCTGCTGTTATAGGGTTAGTGTTGCATGGCTGATTTCACAACATATTATCACAGCAAGGTGTCCCTCAGTTCACAGTTTGATTGACAGTTTCAAGTGGTTACAAACTCTTTGAAGTGGGGCTCTGCTTGTTTTTATAAGGGGCCAAAGGAAGTTAAATATAATGATTTTTATCAAGGTGTGTTTTTTTTTGAATTAGTGAATTTATCAGTGGACACTTAAGAACCTTATTTAACCTAAACATGGCTTGAGATCAACCCATGGTAGATAATGGGAGAGTTAGCCTGGTAGGATTAAAGGGTGGTGGATGGGGGGGGCGGGGGGGGTGGGTGCGGCATGAGTTCACACTAAGTTGACAAAGGGGCTATAAAGGGGCATGGGGGTGTGGGGGGGCATAAATTGGCATGGAGGGTATGAAGGGCCATGGAGTGTGGGTGGAGGGTATAGGTTATGAAGGATGTGAGGGGACACGGGGGGTTGGTTGGGGGCATAGGTTGGCATGGATGGGGCATAGTGAGTGTGTGGGTGGGAGGTGAGGCTGTGAGGGATGAGGGCTGGAGAGCACCAAGGCTCGTCTTTTGTCCATCCCACCCAACACACCCGGCAGCCCCTGAACTCTTTCCGATACTCACCCGCCACAACTCCCATTTTCAGGGCACTTTTTCCCGGATTGGATTTGCGGGGCCAGGAATTGTCCCAACTCCACTCTCCCAACCTAGGAGCAATAATTCAGGCCATACCTACTGTATGGTAATCAGGTATACAAACATCTGAATTAGCAATAGTAGGCCATTTAGTCTCTCAAGCTTGCTCCACAATTTGATAAAATCATGGCTAAACTGATTATAGCCTCAACTCTACTTTCCTGTTTACCCTCTATACCCTTTGAGTCCCTGGTCAATCAAGAATCTAACTCAGCCTTAAAAATGTTCCATGACCCTGCGCCACTGTGCTCTGAGAAAGAATTCCACAGACTAACGAACGTTAGAGAAAAGAATTCTCATCTTCATCTTAAATGGGGGGGGGGGGGGCCCTTATTTTAAATTGTGTCCCCTAGTTCTAACCCCTCTCATAAAAGGAAATATTCTCTCAGCATCCACCCTACCAAGTTGCCTCAAGATCTTATATATTTCAATAAGATTTTCCCTCATTCCTCTAAACTCCCTGTACAACTGTAGCAAGACTTCCCTACTTTTATATTCCATTCCCCTTGCATTAAAGAACAACATTCCATTTGCCTACCTAATCACTCGCTGTACTTGCAGACTAACTTTTCCTGATTCATGTACCAGGACACCCAGATCCCTCCGTACCACAGAGTTCTGCAGCTCTCTCCATTTCAATAATATACTGCTTTTCTGTTCTTCCTGCCAAAGTGGATATTTTCTCACATTATACTCCATCTGCCAAATTTGTGCCCACTCACTTAACCTATCTATATCTCCCTGCAGACTCCTTATGCACTCTTCACAACATACTCTCCTACCTATCTTTGTGTCATCAGCAAATGGAGAACCATACATTTGGTCCCTTCATCCAAGTCATTGATATAGATTGTGCATAGCTGAGGCCCCAGCTCTGATCCCTGTGACACCCCATTAGTTACAGCTTGCCAACCTGAAAATAACCCATTTATCCCTGCTCTCTGCTCCTTGTTAGCTAACCAATCCTCTAGCTATGCTAATATGTTACCCCACTGCATCATTAACTCTTATTTTGTGTAGATAACTTTAATGTGGCACCTCATCAAATGCCTTTTGGAAATCCAAATGTATCACATCCACAGGTTCCCCTTCCTCAAAGAACTCCAATGAATTAGTCAAACATCATTTCCTTTTCACACAACCATGCTGGCTCTGCTTGATTGCACTGAGATTTTCTAAGTGCCTACTATAACTTCCTTAATAATAGATTCTAGCATTTTCCCAATGACTGATTTTAGCTAACTAGCTTCTAGCTTCCTGCTTTCTGTCTCCCTCCTTTCTTGAATACAGGAGCTACATTTGCTATTTCCAACCTGATGGGATCTTGCCAGAATCTAGGGAATTCTGGAAAATTACAACCAATGCATCTACAATCACAACAATCACTTCTTTTAGGACCCTAGGATGAAGTCCATCAAGTCGTGGTAACCTGTCAACTTTTAGTTCTAATAGTTTTCTCAGTAGCCTTTCCTTGGTGATTGTAATTGTGTTAAGTTCCTTCCTCCCACACCAGCATGGAACTTTTATGGAAAAATCGTGTTTAACTAACTTGCTGGAGTTTTTTTAAGAGGTAACAGAGAGGATCAATGAGGGTAATACTGTTCATGTGGTGTACATGGGCTTCCAAAAGGCATTCAATACAGTGCCACACAACAGATTTGAGAGAAAAATTATAGCTCATGGAATAAAAGGGACAGTCGCAAAATGGACACAAAATTGGCTGAGTAACAGAAAACAGGCTAATGGTTAATGGATATTTTTCAAGCTGGAGGAAGGTTGGTCATGGAGTTCCCCAGGGGTCATTATTGGGACCCTTGCTTTTCCTGATATATATTAATAATCTAGATCTTGGTGTGCAGAGGGCAGTCTCAAAGTTTGCAGATGATGTGAAACTTGGAAGCATTGTAAACCGTCAGGAATACAGTGTAGAACTTCAAAAGGACAGACAAGTTGGTGGAGAGGGTAGATAGGTGGCAGATGAAGTTCAATGCAGAGAAATACAAGGTGATGCATTTTGGTAGCAAGAACATGGAGAGACAATATAAAATAAGGGGTACAACTCTAAAGGGTGTGCAGGTGCAGAGAGACCTGGGTATATATGTGCATAAGTCATTAAAGGTGGCAGGACAGCTGGAGTGAGCAGTTAATAAAGTATACAGTACCCTGGGCTTTATTAATAGGGGCAAAGAGTACAAGGGCAAAGAGAATATGCTGAACTTGTATAGGACACTGGTTAGACCTTAGCTGGAGTATTGTGTTTAGTTCTGGGCACCAAATTATAGGAAGGATGTAAATGCATTGGAGAGGTTGCAGAAGAGGTTTATAAAAATGGCTCCAGGGATGAGAAAATTCAATTATGAAGATAGACTGAAGAAGTTGGGACTGTTCTCCTTGGAGAGGAGAAGGCTAAGAGTGGATTTGATAAAGATGTGCAAAATCATGAGGGGTCTGGACACAGTAGGTAGGGAGAAACTCTTCCTGCTGATAAAAGGATAGGGAACGAGAGGGCCCAGATTTAAAGTGATTTGCAAAAAAAGCAATGTGAGAAAAAACTTTTTCACCCGAGTGATTCGCGTCTGGATGCACTGCCTGGAAGTGTGGTGGAGGCAGGTTCAATCCAGGCTTTCAGGAGCACATTAGATGATTATTTGAATAGAAAAAATGTGCAGTGTTATGGGGAAAAGGCAGGGACATGGCACTGAATCATAATGCTCATTTAGAGAGCTGGTGCAGACACAATGGGCTGAATGGCCTCCTTTTGCACTATAACATTCTGTGATTTCCTTTCAGCTCTTAATTTACAAGTATTTCTGAGATGTTATTTGTGTCTTCTACAGTTAAGACAGATAGAAAACGTCTGTTCCATGATTCCACCATTTCCTTATTTCCTGTTATTAATTCCCCAGGCTCTCTCTCTGGAGAACCAACTCGCACCTCAGTTACGTTTTTCCTTTTTAAATACTTGTAGAAACTCTTAATATCTGTTTTTATATATCAAGCTGGCTTTCTCTTATACGCTATTCTTTCCTCATTATTTTTTTAAGTCATTCTTTGCTGGTTTCTCAACTCTGTTCAATCTTCTTACCTACCATTAATCTTCACAGAATTGTAAGCTTTTTCTTTCAATTTGATACTATCCTTAACTTTTTTAGTTAGTCACAGATGATGCATCTTTCTTTCTTGCTGTATTATATTTTTGCTGAGAATTATGAAATATATCCTTAAATCTCACTGTATTATATTTTTGCTGAGAGTTATGAAATATTATCCTTAAGTGTCTGCCGCGGTATCTCTAATACCTACCCTTTCACCTAATTTCCCAGTTCATTTCAGCCAACTCTGTCTCCATACCCTTGTAATTACCTTTAACATCTGACTTTTTGTTTCAGCTCTTACATCCTCTTGATGGACTGTATCAACTTTTGAGGCAACAGCCCTTCAATTTTACTGGTACAACAAAGGGCAACAACATGTAAGGATGTTAGATTGGAGGTGCACAATATGTAATTCGTACCTCTGTAAATGAAAGCCTCTAAGTGTGAAATGACTAGGCTCCAGCTCCATCCTTCATCGTCAGGCTATCTGAATTCAAACACTGACCTCTGGCCTCTCACCTTCCACGCTGCATAAACTTCAGCTCATTCAAAAACTCCGCTGTCTCTCTCCTAACTTGTCCTTCACCCATTTGCTTACCAGACTATGCTGGCTCCTGGTCAAGCGTCTTGAGAAGAGGCTGGCAGCCAAAATAAAAAAGGAATTAAAAGGTCTTACGTAGGCACATAATTAGCTGAAGTGTACTAAGAGTAGGGGTGAGGTCAAGTAAGGACCAAAAGAGGATCTATGCATGCAGGCAGAGGGCTTGGTGAGGTACTGAGATGCTTCACATTTGTCTTTACCAAGAAGTCACAGTGAAGAGGAAGTAGTTGAGATCCTCAGGAAGTCTCGGAAAGGCTGGTCGTACATAAAGTTGATAAGTCACCAGGACCAGATGAGATGCATCCAGGGATGCTGAGGAAATAAGGTTGGAAATTGGGAGGTACTATCTTCTAATCCTTCTTAAGTGCGGGCATAACACAGAGGACTAGAGAATTGGAAAGGTGACACCCTTGTTCTCAAAAAAGAGTGTAAGGAAAGGTTGATAAGGTGGTTAAGAAGGCATATCCTTTTATTTATCAGTTAAGACATAGAATGTAAGAGGTAATGCTGGAACTGTATAAAACATTAGTTAGGCCACAACTTGAGTACTGTGTGCAGTTCTGGTCGCCTCATTACAGAAAGGATATAATTGCACGAGACAAGGTACAGAATTGCAGCTAGGAGGAAAGATTGGATAGGCTGGGGTTGTTCCTCTTGGAACTGGGGAGGCTGAGGGTGATTTGATTGAGATATACAAAATAGTGAGGGGCCTGGATAGAGTGGATGGGAAGGGTCTATTTCCCTTAGCAGAGAGGTCAATGACTGGGGGGCATAGATTTAAAGTGATTGGTAGAAAGATTTAGAGGGGAGATGAGGAGAAATCTTTTTACCCAGATGGTTGTGGGAGTCTAGAGCTCACTGCCTCAAAGGGTAGTAGAGGCAGAAACCCTCAACATTTAATAGGTATCTGGATATGCACCTCAAGGGCCGGAACCTGCAGGGCTATGGACCAAATTCTGGAAAGTGGGATTAAGCTGGGCGGCTCATTTTTTTGGTTGGTGCGGACATGATGGGCCAAGTGGCCTCTTTCTGTGCCTTAAACGTCATATCACTCTATGAGAAGGTCAGCAACTTCATGTCAGTCCATTTAATCTTGGTGCTGGGAAAGCTTTTAGAAAAGACAATTCAGGGCAAAATTAATTTCAGCAAGTATGAATTGATCAATAGCATCAGTTCAAACAAAGGCAAAGAAACCCACTGCTGATTAACACTCACAGCTCTCCCCTCAGCTAATGAATCAGTACTCAGAACGCAACTTGGAAGAAGCACCAAGGCTAACAAGGACTAAAGTAATTAATTAATAAATTAAATTAAATAAGATAGTGGTAGCCAGATGGGTGATGTGTTGCTGCTGCAGCATGTGGGTGCTGCTGGACACCAAGGTGATCTGGAGCAAACACATCTGTAGTAAGTGTTTGCAGCTCGAGGAACTTCAGATGCGAATTAAGGGGCTGGAGTCTGAGCTGCTGACATTGTGCTGCATCAGGGAGAGGGAACGTTACCTGGGCACTCTGCTCCAGGTGGAGGTCACTCCCCACAAGTTAGATAATTCAAAATTACCTGGAAAAACTCAGCAGGTCTGGCAGCATCGGCGGAGAAGAAAAGAGTTGACGTTTCGAGTCTTCATGACCCTTCGACAGAACTGTCGAAGGGTCATGAAGACTCGAAACGTCAACTCTTTTCTTCTCCGCCGATGCTGCCAGACCTGCTGAGTTTTTCCAGGTAATTCTGTTTTTGTTTTGGATTTCCAGCGTCCGCAGTTTTCTTTGTTTTAGATAATTCAAATTTGGTCTGTGATCAGGAACAGGTGAGGCAGGCATGGGGACCCGGGGGTAGCGTTCGAGGAGCCTCAGCCCCTGCAATTGTCCAACAATGGCGCCATATCCTTTTGCTTTGTAAGCCTACTTATCCCTTCTCCAGAACCCTCCCCCAATATTTAGTTTAAAGCCCTCTCTACAGCCCTAGTTATTGGATTTGCCAGGACACTGGCCCCAGTACGGTTCAAGTGAAGCTCATCCCACCGGAACAGCTCCCTTCTACCCCAGTACTGATGCCAGTGCCCCATGAACTAAAACTCATTCCTCCCACACCAATCTTTGAGCCAAGCATTTAATTCCTTGACTTAATTTACCCTATGCCAGTTACAATTGAAAACCGTGTGGATGAGAGCAGGGACTGCAGGGAGGAGGAGCAAACTGACCACGGCACCGTGGTACATGGAGCCATTCAAGTGGAGGGAGGGAACAGGATTGTGGTAGTGGTAGTGTAATAACAGTATAATTAGGGGAATAGATACTGTTCTCTGCAGCCATGAGCATGAGTCCCGAAGGCTGTGTTGCCTGTCCCGTGCCAGGGTTAAGGACATCTCCTCAGGGCTGGAGGGGAACTTGGAGGGAGAGGGGAGGGATCCAGTTGTCGTTGTCCACTTTGGTACCAACGACATTGACAGGGCTAGAAAGGAGGTTCTGCTGAAAGAATTTGAACAGTTAGGAGCTAAATTTAAAAGCAGAACCTCCAAGGTAACCTCAGGATTGCTGCCTGAACCACGGGCAAACTGGCATAGGGTAAATAAGGTCAAGGAGTTAAAGGCTTGGCTCAAAGATTGGTGTGGGAGAAATGAGTTTCAGTTCATGGGGCACCGGCATCAGTACTGGGGTAGAAGGGAGCTGTTCCGGTGGGATGAGCTTCACTTGAACCGTGCTGGGGCCAGTGTCCTGGCAAATCCAATAACTAGGGCTGTAGAGAGGGCTTTAAACTAAATAGTGGGGGAGGGTTCTGGAGAAGGGATAAGTAGGGTTACAAAGCAAAAGGATATGGCGCCATTGCAGGGCTGCTACTTAGGTAATGATACTCAGAGTGTGACAGGAAGGGATTGAATGTACAAACATAAAAAACAGCAGCAAATAGGGTCAAAGGGGGAAAAACTGATAAAACGGCAAAATTAATGGCTCTTTAATTAAATGCACACAGCATTCAGAACAAAATAAATGAATTAACGGCACAAACAGAGATGAATGGGTATGATCTTAAAGCCATTACGGAGACATGGGGCAGAATTTGCTGCCTGTCGGGTGGGCGGGCCCGACTCAGTCTCCGGCGGGTGGGGTGATGTCTTGCGGGAAGCGCTATGCGCTCCCTGTGCGGGTGGGGATTCCCCAAAAGCGAGAGTGTACTCTTTTGCGCATGCGCATGATAAAGCGCACATCTCCCTGACGCTAACTGCTGCCTCAGGGAGATCGCTTCCACTTTGAAAAAGATTAACAGAAAAATAAAAACTCCCTAACATGTCCCCCTCATGTGACAATGTCACATGAGATGGGCCATGTTCATAATTTACATAATAACTTTACTAAGCTGTTTAAAACCCTACATGAAGCCTCACCCCGCCGGTGGATGAGGTTTGATGTTTTATCTATTCCCCGCCGGGGCTCCTGGCCGACCCACTGACCTTAAGGATGCTCGGGCAGGTCCTTTAATTGTATAATTGATCCTGTCAATGGCCTCAATTGGCCACTGATAGGTTGGCGGGGCCACAGCTGATTTTGCTGCTCCTCCGCCTTCCTGAAAAGTTAAATGGGCCAGGATGACGTCAGGGGTTCTGCCTGACATCATCCGGCGTCATGTTACACATCAGGGAGCAGGCCCCGCCCCCTGCTCGCCGACGGCAAAATTCTGCCCCTGGTTATGAGGAGTTCAAAGCTGGGAACTAAATATTCAGAGGTATGTGACTTTTTGAAAGGACAGGCAGGAAGGAAAGGGTACTGGGACAGCTTTGCTAGTAGGAGATGGAATAAGTTCAATAGCAAGAAATGATCTTGCATTGGAAGATGTCGAATCCATATGGGTGGAGGTAAGAAATAACAAGGGGAAGACGACACTGGTGGGCGTAGTCTATAGGCCCCCTAACTGTAGCTATGCTGTAGGACAGAGAATAAATCAGGAGGGTATGTAATAAAAGGCAGTATATTAATCATGGGTGACTTTAATCTTCATGTAGATTGGGAAAATCAAATTGCCAGAGTTAGCCACGAGCAAGAATTCATAGAGTGTATTCAGGACAGTTTCCTAGAACAATATTTTGGGGATCCAACCAGGGATCAGGCTCATTTTGGACTTGGTAATGTGTAATGAGGCAGGTTTAAGAAATGATCTCAGAGTAAAAGATCCCCTAAGAAATAGTGACCATAACATGGTGGAATTTAGCATTCAGTTTGAGAGTGAGAAACTTAGTTCGGAAACAACTGTGGTTAACTTAAATAATGGTAATTACAAAGGAATGGGGGCAGAGCTGGCTGGAGTGGACTGGGAAAGGAGTTTAGCAGAAAAGACGGCTGATGAACAATGGCAGACGTTTAAGAAAATAATTAATGACTGACAAAGATATATCCCAGTGTAGGAAGGGGATAAACCAACCAAGCTTAACCAAGGAAGTTAAGGATAGTATCAAAGTGAAAGAAAAAACTTACAATATGGCAAAGATCAGTGATAAGGCAGAGGATTGGGAAATTTTAAAAACCAACAGAAGATGAACAAAAACATAATAAAGAGGAAGAAAATAAACTTTGAGGGTAAACTAGCAAGTAATATAAAAGCGGGCAGTAAGAGCTTCTTTAAATATATAAAAAGGAAGAGAGGGGCCAAAGTGAACACAGGCCCCTGAGAAAATGAGGCTGGGGAATAATAATGAGGAACCAGGAAATGGCAGGGGAGTTGAATAAATACTTTGCATCAGTCTTCATGGTAGAAAGAAGACACTAAAAGCATACCAAAAATACTAAATAATCATGGGGCAAAGAGGGGGGAGTAAATAAATACAATAACTGTCACCAGCGATAAAGTATTAGAGAAACTAATGGGGCTAAAGGCCAATAAGTCACCTAGACCTGAAGGGTTGCATCCTAGGATATTAAAGGAAATACCTGCAGAGATAGTGGGTGTACTGGTAGTAGTTTTCCAAGAATCCTTAGGTTCTGGAAAAGTCCCAGAGGATTGGAAAACTGCCAATGTAACACCCTTATTCAAAAAGTAAAGGAGACAAAAACAGGTAACTACAGGCCAGTTAGGTTAACATCTGTCATTGGGAAAATGTAAGAGTCTATTATAAAGGATGTAACAGCACAACATGTAGAAATGCATAATATAACCAAGCAGAGTCAGCATGGCTTCTTGAAGAGGAAATCATGCCTGACAAATTTATTAGAATTCTTTGAGGAGGTAACAAGCAGGATATATAAAGGGGAACCAGTAGATATAAAATATTTGGATTTCCAAAAGGAGTTCAATAACGTACCACACATAAGGCTACTTAATAAGTTAAGAGCCCATGAACACCATGGGTAATATATTTGCATGGATAGAAGACTGGCTAACTAATAGAAGACAGATTTGGGATACACGGGGAATTTTCAGAATGGCAACCTGTAACTATTGGAGTGCTACAGGGATCAGTGCTGGGGCCACAATTATTTACAATATATATTAATGACTTGGACGTGGGGAATGACTGTACTATTACCAAGTTTGCGGATGACACAAAAATAGGTGGGAAGACAAGTGGTGAGGATGACACAAGGAGTCTACAGAGGGATATAGACAGGTTATGTGAGTGGGCAAAAACGTGGCAGATGGAATATAATGTGGGAAAATGTTAGGTTATGCACTTTGGCAGGAAGAATAGAGGAGCTGAATATTATTTAAATGGAGAAAGACTGCAGAAAGCTGCAGCACAGAGGGATTTGGGGGTCCCCGTGCATGAATCACAAAAAGCTAACATACAAGTTCAACAGGTAATAGGTAAGGCAAATGGAATGTTGGCCTTTATTTCAAAGGGAATGGAGTATAAAAATAGGGAAGTCTTGCTAAAATTATACATATGTAAGACCACACCTAGAATACTGTGCACAGTTTTGGCCCCTTTATCTAAGGAAAGCATTGGAGGCAGTCCAGAGAAGGTTCACTAGGTTGATCCTAGGGATGGAGGAATTTTCTTATGAGGAGAGGTTGAGTAGGTTGGGTTTGTATATTGGAATTTAGAAGAATGAGAGGCGACCTTATTGAAGCATATAAGATTCTTAGGAGGCTTGACAGGGTAGATGCTGAGAGGTTGTGTCCCCTTGTGGGAGAGTCTAGGACCAGAGGGCATAATCTCAGAGTAAGGGGGCACACATTTAAAACAGAGATGAGTAGGAATTTCTTTTCTCAGAGGGTAGTCAATCGGTGGAATTCTTTACCGCAGAAATCTGTAGAGGCTGGGTCGTTAAGTATATTCAAGGCTGAGATAGACAGATTTTTAATCAATAAGGGAACCAAGGGTCACAGGGAAAAAGCAGGAAAGTGGAGATGAGGATTATCAGATCAGCCATGATATCATTGAATGGCGGAGCAGAATCGATGGGCTGAATGACCTATTTCTGCTCCTACGTCTTATGGTATGGATTGTCATGACGTATGTGGAAGTGTCAGCAGGCAATAGGTAAGGAAAATGGAATGTTGGCATTTATTTCAAAGGGAAAGGAGTATAAAAATAGGGAAGTCTTGCTAAAACTATACAAGGCTCTAGTTAGACCACACCTAGAATACTGTGAAGTTTTGGTCCCCTTTTGGCTGATCCCTGGTATGGAGGGATTTTCTTATGAGGAGAGGTTGAGTACGTCCTGTGCTTATTGGAGTTTAGAAGAATGAGAGGCGACCTTATTGAAACATATAAGATTCTTAGGGGGCTTGACAGGGTAGATGCTGAGAGGTTGTGTCCCCTTGTGGGAGGGTCTAGGACCAGAGGGCATAATCTCAGAGTAAGGGGGTGCTCGTTTAAAACAGAGATGAGGAGGGATTTTGTCTCTCAGAGGGAAGTCAATCTGTGGAATTCTTTACCACAGAAGGCTATAGAGGCTGGGTCATTAAGTATATTCAAGGCTTAGATAAACAGATTTTTAATCAGTAACGGAATCGAGGGTTATGGGGAAAAGGCAGGAAAGTGGAGTTGAGGATTATCAGATCAGCCATGATCTCACTGAATGGCAAAGCAGAATCCATGGGCCGAATGGCCTACTTCTGCTCCCACGTCTTATGGTCAGTAAGACATCCTTGCTCATGTACTCAAGTTCTCTCACAATGAAGGCCAACATACCATTTACCTTAGTAACTGCTTGCTGCACCTGCATGCTTGCTTTCAGTGACTGGTGTACAAGGCCACCCAGGTCCCTTTGTACATCAACATTTCCCAACCTATCACCATTTAAATAATACTCTTCCATTCTGTTT
Organism: Isurus oxyrinchus; assembly: GCA_026770705.1. Taxonomy (NCBI): domain Eukaryota; kingdom Metazoa; phylum Chordata; class Chondrichthyes; order Lamniformes; family Lamnidae; genus Isurus; species Isurus oxyrinchus. Next base: position 191,299,688 of record JANJGN010000006.1, on the reverse strand, counting down.
TTCCTATCGAAGTGGATAACCTCACACTTGCCTCCATTATACTGCATCCACCATGTATTTGCCCACTCACTCAACCTGACTAAATCGCCTTGAAGCCTCTTAACACTCTTCTCTTCGCTCACATTCCCACCAAGGTTTGTGTCATCAGCAAACTTAGAAATGTTACATTTGGTTCCCTCATCCAAATCATTGATATATATTGTGAATAGCTGGGACCCAAGCACTGATCCCTGTGGTACCCCACTAGTCACCGCCTGACACTCCTAAAAAGCTTCATTTATTCCTACTCTGTTTCCGGTCTGCTAACCAATCCTCAGTCCATGCCAATACATTACCCCCAATCCCATTTGCATTAATTCAGCACACTAACCTATTACGTGGGACTTTATCAAAAGCTTTCGGAAAATCCAAATGCATCACATTCACTGGTTCTCCCTTATCTATTCTGCTAGTTACGTCCTCAAAAAACTTCAGTAGGTTTATCAAACATTGTTTACCTTTCATATATCAATGTTGACTTTGTTGGGATTTATAAATAGAGGCACAGAATACAAAGGCAAAGGAATTATGGTGAACCCTATGAAACATTGGTTCAGCCTCAACTGGAGTATAGTGTCCAATTCAAGGCATCACATTTCAGAAGGATGTGAAGGCTTTAGAGAAGGTGCAGAAAAGATTTCCAAGAATGGAACTGGGGATGAGGATTGGGAATGCTTATGCCATGTTAAAGGTGTTATACAGTGGATAGATTGGAGTAGTTTGCCTTGAGAAGAGAAGGTTGAAAGGACATTTGATAGAGGTGTTCAAAATCATGAGGTATCTGGATACAGTAGATAGAGAGAAACTTCCCATTGGTGGAGGTGATTCAACTGTGACTTTCAAGAGGGAATTGGATAAGTATCTGAAGATAAAAAAAATTTGCAGGGCAACAGGGTAAGGGTGGGGGATTGGATTAGCCGAGTAGTTCTTGTAGAGTGCCAGTTGTGTGCTGGACCCATTCTACACTTCTAACACCTCAATTTTAAAATTTATGACTATGACTTTGTCGCTCCTTATCTCTGTACCTCCTCCAACCCTAAAACTGTCTGTGATCTCCGTGTTTCTCCAATTCTATCCTCTCGCACATCCCACCATTCGCGGCCCTATGTGCAGCTACCTGGGCCTGAACTCCGAAATTCCCAACATAAACCTCTCTGACTGTCCACTTCTCTTTCTCCTCAAGTCCCCCTTTAAAACTTACCTCTTTGACCAAGCTTTTTGTCACCTGTCCTAATGTCTTTTTGAGCAGTTTGGTGATAAATTTAATTTGATAACACTCCAAAAGTGTCTTGGGAATGCTTGTATCCTGTTAAAGGCGTCATACAAATGCAAATTGTTGCTTTTGTATGAACTGTCACCCAGAATATTCCACATTGTGGATGTGGATAGAACAAAATCAGCAACGAAAATATTTTTAGGGATGAAATTGGTCTTTGACAGTAGCAGAAAACTGATGATAATAAATTGGCCGTTTAATTTACACCCACCCAGATAGTCCTGTGGGAAAGAAAACCGGGATGGGGGGGAGGTGGGAACTTTACAAAAGCAGCTTTGAAACTATATAAACACAAGATGCAGGGTCCTTCGAGACCTGCTCGAGTATTTCCAACACTTCTGTTACATATTATATAAATACAAGTTTTTTTTTCTTACGTTCACGATAATTGACAGTGCTGGATGTTGCAAAATCTATAAATCATGATGTGAAGAGAGGCATGAAAATCACTAATCCCCAGCCGAAATATCGAAAGATGCTTAACAAAGGAATTTGTCACACTTGGTCAGCAGATGTGAAACTGCAGCCTCGTTGTTTTATATTGTTTTATTTGAAATGAAGAATGCTTGCTGTCGCAGGAATTCTTTAATACCAGACTGAAATTAGTTTTGAATCCCTTTCAATAGCAAGAACCTATCATTCATGCCATTTCATTCCTCCTTACTGGACATGCCTAACCTCCGTTTGTATGAACGTGGATCACAGCTGGAATGTAATACAGAATTTTTTTGTTGCAAACACATGCAAGAAGCACTTCATGTGGAAACTGAAAATTTGCCTGGCCTTCACTGACCACCTAGTCCACCTTACTTGAATTAAAATATTACTGTGAGGCAAGCTAGCATCAGGAGAAACTTCTTACTGCCATTTTAATAGTGCTGAGCCCACATTCACTGTGGTTAATTATTCTTGCTTCTCCTGGTGCTGACAGTGGGGTAGAGGCCTCACTTGGCAGCACTACCACCTCCTTAACAGCTTAACAGAGAGTATTTACCAATGGGCACCAGGCATGTGCCCATCAACTCCACGGGCGGTGAAGTCCAAAGGACACAGCAAAGGTTAGTCAGTTATTTTTTTGTACAGGGCCCAGAAAAACAGGAATAGTACTGGGGAGAGAGACAGTGGCATAGTGCTAATGACACTGAGCTAGGAATTCAGAAGACCAGGCTAATGTTTTGGGGCATGGGTTCAAATCCCACCACGGCAGCTGGTGGAATTTAAATTCAATAAATAAAATCTGGAATTGAAAAGCTAGTCTCAGTAATGGTGACCATGAAACCATTATCGATTGTAGTAAAAACCATCTGGGTCACTAATGTCCTCTAGGGAAGGAAATCTGTTGTCCTTACCCAGTCTGGCCTCCATGTGACTCCAGACCCACAGCAATGATGTGGCTCTTAACTGCCCTCTGAAATGGCCTAGCAAGCCACTCAGTTCAAGGGTAATTAGTGATGGGCAACAAGTGCTAGCCTTGCCAGTGACACCCACATCCTGTGAAAAAATAAATTTAAAAAGCTCCAGGCTCCAGAAAAATAACCTGGGTTGTTGTGATCTAATGTACCTCCCGTGCCCCACCCCCAACCCCACACACACTGCCTTTCCTGATTGCGCCTCGACACCCCCATGCCCCACACCGGGAACCCCATATTTACCTTGCCGAATATTGGTCGGCGCAAATCTGACACGCTGTCATGGGTGTCCACCAGCATGGTGCCCGCTAGCCCCATGTAAATCGCAGCCGGTTCTGTGCTTAGAGCTTGCGAGAAAGGCTGGCACATTTTGCAAGTCAGTTGCTCACAAGTAAAAATCAACCCAACTGGCTCAACAGAATTGGCTCTGGTTGCACCACAGGGTACCACTAAAGCAGCCAAAGCCATAATTGTGACTTTTCAAGAGCAAATATGCACATGTAATCATGCTCCAGATGACTTCTGCGACAAGACATCCAGTGCTACCACTACCCACTGTAGCTTGCCACACGTGTTGTCAGCTAGCGGTGTCACTGGAGATACACAACATCTGTGCTGCAGAGGGCAATGTTATTACCAAAAGAAATACATTATAGGACCAAAATTATAGTCATGTTCCTTGGACCAGTGGCTTGCAGTTTAAGAACATAAGAAATAGGAACAGGAGTGGACCATTCGGCCCCTCAAGCCTGTTCCACCATTCAGTAAGATCATGGCTGATCTTCTCGTGTTTTAATTTCCACATTCTTATCTACCCACCAATAACCTCTGATTCCGTTGTCTAACGAGAATCTATCTACAGAAAATGCTGGAAAACCTCAGCAGGTCAAGCAGCACCTGTGTAGAGAGAAACAGAGTTAATGTTTAAGTCCATATGACCTTTCTTCAGAGCTCTTGTCAAGGCCGTTCAGGATCTTGTATACTTCAATCAAATCACCTTTTACTTTTCTAAACTCCAGTGAAACAAGCCCAGTCTGTCCAACCTTTCCTCAGAAGAAAATGCCCTCATTCCAGGTATCAATCTAGCAAATCTCCTTTGAACCACCTCCAACACATTTACATCCTTCCTTAAATAAGGAGACCAAAACTGCACAGAGTATTCAAGGTGCAGTCTCACCAATGCCCTGTATAATTGAAGCATAACATCCTTTTATGTTCAATCCCTCTGGTAATAAAGGATAGCATTCCATCAGCCTTCTTAATTACTTGCTGTACCTGCATACTAACTTTTTTGACTCGTGTACTAGAACACCCAGATCCCTCTGCACCTCAGAATTACGCTGCCATTCTCCATTCAAGTAATATTCTGCTTTTTTGTTCTTTCTGCCAAAGTGAACTTCACATTTTCCCACTTTAAACTCCATTTGCCAGATCTTTGCCCACTCACTCAACCTGTCTATATACATTTGCAACCTCATGTCCTCTTCACAACCTACTTTCCTACTTTGCATCATCTGCGAATTTAGCTATCATGCCTTTGCTTCCTACTTATCTTTGTATCATTTGCAAATTTAGCTACCATGCCTTTGCTCCCCTCATCTAAGTCATTGATATAAATCACAAAAAGTTGAGGCCCCAGCACAGATCCCTGTGGGACTCCACTTGTCACATCTGCAAATCCAAAAAAGACCCATTTATGCATACCCTCTGCTTTTTGCCACCAGCCAATCTTTTAGCCATGCCAATATGTTACCCCCTGCACCATGTACTTTTATTTCCCTTAATAACCTTTGATATGCCACTTTATCAAATGCCTTCTGGAAATCCAAGTGCAGTATATCTACAGGCTCCCCTTTAACCACTGCGCATGTTACTCCTTCAAAAAACTCCAATAAATTGGTTAAACATGATTTTCCTTTCATAAAACCATGTTGACTCTTCCTGATTGCCTTGAACTCTTCTACATGCCCAGCTATAACCTCCTTACTGACTGATTCTAATAACTTCCCCATGAAAGACGTCAAGCTAACTGGCCTATAGTTCCCTGTTTTCTGCCTCCCTCCCTTCTTGAATAGAAGGGTTATATTTGCTACTTTCCAATCTGATGGAACCTATCCAGAAGCTAGCGAATTTTGGAAAATTAACACCAGCGCATCAACTACCTCAGTAGCCACCTCTTTTAAGACTCTAGGATGTAGTCGATTGGGACCCGGAGACTTGCCAGCTTGCAGCTCCATCAATTTGCTCAGTACCATTTCCATAGTGATTTCAATTTCACCAAGTTCCTTTCTCCCATTAACTCCTGATTTGCAATAGTTACTGGAATGTTTTTTGTAGCCTCTTTAGTGAACACAGAAGCAAAATATTTGTTCATTTCTTCCAGCACTTCCTTATTATCTACTATTAACTTCCCACTGTCACGGTCTAGAGGACCAGCACTCACTTTATTTACTCTTTTTTCTTTTTAAATACCTGTAGAAGCTCTTACTAACCATTACTACATTTCTAGCCAGCTTCCTCTCATACTCTAAGTTCTTACTCTTAATTAACCTTTTAGTCATTTGCTGCCATTCTTTATATTCTGACCAATCATCTGTCCTGTCAATCATTTTTACAGAGTTACATGCTTTTTCCTTAAGCTTGATGCTTTCCTTAACTTCTTTAATTAACCACAGATGGTGGGTCCTCCCCTTAGAATTTTTCTTTATAGTAGGAACGTACTTATTCTGAATACTCTGAAAGATCCCCTTAAATGTCTGCTACTGCTTCTCTATTGATCTATCATCTAGCCTAGTTTCCCAGTTCACTTTAGCTAGCTCAGTTTTCATCCCCACCTAGTTGTCCTTATGTAAGTTTAAGATACTAGTCTTAGGCCCACTCTTCTCCCTTTCAAACCGGATGTAAAATTCAATCATATTGTGGTCGCCTCTACTCTGAGGTCATTCATTCATCCTGTCACATTACACAATACCAAGGGTGGGATTTTCCCCACTCACCCGCTGCCGGGATCTTTCGGTCCCACCGCAAGTCAATGAACTTCTGGCTGGGGCGCTACCTCGCCCACGGTGGGACCTGCCCACAACAGGGCTGGAAAATCTCAGCCCAAGTCTTAAATATAACCTGCCCTCTGGTTGGTTCCAGAAGGTGCTGCTCTAGAAACTATATCAAAATCATTCTAAGAACTCCTCATCCACACTACTGCCAATCTGATTTTTCCAGTTTATATGTAGATTAAAATCACTTGTGATTGTTGCCGTCCCTTAATCACAAGCACACAATATTTTCTCTTGAATATTTTGTCCTATTCTGTGGCTACTGTTGGAGGGCATGTATACCACTCCCACTAATGACTTTTTCCCCCTACTACTCCTCACCTCCATCCAAACCGATTCTACATCTTGATATACTGAAGCAAGGTCAGCTCTAACTATTGCACCAATGCCATCTTTGGTTAACAGTGCTATCCCCTCCACCTTTACCTGACTTCCTATTCTTCTTGAATGTCATGTACCCTTCAATATTACGGACCCAATCTTTGTGGTCCTGCAGCCTTGTGGTTTCAGGTGTCAGCCTTGGGCTCCCTGGTGTAACACTCACACCTCTAACTCTGAAAGGTTCAAGCCCAAATCCACAGGGTTGTGGACATACAAGGTTGCTGGTGTTGAATTCCAACATTTTCACCCATGCTCCACCAGTAAGCAGTAACCAAGAAAGTAAAGCACACACAATAATCTAAAATCACTCACATACTCTGCTTTCAGTCTTACCATTTAACAAATCAATGCCAAAAACAATAGCCAAGTGGTTATGGTACTGGGTTTGTAACCCCAAGATCGAGAGTTCAACTCTCGCAATGGCAAACTATGAAGCAATGTAACTTCATCTGAAACAGATGGAAACGGGTTTGTGCTCGAAAGAGTATCAAGAGTTCAAATCTCACAATGGCAAACTATGAAACATGTAAAACAAAAACAGAATTACCTGGAAAAACTCAGCAGGTCTGGCAGCATCGGCGGAGAAGAAAAGAGTTGACGTTTCGAGTCTTCATGACCCTTCGACAGAACTCATGTAACAGAAACATGTAACTTTATCTGAAACAGATGGAAAATGGGTTTGTACTCGAAAAAGAGTTATACATGCAGGTGTTGTATAAATAATAAAATAATTGGCATGTATTTATCCACTTGCTTGTAATTTGGTTGGTCTCTAAGAAATATTTAGTGTTATCCATTACATTAACCACTAGCCATCTACAAGTCCCACTGCAGGAATTCACCAAGGTTCCTATGACAGCACCTGGGGTTACATCCCAAAGATAGTGACCATGACACTTTTTTAAAATATTCCCAATTAGTCATATGTGGCTTTTTTTTTTATTCATTTGTGGGATGTGGGCTTCGCTGGCTGTTTATTGCCCATCCCTAGTTGCCCCTTGAGAAGGAGGTGGTGAGCTGCCTTCTTGAACCACTGCAGTCCATGTGGTGTAGGTACACCCACAGTGCTGTTAGGGAGGGAATTCCAGGATTCTGACCCAGCGACAGTGAAAGAACGGCGATATATTTCCAAGTCAGGATGGTGAGTGACTTGGAGGGGAACTTCCAGGTGGTGATGTTCCCATCTATCTGCTGCCCTTGTCCTTCTAGATGGTAGTGGTCATACATTTGGAAGGTGCTGTCTGAGGAGCCTTGGTGAATTCCTGCAGTGCGACTTGTGGATGGCTAGCAGTTAATGTAATGGATAGCACTAAATCTTCCTTAGAGAACAACCAAATTACAAGCAAGTGGATAAATGCATGCTAATTATTTTTAGGTAAAAAGTTTTAAAAACATGATGCTAGCTGCATTACAAGTGACAGCCTCTCATCGAATCACAGAATGGTTACAGCACAGTCCATGCCACTTCTCTGTAAGATCTACTCAGCTAGTTATGGTCCCCTGCCTGACCACACTCTCAGACAGTGCATTCCAGATCCTAACCACTCGATTGACCCTGTCTCCACCACACAACATGGTTTTGTGAAGGGGACGTGGTGTCTCACTAACTTGATTGAGTTTTTCGAGGAATTGACAAAGCTGATCGACGATGGAAAGGCAGTGGATGTTATCTACATGGATTTCAGTAAGGCCTTTGACAAGGGCCCTCATGGCAGACTGGTACAGAAGGTAAAGTCGCAAGGGATCAGAGGTGAGCTGGCAAGATGGATACAGAATTGGCTTGGTCATAGAAGACAGAGTAGCAGTGGAAGGGTGCTTTTCTGAATGGAGAGCTGTGACTAGTGGTGTTCCACAGGGATCAGTGCTGGGACCTTTGCTGTTTATAGTATATGTAAATGATTTGGAGGAAAATGTAACTGGGCTAATTAGTAAGTTTGCAGACGACACTAAAGTTGGAGGAGTTGCAGATAGTGACGAGGATTGTCAAAGGATACAACGGGATATAGATCGGTTGGAGACTTGGGCGAAGAAATGGCAGATGGAGTTTAATCCGGACAAATGCGAGGTAATGCATTTTGGAAGGTCTAATACAGGCAGGAATTATACAGTAAATGGCAGAACCCTTAAGTGCATCGACGGGCAGAGGGACCTGGGTGTACAGGTCCACAGATCACTGAAAGTGGCAACGCAGGTGGATAAGGTAGTCAGGAAGGCATATGACATGCTTGCCTTCATTGGCAGGGGTATTGAGTATAAAAGCTGGGAAGTCATGCTGCAGCTGTATAGAACCTTGGTTGGGCTACACTTGGAATATTGTGTGCAATTCTGGTCGTCACATTACCAAAAGGATATGGAGGCGTTGGAGAGGGTTCACCAGGATTCTGCCTGGTCTGGAGGTTATTAGCTATGAGGAGATATTGGAGAAACTCAGATTGTTCTCACTAGAGCGACGGAGATTGAGCAGGGATAGAAATTTACAAAATTATGAGTGGCATGGACAGAGTAGATAGTCAGAAACTTTTTCCCAAGGTAGAAGAGTCAATTACTAGGGGACATAGGTTTAAGGTGAGAGGAGAAAACTTTAGAGGAGATGTGCGGGGCAAGTTTTTTACGCAAAGGGTAGTGAGTGTTTGGAATTCACTGCCAGAGGAGGTGGTAGAAGCAGGTACGATAGTGGTGTTTAAGAGGCAGCTTGACAAATACATGAATAGGATGGGAATAGAGGGATATGGACCCCGGAAGTGCAAAATGTTTTAGTTTGACAGGCAATATGATCAGCGCAGGCTTGGAGGGCCGAAGGGCCTGTTCTTGTGCCGTACTTTTCTTTGTTCTTTAATACCTATACATCCTTCCTAAAGTATGGTGCCCAGATTTGGACACTATACTCCAGCTGAGGCCAAACTAGTGCTTCATAATGGTTCACTATAGCTTCCTTGCTTTTGTTATCTATGCCCCTATTTAAAAGCCCAGGATCCGGCATGCCTTGTTAACCACTTTCTCACCCCACCCTGCCACCTTCAACAAGGAATGCACATGTAACCCCTGGTCTCGCATTTCAAATTCCACTTGGTTACTGAGGTTAAGCCAATGCAGTAAGCAGATGACAAATGTCTTCCCAGAAAGGACAGGGGGTTAGGGAGAGAGGTGGGATAAACGGAACAGATGGGGTGAGTCTGCCAGACTGGCATCATTTACCTCTTGATAGACATCCAGGCACATCACCGGTGAAGCCCTGTGTTTTCTCAACTGCAGGCAAAGCACCCATGGAACAAAAACTAATGGGGAAGAGGATGTATTTCCTCATTAAAAGATACATCACCAAAGAAATATTTTCACATTTCCAAATATTTGCCAAGATATGCTGTCTCCATGCAGTTCTTTAGGTGTCATTTTTAATTTTATATTCAAGAAAGACTAGCTAGATTCCAAAATCAAATAACATTTTTTGCTTCAAGAACTTTAAATTTCTATTTTATCCCCATGATGTCATGAATAACGCAACTAACAGAATCATCATTATCACAAAGATCAATCCTGATTTAACATCAGCTGGAGCTTTGTAGTAATGCACAGATGTGCTATATTCTCTTTGTATGTCTAATACCTTCACAATCAGACAGCTAAAGAAAATACTGGTATTTCATTTTTATTTCCGTACAAGTTGATGTTAAAATACTTGCAAACTTGCGCACAGTATTGAAGGAATTGGACAGAAGCCCTGCATTTGTACATAAGTCATGATTTTAAACTCATCACAAATTGCCTGGCGTCTCCTGGTCAGTTCATAGCCTAGGCTTGGAACACAGGTAGATCAGAAGACCAACAGGGAGGTTTACACATTCACAACTCATTCACTCACTCACGTATACACTCCCACAGTCCGAACGTTCCTCGGGCCAGGGTGCCAGGACTGGAAAGTTGGGGGGGGGGGGCTGGAAAAATAGTGGGAAGCCGTGTCAAGATGGTTCCCTATGCATTCCCAGGGGAATTTTCCCAGGAGCCGACTGGGAAGAGAATCAGCTGCCCACTGCAAGGAGGCAAGCAGCCAACCAATTAACATTGTTAAAGCCCCAAGAAAGGGCAACTTTTCCAGCAGCAGGGCACCCCCCCCACCACCACCGTATGTAGAGGCTGCCAGTAATTCTGATGAAAGGTAATTGACCCAAAACTCAGGTTCTCTCTCCACAGATCCTGCCACACCTGCTGAGTATTTCCAGCATCTTTCTGTTTTATTGCTCAATGACTAATCTGGATCTACTTCCTCGTCTTATCGTGTCCACGGACAGTCTATACATGGCCCAGCCAGAACTGGACACATTTTTGCCCCTTGTTGTTGAATGTATTAATATAATAATATAATCAATAAGCCACTGTACTCACAGAGGGGAGGACCCACCACCATGGTTAACTAAAAAAAAAATAAGTTTGATACTATCTTTAAGAAAAAGCATATCATTGCACAAAGATGGGTGGCAGGTCAGAAGATGGGGCAAAATGTAAAAAGCATCAATCTTTTGCTCATTCTTTGCTAAGGAAGGAAAAATTAGAGTACAAGAGAAAGCTAGCTAGAAATATAAAGACAGATAGTAAGAGTTTCTAGAGATATTTTAAAAAGTGTTAACACAGCGAGCAGTGGTTCTATGGAAAGTGAAACTGGAGAATTAATAATTGAAAAGAAGGAGGTGGCAGATGAATTGAACAGGTATTTTGCATCAGTCTTCACTACACAGGATGCAAGTAACATCCCAGAGATAGTTGTAAATCAGGAAATGGAAGTGAGGGCGGAATTCAAGGAAATTACAGTCACCAGGGAAGTGGTATTGAGAAAGTTGTTGGAACTGTGGGCTGACAAGTCCCCGGTTCCTGATGGACTTCATCCTAAGGTCTTAAAAGAAGCAGTTAGTGAAATTGTTGATGTGTTGGCTTTAATTTTCCAAAATTCCCCAAATTCAGGGAAGGTGCCATTAAATTAGGAAATAGTGAATGTAATTTCTTTATTTAAAAAGAGAGACAGAAAGCAGGAAACTACAGGCCAGTTAGCTTAACAACTGCAGGGGGCAAATGTTAGAAGCTATTATAAAAGACATTATAGCAGGGCACTTGCAAAAATTCAGGGCAATCAGGCACAGTCAACATGGCTTTGTGAAAAAGAAATCATAATTAACCAACTTATTGGATACAGTCGTTTGGTAGCACAGAACTTAAGTATGGCTGAAAAAAGAGACATGTTGAAGGTTTTCGTTTTGCACTCATCAGGATACTCACAAGAATACCAGAATGGTAGAGGCATTGCCATGGAGAATGCACTAGCGATGTTACTGACAGTTAACTGCCAAGCATTGTTTGAAATTTAAACCAGGCAGTTTGACCCTGATTGGTCAAGGCATTGCCCTGAGAATTGAGTCAGTGAACAGCTGTCACTTATTTTGTTTAACTGAAACAGGCACAATCTGTGTACATATTCTTTTTGCCTGCTAAGGGCAGGGTCCTATGTACTAATATATATAGCTGCCAGTACATGCAAATGCACCATTCAGCAAACCCAACTGACAGTCTTAAATTGGTTGTCAGTGTAATTCTCAGCACACTGAGGATTATTAAGGAAATGTTGTCCAATTGCGGAATTACATCTAATGTTGGACACTGTGTTTTCAGTTTTGCAAGAACGGGCTGGTTGGGTACCAGTCGCATGGTCCTTGTAGGTACCAATAACATAAGCAGGACAAGGAATGAGGTTCTGCACAGTCAGTATGAGGAGCTAGGTACCAAATTAAGAAGCAGAAATGCAAAGGTAATAATCGCTGGATTATCTTAAACTTAAATTAGGACAACTATGTGGTTATGAAAGTTGAGCTAGCTGAAGTGAACTGGGATACTAGGCTAGGGGATAGATCAATAGAGAAGCGGTGGCACACATTTAAGGGGATATTTCAAAATAGTCAGAATAAATATAGTCCTACTATAAAGAAAAATTCTAAAGGGAGGATCCACCATCTATGGTTAACTGAAGAAATTAAGGAAAGCATCAACCTGAAGGTAAAAAAGCATATAACTACACAAAGATGAGGGGCAGGTCAGATGATTGGTCTGAATATGCAGAAAGGCAGAGAATGGTGAAAAGGTTAATCAGGAGAAAGAAATTTAGAGTATGAGAGGATACTACCTAGAAAGTAAAAACGGATAGCAAGAGTTTCGACAGGTATTTCAAAAGGAAAAGAGTAAGTAAAGTGAATGTTGGTCTTCTAAAGAGTGTCAATGGGGAGTTAACTGTCGATAATAAGGGAATGGTGGATGAAATGAACAAATATTTTGCTTCTGTCTTCATTATAGGGGATACAAAAAACATTCCAGTAATAGCTGTAAATCAGCAGGTGGAAGGGAGAGGGAACTTGGTGAAATTACGATCACTAGGGAAGTGGTACTGAGCAAACCGATGGAGCTGCAGGCTGACAAGTCTCTGGCTCCTGATGGATTTCATCCTAGGGTGTTAAAAGAGGCAGCTAATGACGTAGAAGATGCATTCGTGTTAATTTTCTAAAATTCACTAAATTCTGGAAAGGTTCCATCAGACTGGAAAGTAGCAAACCCCTCTTTCAAGAAGGGAGGGGGGCCGAAAACAGGAAGCTATAGGGCAGTTAGCTTGATGTCTGTTGTGGGGAAGATGTTAGAATCGATCATTAAGGAGGTTATAGCTGGGCACTTAGAGAAGTTCAAGGTAGAGTTAGCATGGGTTTTTTGAAAGGGAAATCATGTTTAACCAACTTATTGGAGTTTTTTTTTTGAAGAAGTAACATGAGCAGTGGATAAAGGGGAGCCTGTAGATGTACTGTACTTGGATTTCCAGAGGCCATTTGAAAAAGTGCCGTATCAAAGATTATTAGGGAAAATAAAAGCACATGGTGTAGGGGGTAACATATTAACATGGATAGAAGATTAGCCGGCAGGAAGCAGAGGGTATGTCTAAATGGGTCTTTGTCTGATGGGCAGGATGTGATGAGTGGAGTCCCACAGGGGTCTGTGCTGGGGCCTCAGCTTTTTACAGTTTACATCAATGACTTGGGCAAGGGAAGCGAAGGCACGGTAGCTACATTTGCAGATGATAGAAAGATAGGTAGGAAAGTATGTTGTGAAGAGGACATAAGGAGGTTGCAGATGGATTTGGATAGGTTGAGTGAGTGGGCAAAAATTGGCAAATGGCGTATAATGTAGGAAAATGTGAAGTTGTTCACTTTGACAGAAAGAATAAAGAAACAGAGCATTACTTAAACGGAGAATGATTGCAGAATCCCGAGGTGCAGAGGGATCTAGGTGTTCTAGTGCATGAGTCACAAAAAGTTAGCATGCAGGTACAGCAAGTAATTAAGAAGGCTAATGGAATGTTGTCCTTTATTATGAGAGGAATTGAACACAAAAGTAAAGATGTTATGCTTCAGTTATACAGGGCATTGGTGAGACCACATCTCGAATATTGCAGTTTTGGTCTCCTTAAGGATGTCAATGCACTGAAAGTAGTTCGGAGAAGGTTTACTAAACCAGTATCTGGATTGGGCTTATGAGGAAAGGTTGGACAGGTTAGGCTTGTATCCACTGGAGTTTAGAAGAGCAAGAGGTGACTTGATTGAAACATATAAGATCCTGAGGGGTGGATGTGGAGAGGATGTTTCCTTTTGTGGGATAATTTAGAATTAGGGGCCACTGTTTGATTTAAGACAGAGATGAGGAGAAATTTTTTCTCTCAAGGGGTTGCGAATCTTTGGAACTCTCTTCCTCAAAAGGCGATGGAAGCAGAGTGTTTGAATATTTTCAGCAGAGGCAGATAGATTCTTGATAAACAAGGGGGTGAAAGGTTATCGGGGATAGGCAGGAATGTGGGATTGAGGTTACAGTCAGATTAGCTATGATATTATTGGATGGGAGAGCGGGCTGAAGGGGCCTACTACTCCTAATTTATGTCTTTGTATCCTTCAAGCCAAATTAAACCAAATTAATACAGTATTACCATTTGAAAGAATAAAACCAAATTTTCTTACAAAGTACATGCTCCATAGTGACTGCAGCTAATCAACATGACTGTGATAAGCATGAGTGATAAAGAGCCTCATATTCCTCAAGCTGGGGCTCTCTGATTTGTGCCTTTTATTTGAGTCACTCTGTCACGGCAAGCTCCCTGAGTCCTGGCTCACAGGGTGACGGGCCTGAATCGCAGCTCAGACAATTTAGCGCATAATCCCTGCTGACACTGGCAGAAACTTTGCTTCTGATGATACATGATCTTCAATGAAGATGCCACCAGCCTGTTCCTATGATTCCTTTCTGAGACAAGTTCTCTGTCTACAAAATAGCTGCCATGTTCAGTTATGTAACAATTCCTGCACTTAGGAGAACAGCAGCACAAGTAGGGAATTCAGCCCTTTGAGCCTGTTCCATCGTTCAATGAGATCAACTGCTGCTTTGATAATTCAAAGGAATTCCTTGGATGAGAAGCCCTTCAAGTTTATGAGAGATGTGATACAGCAAGTGTTTCTTTTTGTGTGGAATCAGCATCCCACACAAACATAGAAAGTTGTACTTTTACTTTGGTACATGTAACTATTTACAGGTGTAAGTACCAGAGTTGAGGAAAGCCCACTGTTCCGCTCTGATCCAAGCTAAAATAAACAGAATACCGAAAGGGAATTGTTTAGGAGTAGTGGTGTGACACAATGTTTATAGACTAATTGAAATCTACTGCTTTGTAAACATAATGCGAGCAAATCATGGGGCAGCAACACACATACCGCAAAAACAAAGGGCAGGTGGTCAAGGCGCACATCATGATGGTCAAGCCCACTTACCCCCATCATTAAGTCAAAGGGGCTGTTGCGGGATTTACCACCACTGGCAGCGGGATGTCAATTAGGCTTTGTTCAGTGTTCCCAGTGAGTGTAAAACGGGCAATTGCTTCCCTAGTGCCCGTTTTGCAACACTGTCCAAACCAATTTTTATCCCGTTAGAATTTCAACACTTCTCCCATGACTCAGTTTCAACACTTAGTATAGAACTTGCAGCTCTAATATTAGTGACTGCTTAGGCTCACATGTATTGGGTCAGATAGCAAACAACAGGTAGTGCCTATCCTTGCTTAGCTTAGCTGGAGTCTATCCTTCTGCAAGAAGAGAAGTAAAAGGCTGGGTGCAGAGAGAAAAATGGCATTTGAATCTTAAGTAATTGTAAGTGAAAAAGTCTCAAGTACTTTTGAACCATTTTTATTCTAAATGATTGCATCTCTATTGTACTACTGTCCATTTGAAAAGTCAACCTTGTTGCCAAGGTCAGATTATGTTTTACTGTTCTGTTGATTTAAATATAATTGCTTAAACGACAATGGATGATAACATAATGGGACATTGACCTGGAGTTAGAATGTTCAATGCATCTGTGATATGAATGTAGACTCAGTCACAGTAAACACAGCTGGCACATACTACTGTAGCTGCAGCATGTCCAACAAACACACCTTTCTGTCTGACTTCCAAAAATCACAGTCTGAAGGCCAACTCCCTCGTCTCACTACACAAATTGTGGCGGCAGCTTAATTTAAGACTGAAGCAGTCAGAAATATGGCAACTACCCGTCTGAATGCCTCCAAATCAAATAATTTTTAGCACTTCAGTTCCCTGGCACTTAAATATCAAACCTCACATCAAAACAAAACTTTGAGACAACTGCACATGCCACATGTTTATGGTAGTTCTACCCTTAGAAGGCTGCAAATGTCCACAGCCATTTTCAAAAGCAATTGTACCTGATAAATGAAACACAAACTACTGAAATTACACCAATGTTGAAATTTCCCAACTTAAACTTCAATCACTTGTGATATTTCACACATGTACTAATATGCAAAGCCTTTTAGCATCATCATGACTGATGTTCTACACAGTATAACAAAATACTGAGCATTCCAACATCACTGCTGTGAACCATCTGCACCATGCACCATTATACACATTTCAATACTGCTGCTATCCTCTGCCATGCTCAATGTGTATAGGAGAATACACTATTAGTATTTATTAACATTCCATCCAGTGTCTCGCATTTATCAAGATTCAATAATCTTTTAAAATCTGTTTCATTATTATTGATCAGACATTGCATCTATCCCTGTCCCTGACCCCCCTCACCCTTTCACAACAATAACTTTCAGATGTACACTGATGACGTCCAGCTCTACCACTCCACCACCTCCCTCAACACCTTTACTGCCACATGGTTACACTGCTTCTCCGGCATCTGGTCTCAAATGAGCTGCTAAACATTAAGAAGACCAAAACCTTCAACCTTTGGTCTCCAACACAAATCTCTGTCACTGACCTTCCCCTTCCAGGCCCTGTCTCAGGCTGAACTAGACAATCTGTAGCTTTGGCATCCTACCTGACCCTCAGTTGAGTTTACAACTCCATATCCTCTGCATCACAAAGGCAACCATTCCCAACATTGTTCACCTGCTATCTGAAACTCTCATCCATCCCTTTGTTACTTTTAAGTGCCGTTATTCCAATGCTCTCCTGGTGAGCTCCCTCCTTCACTTCACCTAACCATAACTCTGCTGCCCACATCCTTACTCATACTACACCTCAATTGCCCATCACTCTTGTTACAACAACCCCAGCCACCCATACTCCCTTCCTCTGATTCCAGTTCTTCCTGTGCACATTACCTCTCCCTTTGCCCTATTGCCAGCTGTGCTTTCAGCTGCCTAGTTCCCAAATGAATCCCTAAACCCTGCGAGCTCTCCACCTCAATCACTTCCTTAAAACCCAGCATTTTGACCAAGTTTCGGTCAGGCCTCCTAATGTCTTTTTTGGCACTCTTCTGTGAAGGGCTTAGGGATGTTTTCCACTTTGAAGATGCCGTATCAATGCAAACTGTTATTTTTATTGTTGCTTGATGTATTAAGGAGGAAAGAGGGAGGAGAAAAGGGCAAGATTATCAGGGAGGGGGGTTCCAGAGCTTAGGGCCTAAATAACTGAAGGCATAGCCACCAATGTTGGAACCATTAAAATCAGGGAAGTGTAAGTGGCCAGAATTGGAGGAGCACAGAAAGCTTGGAGGGCTGGAGGAGGTTACAGAGATAGATAGAGAGGGGTGAGGCCATAGAGGCATTTGAACACAACAATGGGAATTTTATTTATTCTCATCTTGGTTGCCTGACCAACAGCCATTGTAAATCAGCGAGCACAGGCGTGATGGGAGAATGAGACTTGGTGCAAGTTAGGAATACAGGCAGCAGAGTTTTGGATGAGCTCCGGTTTATTTGATGAGACTTCTGTTAAGTTAGGACTGACATCTCATTATCATTTCATGTATAGACCCAGTTTTCCTTTTCCAGACTGCAGCCAGAAAGGATTGAGATAGACCATGTTTTCATTCATCCTATGGCTGCAGGTGGTGCAAGGCCGAGACTTCCTCACCTCGCTGCTGGATTTGAGGACCCAAAGTGCGTGACACAGTTTGCATCACTGCAAGGTCAAAGTTTTTCTGCAGCAATACAAACTGCCTGTACAAAGAGCGGAGCAATACTTGAAACCTCAGTTTACAGTGGTCTTAAGATGTAATTAAATATTTAAAATGCTAAGAATTAGCCTAAAGGCTCAGTGAATAATTGTGCTATATACTGTCGGTCTGTAATTAGTATCTGACAGCTTCATTTGTATTTGCTTTTGCTCTTACACAGACTTAGATATTCAGTGTTGATTTACTCCTGAAGGAAGAAAAATAAATATTGGATTCCCAACACTAAAACAAAAAATGCTGGAAAAACTCAGCAAATCTCTCAGCCTCTGTGAAGAGAAAAACAGAGTTAACATTTCGAGCCTGTATGACTGTTCTTCAATTGGATTTTCAAGCCATTTTGGCGTACAGGGAAAGAATAGAGAGTAAATTATAAAGTATACAAGTTGGCTTTGATTTTCCTGCATGCCTGATGCTGCTCTCTGGAATATTTTGAGACAGGATATTAATCAGGACAACCAAAGATCCTGTTTATATTCAGCAAGCCTGAGGTCACAACTGGTCAACCTTCCCATACCCTACACAGCACCACCATGTGCATTCCATGAACTGTACATTCATAGGCAAAGCCACTGATTCTAACCCACTTCACTTTGTTTGACATGCTTGTGCTATTGTACTCTCACACCCCCAGTTATCCAATTGTAAACAGTGGAGTCGGAGAAAAGTTAAACACCCAAGGCTCTCATTTGGAGAAATCAGAATCTAACCCTGCTGATACTTAATAATCACCCAGATATGCCAACATTCCGTGAGCAGGAATTAACTGATATTGAATTTACTGAAGTTGTGAACATAGTTTTACAGTAATTAAGTTTGAGGTTTTGGCACATGTTCCATTCACGAATATAACAATCCCACTTTCACCAGCTGCAGGAATTATATTGTTGCTTCATTTTATAGGTCAAACACATTTTGAAAAATACGTGAACTTCTACAGTATCAAGATGATTAATGTAAACATTTACTACCAGTATGTTTACAAGAAAAACAAAACTATTTAGAAACTAAACTTTTAGTAATAATCTGTTCTTCGATCACACTCTAGCTGTGTCGTGAACAGTTCAAGGGATGTTTGATAAACGTAAACTTCAGAGAGACAACAGTCCAATAGCTCTGTCAGAAATTAAACATTATTGGCCCAATAGGACCAGCCAATGCAAAAACAGCGAAGTGTTTATGCCACTTCAATACAAACAGCAGCAGGCACTTCAGGGAATGTGATAAACATCAATCCAGGAAAGTAATTTAGAGGAAATCTGTTATTAAAGTTGGTCATTCTTTTCTCATTTCATGCATGTGTGAAAAATACATAGACACAAAGGCGTGTGTGAAAGCCGGAAACACCAAGTTATACTACTAGTGTAACCATCAAATGTACCATCATACATGTAACCCAACACCATTGAAAACATTTTTTTAAAAACGCAGTGCAGACACCGACATTTTTCAGAAACACAACAACTGCATTTTAAAACTCAAATGAAGCAATTCAGTGAACATAAAATCTTGGAAAGTGTCTTCTACTTTGGTTCTCACATTGTCTAACACTGAGAGTTTGAAGGCATATGGATTTAAAGCACAAAAGGGAAAGCCTTTCAAAAGATTATGATCTATCTGCACAAGTGTCTGAGGTAACAGCTGAACCTCAGCATGTCTCCCTCTCTCTCTGAACCTGTCCAGCCTTTCACACATGTCTACCAGGAGAAGCAAGTAGATAAAAAGAAGGAAGGGGCAAGATTTCTGTTGTACTAAAGTGACAACTAAGACACTAAACATTGGTAGAAGGCACAAAGGCAGTCCTTTTCCCCAGGCCAGATTAATGGTTAGAGACAGACAGCAGACAAAGAAAATTATCCTATGAGATAGAACCAGGAACAGATTAGTGAGATAGAATGGCAGAACGAAATACAGTTTGCAAGAGAAAGTGAGAAACAGAGAAAAGCAGAGGCACATGGGGACAGGAACACAGCCAGAAAATTCGGATAAGGCCACCACATCCTGACCTATCCCGGAGGAATAGAAGGTGGGAGGTTGGCCAGGAAAACACTGGAATAGTCAAACCTGGAGGTACAAAGCATCAATGAAGGTTTCAGGAATAGTTAAGCTGAGGCAGTGTCAGAGACAGAGAACAGCAGAGAGGCAGAAGTAGGTGGTCTTTGTGATAGAAATGATGTGTGATCGGAAGCTCAGCTCAGGGGCAACTCGGGTCAGTCAGAGACAGTGACTGGGACTCAGCGGTGAGGGGACAGGGTTTCAGTGGGGGGATTAAAGTAAATGTTTTTGATGGAAATTAAAGCTTATTTAGGGCTAGGGTCAGACCATCATTCTGGTGGTGAGGTAGAACTGAGTCACCAGTGTCCTTGGAGAACCCAAAGTCATGTTTTTGGATGATGTCACTGAGGAGCAAAATGAAGATGGAAAATAGAAGAGGGGCCAAGGGAAATCCTCAATGAACTCCAGAGGTAATGCTACAGGAGTGAGAACAGAAGCAATTGCAGGAGATACTTTGCTATGACCTGCTGGATTAAAGAAAAACCAGAGAGAGTAACAGAGAGAGTGAGAAAAAAAGCGAGAGAGAGAGAAACACACTCAAGAACAGAAAAATGCAGTGAAAGTGGATAGAAACACGGAATAAGGCAGGAAGGTACACAAAGATACAAAGTCAAAGATAGAAACGCAGAAGGAAAGATGGGTCAGAAATACACAGATAACCAAAGGACTGAAAACAGAATGAGATACAGAAAGATCAGCCCCACTTTGAACCAAACCCACACGGTGGAAAGCAAGCAGGTTTGAATTGGATGCCCAGTCTCCACCTCACATATTGTTGTTCCCTACTGATAGTACAAGAGAGTAAAGCGAGGCAAGATGAAACAGGCAGCAAACTCATTGCCATCAGCTTCCCACTGACTAGTTAGTTTATAATGACCCCTCCCAACCCCACACCCCAACCCTGTCAACCCGGCCCAAAAAGCCAGACTTAGGAACAGAAAGTGCGTAAGATAAGCAGAGAGAGAGAAAAAAATGCACATAAACAGAGTAAAACATAAGGATAAATGTACATAGATACAAAGAGGAATAAAAAAAAACCGAACAAGATACAGGGTTAATTAGATACAGAGCCATATGCACACACAGAGATAAATACACAGTTATACAAAGAACGAGACACAGATAAACAGAAATAGCAATACTGAGTAAGATGTATTAACTCATATATACAATCAAGTAAATGGACACTGACTAACACAAATAAAACAGGGGATTAGCCACAGAAAACAACATGCATTTATATAGCACCTTTAACAAAGGAAAACATCCCAAGACATCCCGTCACAGGAGCATTAGAGAGGGAGAGAGACTATCAGGATTGAGAGGGAGAGAGACTGTCAGTATTGAGAGGGAGAGACTGTGAGGATTGAGAGGGAGAGAGGCTGTCAGTATTGAGAGGGAGAGAGACTGTCAGTATTGAGAGGGAGAGAGACTGTGAGGATTGAGAGGGAGAGAGACTGTCAGTATTGAGAGGGAGAGAGACTGTCAGTATTGAGAGGGGGAGAGACTGTCAGTATTGAGAGGGAGAGAGACTGTCAGTATTGAGAGGGAGAGACTGTGAGGATTGAGAGGGAGAGAAACTGTCAGTATTGAGAGGGAGAGAGGCTGTCAGTATTGAGAGGGAGAGAGACTGTCAGTATTGAGAGGGAGAGAGACTGTCAGGATTGAGAGGGAGAGAGACTGTCAGTATTGAGAGGGAGAGACTGCGAGGATTGAGAGGGGGAGAGACTGTCAGTATTGAGAGGGAGAGAGACTGTCAGTATTGAGAGGGAGAGAGGCTGTCAGTATTGAGAGGGAGAGAGACTGTGAGGATTGAGAGGGAGAGAGACTGTCAGTATTGAGAGGGGGAGACTGTCAGTATTGAGAGGGAGAGAGACTGTCAGTATTGAGAGGGGGAGAGACTGTGAGGATTGAGAGGGGGAGACTGTCAGTATTGAGAGGGAGAGAGACTGTCAGTATTGAGAGGGGGAGAGACTGTCAGTATTGAGAGGGAGAGAGACTGTCAGTATTGAGAGGGGGAGAGACTGTCAGTATTGAGAGGGAGAGAGACTGTCAGTATTGAGAGGGGGAGAGACTGTGAGGATTGAGAGGGGGAGAGACTGTCAGTATTGAGAGGGAGAGAGACTGTCAGTATTGAGAGGGAGAGAGACTGTCAGTATTGAGAGGGAGAGAGACTGTCAGTATTGAGAGGGAGAGAGACTGTGAGGATTGAGAGGGGGAGAGACTGTGAGGATTGAGAGGGGGAGACTGTCAGTATTGAGAGGGGGAGAGACTGTCAGTATTGAGAGGGAGAGAGACTGTCAGTATTGAGAGGGAGAGAGACTGTCAGTATTGAGAGGGAGAGAGACTGTGAGGATTGAGAGGGAGAGAGACTGTCAGTATTGAGAGGGAGAGAGACTGTCAGTATTGAGAGGGAGAGAGACTGTGAGGATTGAGAGGGAGAGAGACTGTCAGTATTGAGAGGGAGAGACTGTGAGTATTGAGAGGGAGAGAGACTGTCAGTATTGAGAGGGAGAGAGACTGTCAGTATTGAGAGGGAGAGACTGTCAGTATTGAGAGGGAGAGAGACTATCAGGATTGAGAGGGAGAGAGACTGTCAGTATTGAGAGGGGGAGACTGTCAGTATTGAGAGGGAGAGAGACTGTCAGTATTGAGAGGGAGAGAGACTGTCAGGATTGAGAGGGAGAGAGACTGTCAGTATTGAGAGGGAGAGAGACTGTCAGTATTGAGAGGGAGAGAGACTATCAGGATTGAGAGGGAGAGAGACTGTCAGTATTGAGAGGGAGAGAGACTGTCAGTATTGAGAGGGAGAGAGACTGTCAGTATTGAGAGGGAGAGAGACTGTCAGTATTGAGAGGGAGAGAGACTGTCAGTATTGAGAGGGAGAGACTGTCAGTATTGAGAGGGAGAGAGACTATCAGGATTGAGAGGGAGAGAGACTGTCAGTATTGAGAGGGGGAGACTGTCAGTATTGAGAGGGAGAGAGACTGTCAGTATTGAGAGGGAGAGAGACTGTCAGGATTGAGAGGGAGAGAGACTGTCAGTATTGAGAGGGAGAGAGACTGTCAGTATTGAGAGGGAGAGAGACTATCAGGATTGAGAGGGAGAGAGACTGTCAGTATTGAGAGGGAGAGAGACTGTCAGTATTGAGAGGGAGAGAGACTGTCAGTATTGAGAGGGAGAGAGGCTGTCAGTATTGAGAGGGAGAGAGACTATCAGGATTGAGAGGGAGAGAGACTGTCAGTATTGAGAGGGAGAGAGACTGTCAGTATTGAGAGGGAGAGAGGCTGTCAGTATTGAGAGGGAGAGAGACTATCAGGATTGAGAGGGAGAGAGACTGTCAGTATTGAGAGGGAGAGAGACTGTCAGTATTGAGAGGGAGAGAGACTGTGAGGATTGAGAGGGAGAGAGACTGTGAGGATTGAGAGGGAGAGAGACTGTCAGTATTGAGAGGGAGAGACTGTGAGGATTGAGAGGGAGAGAGGCTGTCAGTATTGAGAGGGAGAGAGACTGTCAGTATTGAGAGGGGGAGACTGTCAGTATTGAGAGGGAGAGAGACTGTCAGTATTGAGAGGGAGAGAGACTGTCAGGATTGAGAGGGAGAGAGACTGTCAGTATTGAGAGGGAGAGAGACTGTCAGTATTGAGAGGGAGAGAGACTGTCAGTATTGAGAGGGAGAGAGACTGTCAGTATTGAGAGGGAGAGAGACTGTGAGGATTGAGAGGGAGAGAGACTGTCAGTATTGAGAGGGAGAGAGACTGTCAGTATTGAGAGGGGGAGACTGTCAGTATTGAGAGGGGGAGAGACTGTCAGGATTGAGAGGGGGAGAGACTGTCAGTATTGAGAGGGAGAGAGACTGTCAGTATTGAGAGGGAGAGAGACTGTCAGGATTGAGAGGGAGAGAGACTGTGAGGATTGAGAGGGAGAGAGACTGTCAGTATTGAGAGGGAGAGAGACTGTCAGTATTGAGAGGGGGAGAGACTGTCAGTATTGAGAGGGGGAGACTGTGAGGATTGAGAGGGAGAGAGACTGTGAGGATTGAGTGAGAGAGACTGTGAGGATTGAGAGGGAGAGAGACTGTGAGGATTGAGAGGGGGAGACTGTGAGGATTGAGAGGGAGAGACTGTCAGTATTGAGAGGGAGAGAGACTGTCAGTATTGAGAGGGAGAGAGACTGTCAGTATTGAGAGGGAGAGAGACTGTCAGGATTGAGAGGGGGAGACTGTGAGGATTGAGAGGGAGAGAGACTGTCAGTATTGAGAGGGGGAGAGACTGTCAGTATTGAGAGGGAGAGAGGCTGTCAGTATTGAGAGGGAGAGACTGTGAGGATTGAGAGTGAGAGAGACTGTCAGGATTGAGAGGGAGAGAGACTGTCAGGATTGAGAGGGAGAGAGACTGTCAGTATTGAGAGGGAGAGAGACTGTGAGGATTGAGAGTGAGAGAGACTGTCAGTATTGAGAGGGAGAGAGACTGTCAGGATTGAGAGGGAGAGAGACTGTGAGGATTGAGAGGGAGAGACTGTCAGTATTGAGAGGGGGAGACTGTCAGTATTGAGAGGGAGAGAGACTATCAGGATTGAGAGGGAGAGAGACTGTGAGGATTGAGAGGGAGAGAGACTGTCAGTATTGAGAGGGAGAGAGACTGTCAGTATTGAGAGGGAGAGAGACTGTCAGTATTGAGAGGGGGAGACTGTGAGGATTGAGAGGGGGAGACTGTGAGGATTGAGAGGGAGAGAAACTGTGAGTGTTGAGAGGGAGAGACTGTGAGCATTGAGAGGGAGAGACTGTGAGTGTTGAGAGGGAGAGAGACTGTCAGTATTGAGAGGGAGAGAGACTGTCAGGATTGAGAGGGAGAGAGACTGTGAGGATTGAGAGGGAGAGACTGTGAGGATTGAGAGTGAGAGAGACTGTGAGGATTGAGAGGGAGAGACTGTGAGGATTGAGAGGGAGAGAGACTGTCAGTATTGAGAGGGAGAGAGACTGTCAGTATTGAGAGGGAGAGAGACTGTGAGGATTGAGAGGGAGAGAGACTGTGAGGATTGAGAGGGGGAGACTGTGAGGATTGAGAGGGAGAGACTGTGAGGATTGAGAGGGAGAGACTGTCAGTATTGAGAGGGGGAGAGACTGTCAGTATTGAGAGGGGGAGACTGTGAGGATTGAGAGGGGGAGACTGTGAGGATTGAGAGGGAGAGAAACTGTGAGTGTTGAGAGGGAGAGACTGTGAGCATTGAGAGGGAGAGACTGTGAGTGTTGAGAGGGAGAGACTGTCAGTATTGAGAGGGGGAGAGACTGTCAGTATTGAGAGGGGGAGACTGTGAGGATTGAGAGGGGGAGACTGTGAGTGTTGAGAGGGAGAGACTGTGAGTGTTGAGAGGGAGAGACTGTGAGTGTTGAGAGGGAGAGACTGTGAGTGTTGAGAGGGAGAGACTGTGAGTGTTGAGAGAGACTGTGAGAATGGAGAGAGAGAGAGGGACAGTCAGTATTGAGAATAGAGTGTCAGTATTGCCAGGCAGATTGAAATCTGGATAGAGGGAGAGATTGTCAGTGGGAGAGAGAGAGAGAGAGAGAGAGAGAGACCGAGAGAGAGAGAGAGACAGAGACACAGAGAGAGAGAGAGACAGAGAGAGACAAGGTGAGAGAGAGACTATGAGAAGAAGAGGGAAGGAGGCTGACCGTCAGTGAGGGGGTGGTGAGGCGGATCGTCAGTGAGGTGGGGACAAGGCTGACCGCCAGTGAGGGAGGGAGGCTGACCGTCAGTGAGGGAGGGAGGCTGACCGTCAGTGAGGGGGGGAGGCTGACCGTCAGTGAGGGAGGGAGGCTGACCGTCAGTGAGGTGGGGAGGCTGACCGTCAGTGAGGTGGGGAGGCTGACCATCAGTGAGGGAGGGAGGCTGACCGTCAGTGAGGCTGACCATCAGTGAGGGAGGGAGGCTGACCGTCAGTGAGGGGGGGAGGCTGACCGTCAGTGAGGGAGGGAGGCTGACTGTCAGTGAGGGAGGGAGGTTGACCGTCAGTGAGGGAGGGAGGCTGACCGTCAGTGAGGTGGGGAGGCTGACCGTCAGTGAGGGAGGGAGGCTGACCGTCAGTGAGGTGGGGAGGCTGACCGTCAGTGAGGTGGGGAGGCTGACCGTCAGTGAGGGAGGGAGGCTGACCGTCAGTGAGGCTGACCATCAGTGAGGGGGGAGGCTGACCGTCAGTGAGGGAGGGAGGCAGACCGTCAGTGAGGGAGGAGGCTGACCGTCAGTGAGGGGGGGAGGCTGACCGTCAGTGAGGGAGGGAGGCTGACCGTCAGTGAGGGAGGGAGGCTGACCATCAGGGAGGGGGGGGCGAGGCTGACCGTCAGTGAGGGAGGGAGGCTGACCGTCAGTGAGGGGGGAGGCTGACCGTCAGAGAGGGAGGGAGGCTGACCGTCAGTGAGGGAGGGAGGCTGACCGTCAGTAAGGGCAGGAGAAGGGATAACCGTCAGTGAGGGAGGGAGGCTGACCGTCAGTCAGGGAGGGAGGCTGACCGTCAGTGAGGGGGCCGAGGCTGACCATCAGTGAGGGAGGGAGGCTGACCGCCAGTGAGGGGGGGAGGCTGACCATCAGTGAGGGGGGAGGCTGACCGTCAGTGAGGGGGGAGGCTGAGCGTCAGAGAGGAAGGGACGCTGACTGTCAGTGAGGGGGGGAGACTGACCGTCAGTGAGGGGGGGAGGCTGACCGTCAGTGAGGGAGGGAGGCTGACTGTCAGTGAGGGAAGGAGGTTGACCGTCAGTGAGGGAGGGAGGTTGAACGTCAGTGAGGGAGGGAGGCTGACCGTCAGTGAGGGAGGGAGGCTGATCGTCAGTGAGGTGGGGAGGCTGACCGTCAGTGAGGGAGGGAGGCTGACCGTCAGTGAGGTGGGGAGGCTGACCGTCAGTGAGGTGGGGAGGCTGACCGTCAGTGAGGGAGGGAGGCAGACCGTCAGTGAGGGAGGAGGCTGACCGTCAGTGAGGGGGGCGAGGCTGACCGTCAGTGAGGGAGGGAGGCTGACCGTCAGTGAGGGAGGGAGGCTGACCATCAGGGAGGGGGGCGAGGCTGACCGTAAGTGAGGGAGGGAGGCTGACCATCAGTGAGGGGGGAGGCTGACCGTCAGTGAGGGAGGGAGGCTGACCGTCAGTGAGGGAGGGAGGCTGACCGTCAGTAAGGGCAGGAGAAGGGATAACCGTCAGTGAGGGAGGGAGGCTGACCGTCAGTCAGGGAGGGAGGCTGACCGTCAGTGATGGGGCCGAGGCTGACCGTCAGTGAGGGAGGGAGGCTGACCGCCAGTGAGGGGGGGAGGCTGACCGCCAGTGAGGGGGGAGGCTGATCGTCAGTGAGGGGGGAGGCTGAGCGTCAGAGAGGAAGGGACGCTGACTGTCAGTGAGGGGGGGAGACTGACCGTCAGTGAGGGGGGGGAGGCTGACCATCAGTGAGGGGGGGAGGCTGACCGTCAGTAAGGGAGGGAGGCTGACCGTCAGTGAGGTGGGGAGGCTGACCGTCAGACAGGGAGTTAGCCTGACCATCAGGGAGGGGGGGCGAGGCTGACCGTCAGTGAGGGAGGGAGGCTGACCGTCAGTGATGGGGGAGGCTGACCGTCAGTGAGGGAGGGAGGCTGACCGTCAGTGAGGGAGGGAGGCTGACCGTCAGTGAGGGAGGGAGGCTGACCGTCAGTGAGGGGGGCGAGGCTGATCGTCAGTGAGGGAGGGAGGCTGACCGTCAGAGAGAAAGGGAGGCTGACCGTCAGAGAGGGAGGAAGGCTGACCATCAGTGAGGGGGGGAGGCTGACCGTCAGTGAGGGAGGGAGGCTGAGCGTCAGTGAGGGAGGGAGGCTGTCCGTCAGTGAGAGAGGGAGGCTGACCGTCAGTGAGGGGGGGAGGCTGACCGTCAGTGAGGGGGGGAGGCTGACCATCAGAGACGGAGGGAGGCTGACCGTCAGAGAGGGAGGGAGGCTGACCGTCAGTGAGGGAGGGAGGCTGACCGTCAGTGAGGGAGGGAGGCTGACCGTCAGTGAGGGAGGGAGGCTGACCGTCAGTGAGGGAGGGAGGCTGACCGTCAGTGAGGGGGGGAGGCTGACCGTCAGTGAGGGGGGGAGGCTGACCGTCAGTGAGGTGGGGAGGCTGACCGTCAGTGAGGGAGGGAGGCTGACCGTCAGTGAGGGCGGGAGGCTGACCGTCAGTGAGGGAGGGAGGCTGACTGTCAGTGAGGGGGGGCGAGGCTGACCGTCAGTGAGGGAGGGAGGCTGACCGTCAGTGAGGGTGGGAGGCTGACCGTCAGTGAGGGAGGGAGGCTGACCATCATACAGGGAGGGAGCCTGACTGTCAGACAGGGAGGGAGCCTGACCGTCAGTGAGGGAGGGAGTCTGACCGTCAGTGAGCGGGGAGGCTGAGCGTCAGAGAGGAAGGGACGCTGACTGTCAGTGAGGGGGGGGAGACTGACCGTCAGTGAGGGGAGGAGGCTGACCGTCAGTGAGGGGGGGAGGCTGACCGTCAGTGAGGGGGGGAGGCTGACCGTCAGTCAGGGAGAGAGGCTGACCATCAGTGAGGGTTGCGAGGCTGACCGTCAGTGAGGGAGGGAGGCTGACCGTCAGTCAGGGCAGGAGGGAGGCTGACCGTCAGTGAGGGAGGGAGGCTGACCATCAGTGAGGGGGGAGGGCGAGGCTGACCGTCAGTGAGGGAGGGAGGCTGACCGTCAGTGAGGGAGGGAGGCTGACCGTCATTGAGGGTGGGAGGGAGGCTGACCGTCAGTGAGGGAGGGAGGCTGACCATCAGTGAAGGAGGGAGGCTGACCGTCAGTGAGGGAGGTAGGCTGACCGTCAGTGAGGGAGGGAGGCTGACCGTCAGTCAGGGAGGGAGGCTGACCGTCAGTGAGGGGGCCAAGGCTGACCATCAGTGAGGGAGGGAGGCTGACCGCCAGTGAGGGGGGAAGGCTGACCGTCAGTGAGGGGGTAGGCTGACCGTCAGTGAGGGGGGAGGCTGAGCGTCAGAGAGGAAGGGACGCTGACTGTCAGTGAGGGGGGGAGACTGACCGTCAGTGAGGGGGGGAGGCTGACCGTCAGTGAGGGGGGGAGGCTGACCATCAGTGAGGGGGGGAGGCTGACCGTCAGTCAGGGAGAGGGGCTGACCGTCAGTGAGGGTGCCGAGGCTGACCGTCAGTGAGGGAGGGAGGCTGACCGTCAGTCAGGGCAGGAGGGAGGCTGACCGTCAGTGAGGGGGGAGGCTGACCGTCAGTGAGGGAGGGAGGCTGACCGTCAGTGAGGGGGAGGGCGAGGCTGACCGTCAGTGAGGGGGGGAGGCTGACCGTCAGTGAGGGAGGGAGGCTGACCGTCAGTGAGGGGGGGAGGCTGACCGTCAGTGTGGGAGCGAGGCTGACCGTCAGTGAGGGAGGTTGGCTGACCGTCAGTGAGGGGGAGGGCGAGGCTGACCATCAGTGAGGGAGGGAGGCTGACCATCAGTGAAGGAGGGAGGCTGATCGTCAGTGAGGGTGGTAGGCTGACCGTCAGTGAGGGTGGGAGGCTGACCGTCAGTGAGGGTGGGAGGGAGGCTGACCGTCAGTGAGGCTGACCATCAGTGAGGGAGGGAGGCTGACCGTCAGTGAGGGTGGTAGGCTGACCGTCAGTGAGGGTGGTAGGCTGACCGTCAGTGAGGGTGGGAGGCTGACCGTCAGTGAGGGGGGCGAGGCTGACCGTCAGTGAGGGGGGGGAGGCTGACCGTCAGTGAGGGAGGGAGGCTGACCGTCAGTGAGGTGGGGAGGCTGACCGTCAGACAGGGAGGGAGCCTGACCATCAGGGAGGGGGGCGAGGCTGACCGTCAGTAAGAGAGGGAGGCTGAACGTCAGTGAGGGGGGAGGCTGACCGTCAGTGAGGGAGGGAGGCTGACCGTCAGTGAGGGAGGGAGGCTGACCGTCAGTGAGGGGGGGAGGCTGACCGTCAGTGTGGGAGCGAGGCTGACCGTCAGTGAGGGAGGGAGGCTGACCGTCAGTGAGGGGGAGGGCGAGGCTGACCGTCAGTGAGGGAGGGAGGCTGACCATCAGTGAAGGAGGGAGGCTGACCGTCAGTGAGGGTGGTAGGCTGACCGTCAGTGAGGGTGGGAGGCTGACCGTCAGTGAGAGTGGGAGGGAGGCTGACCGTCAGTGAGGGAGGGAGGCTGACCATCAGTGAAGGAGGGAGGCTGACCGTCAGTGAGGGTGGTAGGCTGACCGTCAATGAGGGTGGGAGGCTGACCGTCAGTGAGGGGGGGCGAGGCTGACCGTCAGTGAGGGGGGGAGGCTGACCGTCAGTGAGGGAGGGAGGCTGACCGTCAGTGAGGTGGGGAGGCTGACCGTCAGACAGGGAGGGAGCCTGACCATCAGTGAGGGGGGCGAGGCTGACCGCCAGTAAGGGAGGGAGGCTGACCGTCAGTGAGGGGCGAGGCTGACCGTCAGAGAGAAAGGGAGGCTGACCGTCAGAGAGGGAGGAAGGCTGACCATCAGTGAGGGGGGGAGGCTGACCGTCAGTGAGGGGGGCGAGGCTGACCGTCAGTGAGGGGGGGAGGCTGACCGTCAGTGAGGGAGGGAGGCTGACCGTCAGTGAGGGGGGGAGGCTGACCGTCAGTGTGGGAGCGAGGCTGACCGTCAGTGAGGGAGGTTGGCTGACCGTCAGTGAGGGGGGAGGGCGAGGCTGACCATCAGTGAGGGAGGGAGGCTGACCATCAGTGAAGGAGGGAGGCTGATCGTCAGTGAGGGTGGTAGGCTGACCGTCAGTGAGGGTGGGAGGCTGACCGTCAGTGAGGGTGGGAGGGAGGCTGACCGTCAGTGAGGCTGACCATCAGTGAGGGAGGGAGGCTGACCGTCAGTGAGGGTGGTAGGCTGACCGTCAGTGAGGGTGGTAGGCTGACCGTCAGTGAGGGTGGGAGGCTGACCGTCAGTGAGGGGGGCGAGGCTGACCGTCAGTGAGGGGGGGAGGCTGACCGTCAGTGAGGGAGGGAGGCTGACCGTCAGTGAGGTGGGGAGGCTGACCGTCAGACAGGGAGGGAGCCTGACCATCAGGGAGGGGGGCGAGGCTGACCGTCAGTAAGAGAGGGAGGCTGAACGTCAGTGAGGGGGGAGGCTGACCGTCAGTGAGGGAGGGAGGCTGACCGTCAGTGAGGGAGGGAGGCTGACCGTCAGTGAGGGGGGGAGGCTGACCGTCAGTGTGGGAGCGAGGCTGACCGTCAGTGAGGGAGGGAGGCTGACCGTCAGTGAGGGGGAGGGCGAGGCTGACCGTCAGTGAGGGAGGGAGGCTGACCATCAGTGAAGGAGGGAGGCTGACCGTCAGTGAGGGTGGTAGGCTGACCGTCAGTGAGGGTGGGAGGCTGACCGTCAGTGAGAGTGGGAGGGAGGCTGACCGTCAGTGAGGGAGGGAGGCTGACCATCAGTGAAGGAGGGAGGCTGACCGTCAGTGAGGGTGGTAGGCTGACCGTCAATGAGGGTGGGAGGCTGACCGTCAGTGAGGGGGGGCGAGGCTGACCGTCAGTGAGGGGGGGAGGCTGACCGTCAGTGAGGGAGGGAGGCTGACCGTCAGTGAGGTGGGGAGGCCGACCGTCAGACAGGGAGGGAGCCTGACCATCAGTGAGGGGGGCGAGGCTGACCGCCAGTAAGGGAGGGAGGCTGACCGTCAGTGAGGGGCGAGGCTGACCGTCAGAGAGAAAGGGAGGCTGACCGTCAGAGAGGGAGGAAGGCTGACCATCAGTGAGGGGGGGAGGCTGACCGTCAGTGAGGGGGGCGAGGCTGACCGTCAGTGAGGGACGGAGGCTGAGCGTCAGTGAGGGAGGGAGGCTGTCCGTCAGTGAGGGAGGGAGGCTGACCGTCAGTGAGGGGGGGAGGCTGACCGTCAGTGAGGGGGGGGGGGCTGACCATCAGAGACGGAGGGAGGCTGACCGTCAGAGAGGGAGGGAGGCTGACCGTCAGTGAGGGAGGGAGGCTGACCGTCAGTGAGGGAGGGAGGCTGACCGTCAGTGAGGGAGGGAGGCTGACCGTCAGTGAGGGAGGGAGGCTGACCGTCAGTGAGGGGGGGAGGCTGACCGTCAGTGAGGGGGGGAGACTGACCGTCAGTGAGGGAGGGAGGCTGACCATCATACAGGGAGGGAGCCTGACTGTCAGACAGGGAGGGAGCCTGACCGTCAGTGAGGGAGGGAGTCTGACCGTCAGTGAGCGGGGAGGCTGAGCGTCAGAGTGGAAGGGACGCTGACTGTCAGTGAGGGGGGGGAGACTGACCGTCAGTGAGGGGAGGAGGCTGACCGTCAGTGAGGGGGGGAGGCTGACCGTCAGTCAGGGAGAGAGGCTGACCATCAGTGAGGGTTGCGAGGCTGACCGTCAGTGAGGGAGGGAGGCTGACCGTCAGTCAGGGCAGGAGGGAGGCTGACCGTCAGTGAGGGGGGAGGCTGACCGTCAGTGAGGGAGGGAGGCTGACCATCAGTGAGGGGGAGGGCGAGGCTGACCGTCAGTGAGGGAGGGAGGCTGACCGTCAGTGAGGGTGGGAGGGAGGCTGACCGTCAGTGAGGGAGGGAGGCTGACCATCAGTGAAGGAGGGAGGCTGACCGTCAGTGAGGGAGGTAGGCTGACCGTCAGTGAGGGAGGGAGGCTGACCGTCAGTCAGGGAGGGAGGCTGACCGTCAGTGAGGGGGCCAAGGCTGACCATCAGTGAGGGAGGGAGGCTGACCGCCAGTGAGGGGGGGAGGCTGACCATCAGTGAGGGGGTAGGCTGACCGTCAGTGAGGGGGGAGGCTGAGCGTCAGAGAGGAAGGGACGCTGACTGTCAGTGAGGGGGGAGACTGACCGTCAGTGAGGGGGAGAGGCTGACCGTCAGTGAGGGGGGGAGGCTGACCGTCAGTGAGGGGGGGAGGCTGACCGTCAGTGAGGGGGGGAGGCTGACCGTCAGTCAGGGAGAGGGGCTGACCGTCAGTGAGGGTGCCGCGGCTGACCGTCAGTGAGGGAGGGAGGCTGACCGTCAGTCAGGGCAGGAGGGAGGCTGACCGTCAGTGAGGGGGAGGCTGACCGTCAGTGAGGGAGGGAGGCTGACCGTCAGTGTGGGGGGAGGGCGAGGCTGACCGTCAGTGAGGGGGGGAGGCTGACCGTCAGTGAGGGAGGGAGGCTGACCGTCAGTGAGGGGGGGAGGCTGACCGTCAGTGTGGGAGCGAGGCTGACCGTCAGTGAGGGAGGGAGGCTGACCGTCAGTGAGGGGGAGGGCGAAGCTGACCATCAGTGAGGGAGGGAGGCTGACCATCAGTGAAGGAGGGAGGCTGACCATCAGTGAGGGTGGTAGGCTGACCGTCAGTGAGGGTGGGAGGCTGACCGTCAGTGAGGGTGGGAGGGAGGCTGACCGTCAGTGAGGCTGACCATCAGTGAAGGAGGGAGGCTGACCGTCAGTGAGGGGTGGGGGCGAGGATGACCGTCAGTGAGGGAGGGATGCTGACCGTCAGTGAGGGGGGCGAGGCTGACCGTCAGTGAGGGGGGGGGAGGGCGAGGATGACCGTCAGTGAGGGAGGGAGGCTGACCGTCAGTGAGGGAGCGAGGCTGACCGTCAGTGAGGGGGGCGAGGCTGACCGTCAGTGAGGGGGGGGAGGGCGAGGATGACCGTCAGTGAGGGAGGGAGGCTGACCGTCAGTGAGGGGGGGCGAGGCTGACCATCAGTGAGGGGGGGGAGGGCGAGGATGACCGTCAGTGAGGGAGGGAGGCTGACCGTCAGTGAGGGGGGGAGGGCGAGGCTGACTGTCAGTGAGGGAGGGAGGCTGACTGTCAGTGAGGGGGGGGAGGGCGAGGATGACCGTCAGTGAGGGAGGGAGGCTGACCGTCAGTGAGGGAGCGAGGCTGACCGTCAGTGAGGGGGACGAGGCTGACCGTCAGTGAGGGGGGGAGGGCGAGGATGACCGTCAGTGAGGGAGGGAGGCTGACCGTCAGTGAGGGGGGGGCGAGGCTGACCATCAGTGAGGGGGGGGAGGGCGAGGATGACCGTCAGTGAGGGAGGGAGGCTGACCGTCAGTGAGGGGGGGGAGGGCGAGGCTGACCGTCAGTGAGGGAGCGAGGCTGACCGTCAGTGAGGGGGGCGAGGCTGACCGTCAGTGAGGGGGGGAGGGCAAGGCTGACCGTCAGTGATGGGGGGGGAGGGCGAGGATGACCGTCAGTGAGGGAGGGAGGCTGTGAGAAAGAGAGAGAAACGGAAAGTCAGAGAGTGAGAGAAGGAGTGTGAGAGCTAGAGGGAGTCTCAGTGATCGAGGGAGCAAGAGACAGATTCTCAGTGATCGAGAGAGAGAGAGAGAGAGACTCTCAGTGATCGAGAGAGAGAGAGACAGACTCTCAGTGATCGAGAGAGAGAGACAGACTCTCAGTGATCGAGAGAGAGAGACCCTCAGTGATCGAGAGAGAGAGACTGTCAGTGATCGAGAGAGAGGGACCCTCAGTGATCGAGAGAGAGAGACTGTCAGTGATCGAGAGAGAGAGACTGTCAGTGATCGAGAGAGAGGGACCCTCAGTGATCGAGAGAGAGAGACTGTCAGTGATCGAGAGAGAGGGACCCTCAGTGATCGAGAGAGAGAGACTGTCAGTGATCGAGAGAGAGAGACTGTCAGTGATCGAGAGAGAGGGACCCTCAGTGATCGAGAGAGAGAGACTGTCAGTGATCGAGAGAGAGGGACCCTCAGTGATCGAGAGAGAGAGACTGTCAGTGATCGAGAGAGAGAGACCCCAATGATCGAGAGAGAGAGAGAGACTCCAATGATCGAGAGAGAGAGAGAAAGAGGGACCCTCAGTAATCGAGAGAGAGAGACTCTCAGTGATCGAGAGAGAGAGAGAGAGACTCTCAGTGATCGAGAGAGAGGGAGTCTCTCAGTGATCGAGAGAGAGAGGGACTCTCAGTGATCGAGAGAGAGAGAGACTCTCAGTGATCGAGAGAGAGGGAGTCTCTCAGTGATCGAGAGAGAGAGGGACTCTCAGTGATCGAGAGAGAGAGGGACTCTCAGTGATCGAGAGAGAGAGAGAGACCCTGTGATCGAGAGAGAGAGACCCTTAGTGATCGAGAGAGAGAGACCCTCAGTGATCGAGAGAGAGAGGGAGTCTCTCAGTGATCGAGAGAGAGAGAGAGACCCTGTGATCGAGAGAGAGAGAGAGAGAGAAAGAGGGACCCTCAGTAATCGAGAGAGAGACTCTCAGTGATCGAGAGAGAGACTCTCAGTGATCGAGAGAGACTCCCAGTGATCGAGAGAAAGAGAGACTCTCAGTGATCGAGAGAGAGAGGGACTCTCAGTGATCGAGAGAGAGAGAGACTCTCAGTGATCGAGAGAGAGAGAGACTCTCAGTGATCGACAGAGAGAGAGACTCTCAGTGATCGATAGAGAGACTCTCAGTGATCGAGAGAGAGAGGAACACTCAGTGATCCAGAGAGAGAGAGGGACTCTCAGTGATCGAGAGAGAGAGAGGGACACTCAGTGATCCAGAGAGAGAGGGACTCTCAGTGATCGAGAGAGAGAGAGAGGGACTCTCAGTGATCGAGAGAGAGAAAGGGACTCTCAGTGATCGAGAGAGAGAGAGGGAGTCTCAGTGATTGAGAGAGGGACTCTCAATGATCGAGACAGAGAAAGGGACTCTCAGTGATCGAGAGAGAGAGAGACTCTCAGTGATCGAGAGAGAGAGAGGGACACTCAGTGATCCAGAGAGAGAGAGGGACTCTCAGTGATCCAGAGAGAGAGAGGGTCTCTCAGTGATCGAGAGAGAGAAAGGGACTCTCAGTGATCGAGAGAGAGAGAGGGAGTCTCAGTGATCGAGAGAGGGACTCTCAATGATCGAGACAGAGAGAGAGACTCTCAGTGATTGAGGGAGAGAGAGAGAGAGAGACTCCAATGATCGAGAGAGAGAGTGAAAGAGGGACCCTCAGTAATCGAGAGAGAGAGAGACTCTCAGTGATCGAGAGAGAGAGAGACTCTCATTGATCGAGAGAGAGAGACTCTCATTGATCGAGAGAGAGAGACTCTCAGTGATCGAGAGAGAGAGAGACACTCTGATCGAGAGAGAGAGACTCTCAGTGATCGAGAGAGAGACTCTCAGTGATCGAGAGAGAGACTCTCAGTGATCGAGAGAGAGAGACTCTCAGTGATCGAGAGAGAGAGACTCTCAGTGATCGAGAGAGAGAGAGAGACTCAGTGATCGAGAGAGAGAGAGGGATTCTCAGTGATCAAGAGAGAGAGGGACACTCAGTGATCCAGAGAGAGAGAGGGACTTTCAGTGATCGAGAGACAGAGAGAGGGACTCTCAGTGATCGAGAGAGACTCTCAGTGATCGAGAGAGAGGGACTCTCAGTGATCGAGAGAGAGAGAGGGACTCTCAGTGATCGAGAGAGAGAGGGACTCTCAGTGATCGAGAGAGAGAGGGACTCTCAGTGATCGAGAGAGAGAGGGACTCTCAGTGATCGAGAGAGAGAGATTCTCAGTGATCGAGAGAGAGAGACTCTCACTGATCGAGAGAGAGAGAGAGAGACTCTCACTGATCGAGAGAGAGAGAGAGAGACTCTCACTGATCGAGAGAGAGATTCACTGATCGAGAGAGAGAGGGACTCTCACTGATCGAGAAAGAGAGGGACTCTCACTGATCGAGAGAGAGAGGGACTCTCACTGATCGAGAGAGAGAGGGACTC
This sequence comes from Isurus oxyrinchus, assembly GCA_026770705.1. NCBI lineage: Eukaryota > Metazoa > Chordata > Chondrichthyes > Lamniformes > Lamnidae > Isurus > Isurus oxyrinchus. The sequence goes on along the minus strand of JANJGN010000006.1, from coordinate 191,263,287 downwards.
TCACTGATCGAGAGAGAGAGGGACTCTCACTGATCGAGAGAGAGAGGGACTCTCACTGATCGAGAGAGAGAGGGACTCTCACTGATCGAGAGAGAGAGGGACTCTCACTGATCGAGAGAGAGAGGGACTCTCACTGATCGTGAGAGAGAGGGACTCTCACTGATCGAGAGAGGGACTCTCACTGATCGAGAGAGAGAGGGACTCTCACTGATCGAGAGAGAGAGAGAGAGACTCTCACTGATCGAGAGAGAGAGGGACTCTCACTGATCGAGAGAGAGAGAGACTCTCAGTGATCGAGAGAGAGAGAGAGAGACTCTCAGTGATCGAAAGAGAGAGATTCTCAGTGATCGAGAGAGAGAGAGAGACACAGTGATCGAGAGAGAGAGAGACTCAGTGATCGAGAGAGAGAGAGACTCAGTGATCGAGAGAGAGAGAGACTCAGTGATCGAGAGAGAGAGAGACTCAGTGATCGAGAGAGAGAGAGACTCAGTGATCGAGAGAGAGAGAGACTCAGTGATCGAGAGAGAGAGACTCTCAGTGATCGAGAGAGAGAGAGACTCTGTGATCGAGAGAGAGAGAGACTCTCACTGATCGAGAGAGACTCACTGATCGAGAGAGAGAGAGACTCATTGATCGAGAGAGAGTGAGACTCTCACTGATCGAGAGAGAGAGACTCTCACTGATCGAGAGAGAGAGAGACTCTCAGTGATCGAGAGAAAGAGAGACTCCTAGTGATCGAGAGAAAGAGAGACTCTCAGTGATCGAGAGAGAGAGAGACTCTCAGTGATCGAGAGAGAGAGACTCTCTGTGATCGAGAGAGAGAGAGACTCACAGTGATCGAGAGAGAGAGAGACTCCCAGTGATTGAGAGAGAGAGAGACTGCCAGTGATTGAGAGAGAGACTGTCAGTGATCGTGGGAGAGAGAGAGAGAGAGACTCTCGGTGATTGAGAGAGAGAGAGAGACTGTCAGTAATCTAGAGAGAGAGAGGCTCTCAGTGATCGACAGAGAGAGAGAGAGAGACTCTCAGTGATCGAGAGAGAGAGACTCACTGATCGAGAGAGTGAGACTCTCACTGATCGAGAGAGAGAGACTCTCAGTGATCGAGAGACTCTCACTGATGGACAGAGAAGAGAGACTCTCACTGTTCGAGAGAGAGAGACTCTCACTGTTCGAGAGAGAGAGACTCTCAGTGATCGAGAGAGAGAGTGAGAGACTCACACTGATCAAGTGAGAGACTCACTGATCGAGAGAGAGAGAGAGACCCTCACTGATCGAGAGAGAGAGAGAGAGAGAGAGACTCTCACTGATCGAGAGAGGCTGACTCTCACTGATCGAGAGAGAGAGACTCTCACTGATCGAGAGAGAGAGACTCTCACTGATCGAGAGAGAGAGACTCTCACTGATCGAGAGAGAGAGACTCTCACTGATCGAGAGAGAGAGACTCTCACTGATCGAGAGAGAGAGACTCTCACTGATCGAGAGAGAGAGACTCTCACTGATCGAGAGAGAGAGACTCTCACTGATCGAGAGAGAGAGACTCTCACTGATCGAGAGAGAGAGACTCTCACTGATCGAGAGAGAGAGACTCTCACTGATCGAGAGAGAGACTCTCACTGATCGAGAGAGAGAGACTTTCACTGATCGAGAGAGAGAGACTCTCACTGATTGAGAGAGAGACTCTCACTGATCGGGAGAGAGAGACTCTCACTGATCGAGAGAGAGAGACTCTCACTGATCGAGAGAGAGACAGAGAAACTCACTGATCGAGAGAGAGAGACTCTCACTGATCGAGAGAGAGAGGGACTCTCACTGATCGAGAGAGAGAGACTCTCACTGATCGAGAGAGAGAGACTCTCACTGATCGAGAGAGAGAGACTCTCACTGATCGAGAGAGAGAGAGAGACTCTGATTGAGAGAGAGAGACTCTCACTGATCGAGAGACAGAGACTCACTGATCGAGAGAGAGAGATTCTCACTGATCGAGAGAGAGAGAGACTCTCACTGATCGAGAGAGAGAGACTCTCACTGATCGAGAGAGAGAGACTCTCACTGATCGAGAGAGAGAGAGAGACTCCAATGATCGAGAGAGAGAGATTCTCACTGATCGAGAGAGAGATACTCTCAGTGATCGAGAGAGACTCTCAGTGATCGAGAGCGAGAGACTCTCAGTGATCGAGAGAGAGAGACTCTCAGTGATCGAGAGCGAGAGACTCTCAGTGATCGAGAGAGAGAGACTCTCAGTGATCGAGAGAGAGAGACTCTCAGTGATCGAGGGAGAGAGACTCTCAGTGATCGAGAGAGAGAGACTCTCAGTGATCGAGAGAGAGAGACTCTCAGTGATCGAGAGAGAGACTCTCAGTGATCGAGAGACTCTCAGTGATCGAGAGAGACTCTCAGTGATCGAGAGAGAGAATCTCAGTGATCGAGAGAGAGAGACTCTCATTGATCGAGAGAGAGAGACTCTCACTGATCGAGAGAGACTCACTGATCGAGAGAGAGAGACTCTCACTGATCGAGAGAGAGAGACTCTCACTGATCGAGAGAGAGAGACTCTCGGCGATCGAGAGAGAGAGACTCTCGGTGGGCGATCGAGAGAGAGAGAGAGACTCTCGGTGGGCGATCGAGAGAGAGAGAGACTCTCGGTGATCGATCGAGAGAGAGAGAGAGACTCTCGGTGGGCGATCGAGAGAGAGAGAGAGACTCACGGTGGGCGATCGAGAGAGAGAGAGAGACTCTCGGTGGGCGATCGAGAGAGAGAGAGAGACTCTCGGTGGGCGTTCGAGAGAGAGAGAGACTCTCGGTGATCAATCGAGAGAGACTCTCAGTGATCGATCGAGAGAGAGAGACTCTTGGCGATCGAGAGAGAGAGACTCTTGGCGATCGAGAGAGAGAGACTCTTGGCGATCGAGAGTGAGAGACTCTCGGCGGGCGATCGAGAGAGAGAGACTCTCGGTGATCGAGAGAGAGAGAGAGACTCTCGGCGGGCGATCGAGAGAGAGAGACTCTCGGTGATCGATCGAGAGAGAGAGACTCTCGGTGATCGATCGAGAGAGAGAGAGACTCTCGGTGGGCGATCGAGAGAGAGGGACTCTCGGCGGGCGATCGAGACAGAGAGACTCTCGGCGGGCGATCGAGACAGAGAGACTCTCGGCGGGCGATCGAGACAGAGAGATTCTCGGTGATCGATCGAGAGAGAGAGACTCTCGGTGGGCGATCGAGAGAGAGAGAGAGAGACTCTCGTGATCGATCGAGAGAGAGAGAGACTCTCGGTGAGCGATCGAGAGAGAGAAACTCTCGGCGGGCGATCGAGACAGAGAGTCTCTGGGCGGGGCGATCGAGATAGAGAGACTCTGGGCGGGCGATCGAGACAGAGAGACTCTCGGCGGGCGATCGAGACAGAGAGACTCTCGGCGGGCGATCGAGACAGAGAGACTCTCGGTGATCGATCGAGAGAGGGAGATAGACTCTCGGTGAGCGATCGAGAGAGAGAGACTCTCGGTGAGCGATCGAGAGAGAGACTCTCGGTGAGCGATCGAGAGAGAGACTCTCGGTGAGCGATCGAGAGAGAGACTCTCGGTGAGCGATCGAGAGAGAGACTCTCGGTGAGCGATCGAGAGAGAGACTCTCGGTGAGCGATCGAGAGAGAGACTCTCGGTGAGCGATCGAGAGAGAGACTCTCGGTGAGCGATTGAGACAGAGAGACTCTCGGTGAGCGATCGAGAGAGAGACTCTCGGTGAGCGATTGAGAGAGAGAGACTCTCGGTGAGCGATCGAGAGAGAGACTCTCGGTGAGCGATCGAGAGAGAGACTCTCGGTAAGCGATCGAGAGAGAGACTCTCGGTGAGCGATCGAGAGAGAGACTCTCGGTGAGCGATCGAGACAGAGAGACTCTCGGTGAGCGATCGAGACAGAGAGACTCTCGGTGGGCGATCGAGAGAGAAAGACTCTCGGTGACCGATCGAGAGAGAGAGACTCTCGGTGACCGATCGAGAGAGAGAGACTCTCGGTGACCGATCGAGAGAGAGAGTCTCTCGGTGACCGATCGAGAGAGAGAAACTCTCGGTGACCGATCGAGAGAGAGAGACTCTCGGTGACCGATCGAGAGAGACTCTCGGCGGGCGATCGAGAGAGAGAGACTCTCGGTGATCGATCGAGAGAGAGAGAGACTCTCGGCGGGCGATCGAGAGAGAGAGAGACTCTCGGCGGGCGATCGAGAGAGAGAGAGACTCTCGGCGGGCGATCGAGAGAGAGAGACTCTCGGTGATCGATCGAGAGAGAGAGAGAGAGACTCTCGGCGGGCGATCGAGAGAGAGAGACTCTCGGCGGGCGATCGAGACAGAGAGACTCTCGGCGGGCGATCGAGAGAGAGAGACTCTCGGTGATCGATCGAGAGAGAGACTCTCGGTGGGCGATCGAGAGAGAGAGAGACTCTCGGTGATCGATCGAGAGAGAGAGAGACTCTCGGTGAGCGATCGAGAGAGAGAGACTCTCGGTGAGCGATCGAGAGAGAGAGACTCTCGGCGATTGAGACAGAGAGAGAGACTCTCGGTGATCGATCGAGAGAGACTCTCGGCGGGTGATCGAGAGAGAGAGAGACTCTCGGCGATTGAGACAGAGAGAGAGAGACTCTCGGTGATCGATCGAGAGAGAGAGACTCTCGGTGGGCGATCGAGAGAGAGAGAGACTCTCGGCGGGCGATCGAGAGAAAGAGTGAGAGACTCTCGGTGGGCAATCGAGGAAGAGAGACTCTCGGTGGGCGATCGAGAGAGAGAGAGACTCTCGGTGGGCGATCGAGAGAGAGAGAGACGCTCGGTGGGCGATCGAGAGAGAGAGAGAGAGACTCTCGGTGGGAGATCGAGGGAGAGAGACTCTCGGTGGGCGATCGAGAGAGAGACTATCGGTGGGCGATCGAGAGAGAGAGAGAGAGAGACTCTCGGTGGGCGATCGAGGGAGAGTGACTCTCGGTGGGCGATCGAGAGAGAGAGACTCTTGGTGGGCGATCGAGAGAGAGAGAGACTCTCGGTGGGCGATCGAGAGAGAGAGAGAGAGAAACTCTCGGAAGGGCGATCGAGAGAGAGAGAGAGAGAGACTCTCGGTGGGCGATCGAGAAAGAGACTCTCGGTGATCGATCAAGAGAGAGAGAGAGACGCTCGGTGATCGATCGAGAGAGAGAGATTCTCGGTGATCGATAGAGAGAGAGAGACTCTCGGTGATCGATCGAGAGAGAGAGACTCTCGGTGATCGATCGAGAGAGAGAGACTCTCGGTGGGCGATCGAGAGAGAGAGACTCTCGGTGGGCGATCGAGAGAGACAGACTCTCGGTGGGCGATCGAGAGAGACAGACTCTCGGTGGGCGATCGAGAGAGACTCTCGGTGACCGATCGAGAGAGAGAGAGACTCTCGGTGACCGATCGAGAGAGAGAGAGACTCTCGGTGGGCGATCGAGAGAGAGAGAGACTCTCGGTGATCGATCGAGAGAGAGAGAGAGACTCTCGGTGATCGATCGAGAGAGAGAGACTCTCGGTGACCGATCGAGAGAGAGAGAGAGACTCTCGGTGGGCGATCGAGAGAGAGAGAGACTCTCGGTGATCAATCGAGAGAGAGAGAGAGACTCTCGGTGATCGATCGAGAGAGAGAGAGAGACTTTCGGTGGGCGATCGAGAGAGAGAGAGAGAGAGACTCTCGGTGGGCGATCGAGAGAGAGAGAGACTCTCGGTGATCGAGGGAGAGAGAGACTCTCGGTGATCGAGCGAGAGAGAGACTCTCGGTGATCGAGCGAGAGAGAGACTCTCGGTGATCGAGCGAGAGAGAGACTCTCGGTGATCGAGCGAGAGAGAGACTCTCGGTGATCGAGCGAGAGAGAGACTCTCGGTGATCGAGCGAGAGAGAGACTCTCGGTGATCGAGCGAGAGAGAGACTCTCGGTGATCGAGCGAGAGAGAGACTCTCGGTGATCGAGCGAGAGAGAGACTCTCGGTGATCGAGGGAGAGAGAGAGACTCTCGGTGGGCGATCGAGAGAGAGAGAGACTCTCGGTGATCGAGGGAGAGAGAGACTCTCGGTGACCGATCGAGAGAGAGAGACTCTCGGTGACCGATCGAGAGAGAGAGACTCTCGGTGATCGAGGTAGAGAGAGAGACTCTCGGTGATCGATCGAGAGAGAGAGAGTCTCTAGGTGACCGATCGAGAGATTCTCGGTGATCGATCGAGAGAGAGAGAGTCTCTAGGTGATCGATCGAGAGAGACAGTCTCTAGGTGATCGATCGAGAGAGAGACTCTCGGTGATCGATTGACAGAAAGAGAGAGTCTCTAGGTGATCGATCGAGAGAGACAGTCTCTAGGTGATCGATCGAGAGAGAGACTCTCGGTGATCGATCGAGAGAGAGAGAGAGAGTCTTTAAGTGACAGATCGAGAGAGAGACTCTCTAGGTGATCGATCGAGAGAGAGACACTCGGTGATCGATCGATCGAGAGAGAGAGTCTCTAGGTGATCGATCGAGCGAGAGAGAGACTCTCGGTGATCGAGCGAGAGAGAGACTCTCGGTGATCGAGCGAGAGAGAGACTCTCGGTGATCGAGCGAGAGAGAGACTCTCGGTGATCGAGCGAGAGAGAGACTCTCGGTGATCGAGCGAGAGAGAGACTCTCGGTGATCGAGCGAGAGAGAGACTCTCGGTGATCGAGCGAGAGAGAGACTCTCGGTGATCGAGCGAGAGAGAGACTCTCGGTGATCGAGCGAGAGAGAGACTCTCGGTGATCGAGCGAGAGAGAGACTCTCGGTGATCGAGCGAGAGAGAGACTCTCGGTGATCGAGCGAGAGAGAGACTCTCGGTGATCGAGCGAGAGAGAGACTCTCGGTGATCGAGCGAGAGAGAGACTCTCGGTGATCGAGCGAGAGAGAGACTCTCGGTGATCGAGCGAGAGAGAGACTCTCGGTGATCGAGCGAGAGAGAGACTCTCGGTGATCGAGCGAGACAGAGACTCTCAGTGATTGAGCGAGAGAGCGACTCTCGGTGATCGATCGAGAGAGAGCCTCACGGTGATCGATTGAGGGAGAGAGAGTCTCTAGGTGATCGATCGAGAGAGACAGTCTCTAGGTGATCGATCAAGAGAGAGAGACTCTCGGTGACCGATCGAGAGAGAGAGAGTCTCTAGGTGATCGATCGAGAGAGAGACTCTCGGTGGGCGATCTAGAGAGAGAGACTCTCGGTGGGCGATCGAGAGAGACTCTCGGTGGGCGATCGAGAGAGAGAGACTCTCGGCGGGCGATCGAGAGAGAGAGACTCTCGGCGGGAGATCGAGAGAGAGAGACTCTCGGCGGGCGATCGAGAGAGAGAGACTCTCGGCGGGCGATCGAGAGAGAGAGAGAGAGACTCTCGGTGATCGATCGAGAGAGAGAGACTCTCGGCGGGCGATCGAGAGAGAGAGACTCTCGGCGGGCGATCGAGAGAGAGAGACTCTCGGCGGGCGATCGAGAGAGAGAGACTCTCGGCGGGCGATCGAGAGAGAGAGACTCTCGGCGGGCGATCGAGAGAGAGAGACTCTCGGCGGGCGATCGAGAGAGAGAGACTCTCGGCGGGCGATCGAGAGAGAGAGACTCTCGGCGGGCGATCGAGAGAGAGAGACTCTCGGCGGGCGATCGAGAGAGAGAGAGAGAGACTCTCGGTGATCGATCGAGAGAGAGAGACTCTCGGCGGGTGATCGAGAGAGAGCGAGAGACTCTCGGCGATTGAGACAGAGAGAGAGACTCGGCGGGCGATCGAGAGAGAGAGACTCGCGGTGGGAGATCGAGGGAGAGAGACTCTCGGTAGGAGATCGAGGGAGAGAGACACTCGGTGGGCGATCGAGAGAGAGAGAGACTCTCGGTGGGCGATCAAAAGAGAGAGAGACTCTCGGTGGGCGATCAAAAGAGAGAGAGACGCTCGGTGGGCGATCGAGAGAGAGAGAGACGCTCAGTGGGCGATCGAGAGAGAGAGAGACACTCGGTGGGCGATCGAGAGAGAGAGAGACTCTCGGTGGGCGATCGAGAGAGAGAGAGACTCAGTGGGCGATCGAGAGAGAGAGAGAGAGACTCGCGGTGGGCGATCGAGAGAGAGAGAGAGACTCGGCGGGCGATCGAGAGAGAGAGAGACTCTCGGCGATCGATCGAGAGAGAGAGACTCTCGGCGGGTGATCGAGAGAGAGAGCGAGAGACTCTCGGCGATTGAGACAGAGAGAGAGACTCAGCGGGCGATCGAGAGAGAGAGACTCGCGGTGGGAGATCGAGGGAGAGAGACTCTCGGTAGGAGATCGAGGGAGAGAGACACTCGGTGGGCGATCGAGAGAGAGAGAGACTCTCGGTGGGCGATCAAAAGAGAGAGAGACTCTCGGTGGGCGATCAAAAGAGAGAGAGACGCTCGGTGGGCGATCGAGAGAGAGAGAGACGCTCAGTGGGCGATCGAGAGAGAGAGAGACACTCGGTGGGCGATCGAGAGAGAGAGAGACTCTCGGTGGGCGATCGAGAGAGAGAGAGACTCAGTGGGCGATCGAGAGAGAGAGAGAGAGACTCGCGGTGGGCGATCGAGAGAGAGAGAGAGACTCGGCGGGCGATCGAGAGAGAGAGAGATTCTCGGTGGGCGATCGAGAGAGAGAGAGACTCTCGGTGGGCGATCGAGAGAGAAGGAGACTCTCGGTGGGCTATCGAGAGAGAGAGAGAGAGACTCTCGGTGGGCGATCGAGGGAGAGAGACTCTCGGTGATCGATCGAGAGAGAGACTCTCGGTGGGCGATCGAGAGAGAGAGACTCTCGGTGATCGATCGAGAGAGAGAGATTCTCGGTGGGCGATCGAGAGAGAGAGAGACTCTCGGTGGGCTATCGAGAGAGAGAGAGAGAGAGAGACTCTCGGTGGGCGATCGAGGGAGAGAGACGCTCGGTGATCGATTGAGAGAGAGACTCTCGGTGGGCGATCGAGAGAGAGAGACACTCGGTGATCGATCGAGAGAGAGAGACTCTCGGTGATCGATCGAGAGAGAGAGACTCTCGGTGATCGATCGAGAGAAAGAGCCTCTCGGTGATCGATCGAGAGAGAGAGCCTCTCGGTGATCGATTGAGAGAGAGCCTCTCGGTGATCGATCGAGAGAAAGAGCCTCTCGGTGATCGATCGAGAGAGAGAGCCTCTCGGTGATCGATCGAGAGAGAGAGCCTCTCGGTGATCGATCGAGAGAGAGAGACTCTCGGTGATCGATCGAGAGAGAGAGTCTCTAGGTGACCGATCGAGAGAGAGAGACTCGGTGAGCGATCGAGAGAGAGAGAGTCTCTAGGTGACCGATCGAGAGACTCTCGGTGATCGATCGAGAGAGTCTCTCGGTGATCGATTGAGAGAGAGCCTCTCGGTGATCGATCGAGAGAAAGAGCCTCTCGGTGATCGATCGAGAGAGAGAGCCTCTCGGTGATCGATCGAGAGAGAGAGCCTCTCGGTGATCGATCGAGAGAGAGAGACTCTCGGTGATCGATCGAGAGAGAGAGTCTCTAGGTGACCGATCGAGAGAGAGAGACTCGGTGAGCGATCGAGAGAGAGAGAGTCTCTAGGTGACCGATCGAGAGACTCTCGGTGATCGATCGAGAGAGTCTCTCGGTGATCGATCGAGAGAGAGACTCTCTAGGTGATCGATCGAGAGAGACAGTCTCTAGGTGATCGATCAAGAGAGAGACTCTCGGTGATCGATCGAGAGAGAGCCTCTCGGTGATCGATTGAGAGGGAGAGAGAGACTCTCGGTGATCGATCGAGAGAGAGAGACTCTCGGTGATCGATCGAGAGAGAGAGACTCTCGGTGATCGAGCGTGAGAGAGTCTCGGTGATCGATCGAGAGAGAGAGTCTCGGTGATCGATCGAGAGAGAGAGACTCTCGGTGATCGATCGAGAGGGAGAGACTCTCGGTGATCGATCGAGAGGGAGAGACACTCGGTGATCGATCGAGAGGGAGAGACACTCGGTGATCGATCGATCGAGAGAGAGAGACTCTCGGTGATCGATCGAGAGAGAGAGAGACTCTCGGTGATCGATCGAGAGAGAGAGAGACTCTCGGTGATCGATCGAGAGAGAGAGAGACTCTCGGTGATCGATCGAGAGAGAGACTCTCGGTGATCGATCGAGAGAGGGACTCTCGGTGATCGATCGAGAGAGAGATTCTCGGTGATCGATCGAGAGAGAGATTCTCGGTGATCGATCGAGAGAGAGACTCTCGGTGATCGATCGAGAGAGAGACACTCGGTGATCGATCGAGAGAGACTCTCGGTGATCGATCGAGAGAGAGAGTCTCTCGGTGATCGATCGAGAGAGAGAGTCTCCAGGTGATCGATCGAGAGTCTCTAGGTGATCGATCGAGAGAGAGATTCTCGGTGATCGATCGAGAGAGAGACTCTCGGTGATCGATCGAGAGAGAGACACTCGGTGATCGATCGAGAGAGACTCTCGGTGATCGATCGAGAGAGAGAGTCTCTCGGTGATCGATCGAGAGAGAGAGTCTCCAGGTGATCGATCGAGAGTCTCTAGGTGATCGATCGAGAGAGAGACACTCGGTGATCGATCGAGAGAGAGAGACTCTCGGTGATCGAGAGAGAGAGTCTCTAGGCGATCGATCGAGAGAGAGAGTCTCTAGGTGATCGATCGAGAGAGAGAGAGAGACTCTCGGTGACCGATCGAGAGAGAGAGACTCTCGGTGACCGATCGAGAGAGAGACTCTCGGTGATCGATCGAGAGAGAGACTCTCGGTGATCGAGAGAGAGAGAGAGCCTCTCGGTGATCGATCGAGAGAGAGAGAGCCTCTCGGTGATCGATCGAGAGAGAGAGAGCCTCTCGGTGATCGATCGAGAGAGAGAGCCTCTCGGTGATCGATCGAGAGAGAGAGCCTCTCGGTGATCGATCGAGAGAGAGAGCCTCTCGGTGATCGATCGAGAGAGAGAGCCTCTCGGTGATCGATCGAGAGAGAGACTCTCGGTGACCGATCGAGAGAGAGAGACTCTCGGTGATCGATCGAGAGAGAGAGAGAGACTCTCGGTGACCGATCGAGAGAGAGAGACAGAGACTCTCGGTGACCGATCGAGAGAAAGAGAGAGACTCTCGGTGACCGATCGAGAGAGAGAGACTCTCGGTGACCGATCGAGAGAGAGACTCTCGGTGATCGAGCGAGAGAGAGACACTCGGTGATCGAGCGAGAGAGAGAGACTCTCGGTGATCGAGCGAGAGAGAGAGACTCTCGGTGATCGAGCGAGAGGGAGCGACTCTCGGTGATCGATCGAGAGAGAGAGACTCTCGGTGGGCGATCGAGAGAGAGAGACTCTCGGTGGGCGATCGAGAGAGAGAGACTCTCGGTGGGCGATCGAGAGAGAGAGACTCTCGGTGGGCGATCGAGAGAGAGAGACTCTCGGTGGGCGATCGAGAGAGAGAGACTCTCGGTGGGCGATCGAGAGAGAGAGACTCTCGGTGGGCGATCGAGAGAGAGAGACTCTCGGTGATCGATCGATCGAGAGACTCTCGGTGATCGATCGAGAGAGAGACTCGGTGATCGAGCGAGAGGGAGCGACTCTCGGTGATCGATCGAGAGAGAGAGAGACTCTCGGTGATCGATCGAGAGAGAGAGTGACTCTCGGTGATCGATCGAGAGAGAGAGAGACTCTCGGTGATCGATCGAGAGAGAGAGAGACTCTCGGTGATCGATCGAGAGAGAGAGAGACTCTCGGTGATCGATCGAGAGAGAGAGAGACTCTCGGTGATCGATCGAGAGAGAGAGAGACTCTCGGTGATCGATCGAGAGAGAGAGAGACTCTCGGAGATCGATCGAGAGAGAGAGAGACTCTCGGTGACCGATCGAGAGAAAGAGAGACTCTCGGTGACCGATCGAGAGACAGAGAGACTCTCGGTGTCCGATCGAGAGAGAGAGAGACTCTCGATGATCGATCGAGAGAGAGAGAGAGAGAGACTCTCGGTGATCGATCGAGAGAGAGAGAGAGAGACTCTCGGTGATCGATCGAGAGAGAGAGACTCGGTGATCGATCGAGAGAGAGAGACTCTCGGTGATCGATCGAGAGAGAGAGACTCTCGGTGATCGATCGAGAGAGAGAGACTCTCGGTGATCGATCGAGAGAGAGAGAGACTCTCGGTGATCGATCGAGAGAGAGAGACTCTCGGTGATCGATCGAGAGAGAGAGACTCTCGGTGATCGATCGAGAGAGAGAGACTCTCGGTGATCGATCGAGAGAGAGAGACTCTCGGTGATCGATCGAGAGAGACAGACTCTCAAGGTGACCGATCGAGAGACTCTCGGTGACCGATCGAGAGAGAGAGAGAGACTCTCGGTGATCGATCGAGAGAGAGAGACTCTCGGTGATCGAGCGAGAGAGAGAGACTCTCGGTGATCGAGCGAGAGAGAGAGACTCTCGGTGATCGAGCGAGAGAGAGAGACTCTCGGTGATCGAGCGAGAGAGAGAGACTCTCGGTGATCGAGCGAGAGAGAGAGACTCTCGGTGATCGAGCGAGAGAGAAAGACTCTCGGTGATCGAGCGAGAGAGAGAGACTCTCGGTGATCGAGCGAGAGAGAGAGACTCTCGGTGATCGAGCGAGAGAGAGAGACTCTCGGTGATCGATCGAGAGAGAGACTCTCGGTGATCGATCGAGAGAGAGAGACTCTCGGTGACCGATCGAGAGACTCTCGGTGATCGATCGATCGAGAGAGAGAGAGACTCTCAGTGATCGAGGGAGACTCTCAGTGATCGAGGGAGACTCTCAGTGATCGAGGGAGACTCTCAGTGATCGAGGGAGACTCTCAGTGATCGAGGGAGACTCTCAGTGATCGAGAGAGAGAGAGAGTGATTCACAGTGATCGAGGGAGACTCTCAGTGATCGAGAGAGAGAGACTGTCAGTGATCGAGAGAGAGAGAGAAACTCTCAGTGATCGAGGGAGACTCTCAGTGATCGAGAGAGAGAGAGAGAGTGATTCTCAGTGATCGAGGGAGACTCTCAGTGATCGAGAGAGAGAGACTGTCAGTGATCGAGAGAGAGAGAGAAACTCTCAGTGATCGAGGGAGACTCTCAGTGATTGAGGGAGACTCTCAGTGATTGAGAGAGAGAGAGACTCAGTGATCGAGAGAGAGAGACTCTCAGTGATCGAGAGAGACTCTCAGTGATCGAGGGAGACTCTCAGTGATCGAGGGAGACTCTCAGTGATCGAGGGAGACTCTCAGTGATCGAGAGAGAGAGACTCTCAGTGATCGAGAGAGAGAGAGACTCTCAGTGATAGAGAGAGAGAGAGACTCTCAGTGATCGAGAGAGAGAGAGACTCTCAGTGATCGAGAGAGAGAGAGACTCTCAGTGATCGAGAGAGATTCTCAGTGATCGAGGGAGACTCTCAGTGATCGAGGGAGACTCTCAGTGATCGAGGGAGACTCTCAGTGATCGAGGGAGACTCTCAGTGATCGAGAGAGAGAGAGACTCTCAGTGATCGAGAGAGAGACTCTCAGTGATCGAGAGAGAGAGACTCCCAGTGATCGAGAGAGAGAGAGAGACTCTCAGTGATCGAGAGAGAGAGAGAGACTCTCAGTGATCGAGAGAGAGAGGGACTCTCAGTGATCGAGAGAGAGAGGGACTCTCAGTGATCGAGAGAGAGAGGGACTCTCAGTGATCGAGAGAGAGAGGGACTCTCAGTTATCGAGAGGGACTCTCAGTTATCGAGAGAGACTCTCAGTGATCGAGGGAGACTCTCAGTGATCGAGGGAGACTCTCAGTGATCGAGGGAGACTCTCAGTGATCGAGGGAGACTCTCAGTGATCGAGGGAGACTCTCAGTGATCGAGGGAGACTCTCAGTGATCGAGGGAGACTCTCAGTGATCGAGGGAGACTCTCAGTGATCGAGGGAGACTCTCAGTGATCGAGAGAGAGAGAGACTCTCAGTGATCGAGAGAGAGACTCTCAGTGATCGAGAGAGAGAGACTCCCAGTGATCGAGAGAGAGAGAGAGACTCTCAGTGATCGAGAGAGAGAGAGAGACTCTCAGTGATCGAGAGAGAGAGAGAGACTCTCAGTGATCGAGAGAGAGAGGGACTCTCAGTGATCGAGAGAGAGAGGGACTCTCAGTGATCGAGAGAGAGAGGGACTCTCAGTGATCGAGAGAGAGAGGGACTCTCAGTGATCGAGAGAGAGAGGGACTCTCAGTCATCGAGAGAGAGACTCTCAGTCATCGAGGGAGACTCTCAGTCATCGAGGGAGACTCTCAGTCATCGAGGGAGACTCTCAGTGATCGAGGGAGACTCTCAGTGATCGAGGGAGACTCTCTGATCGAGGGAGACTCTCAGTGATCGAGGGAGACTCTCAGTGATCGAGGGAGACTCTCAGTGATCGAGGGAGACTCTCAGTGATCGAGGGAGACTCTCAGTGATCGAGAGAGAGAGAGAGACTCTCAGTGATCGAGAGAGAGAGAGACTCTCAGTGATCGAGAGAGACTCTCAGTGATCGAGAGAGAGAGAGAGACTCTCAGTGATCGAGAGAGAGAGAGAGACTCTCAGTGATCGAGAGAGAGAGAGAGACTCTCAGTGATCGAGAGACAGAGAGAGACTCTCAGTGATCGAGAGACAGAGAGGGACTCTCAGTGATCGAGCGACAGAGAGGGACTCTCAGTGATCGAGAGACAGAGAGGGACTCTCAGTGATCGAGAGACAGAGAGGGACTCTCAGTGATCGAGAGACAGAGAGGGACTCTCAGTGATCGAGAGAGAGAGAGAGGGACTCTCAGTGACCGAGAGAGGGAGAGGGACTCTCAGTGACCGAGAGAGGGAGAGGGACTCTCAGTGACCGAGAGAGAGAGGGACTCTCAGTGATCGAGAGAGAGAGGGACTCTCAGTGATCGAGAGAGAGAGGGACTCTCAGTGATCGAGAGAGAGAGGGACTCTCAGTGATCGAGAGAGAGAGGGACTCTCAGTGATCGAGAGAGAGAGGGACTCTCAGTGATCGAGAGAGAGAGGGACTCTCAGTGATCGAGAGAGAGAGGGACTCTCAGTGATCGAGAGAGAGAGGGACTCTCAGTGATCGAGAGAGAGAGGGACTCTCAGTGATCGAGAGAGAGAGGGACTCTCAGTGATCGAGAGAGAGAGGGACTCTCAGTGATCGAGAGAGAGAGGGACTCTCAGTGATCGAGAGAGAGAGGGACTCTTAGTGATCGAGAGAGAGAGGGACTCTCAGTGATCGAGAGAGAGATAAAAACAAAAAAACTGCGGATGCTGGAAATCACTCAAGTTCTGTCGAAGGGTCATGAGGACATGAAACGTCAACTCTTTTCTTCTCCGCCAATGCAGCCAGACCTGCTGAGTTTTTCCAGGTAATTCTGTTTTTGTTTTTGTGAGAGAGAGAGAGAGAGAGAGACGCTCAGTGATCGAGAGAGAGAGAGAGACGCTCAGTGATCGAGAGAGAGAGAGAGAGACGCTCAGTGATCGAGAGAGAGAGAGAGAGACGCTCACTGATCGAGAGAGAGAGAGAGAGACTCTCACTGATCGAGAGAGAGAGAGACTCTCACTGATCGAAAGAGAGAGACAGACTCTCAGTGATCGAGAGAGACAGACTCTCAGTGATCGAGAGAGAGAGACTCTCAGTGATCGAGAGAGAGAGACTCTCAGTGATCGAGAGAGAGAGACTCTCAGTGATCGAGAGAGAGGGACTCTCAGTGATCGAGAGAGAGGGACTCTCAGTGATCGAGAGAGAGGGACTCTCAGTGATCGAGAGAGAGAGGGACTCTCAGTGATCGAGAGAGAGAGGGACTCTCAGTGATCGAGAGAGAGAGACTCTCAGTGATCGAGAGAGAGAGAGACTCTCAGTGATCGAGAGAGAGAGACTCTCAGTGATCGAGAGAGAGAGACTCTCAGTGATCGAGAGAGAGAGACTCTCACTGATCGAGAGAGAGAGACTCTCACTGATCGAGAGAGAGAGACTCTCACTGATCGAGAGAGAGAGATTCTCACTGATCGAGAGAGATTCTCAGTGATCGAGAGAGAGAGAGACTCTCAGTGATCGAGAGAGAGAGACTCCCAGTGATCGAGAGAGAGAGACTCAGTGATCGAGATAGAGAGAGAGACTCTCATTGATCGAGAGAGAGAGAGAGACTCTCATTGATCGAGAGAGAGAGACTCTCAGTGATCGAGAGAGAGAGACTCTCAGTGATCGAGAGAGAGAGACTCTCAGTGATCGAGTGAGAGAGACTCTCAGTGATCGAGTGAGAGAGACTCTCAGTGATCGAGTGAGAGAGACTCTCAGTGATCGAGTGAGAGAGACTCTCAGTGATCGAGTGAGAGAGACTCTCAGTGATCGAGTGAGAGAGACTCTCAGTGATCGAGTGAGAGAGACTCTCAGTGATCGAGAGAGAGAGACTCTCAGTGATCGAGAGAGAGACTCTCAGTGATCGAGAGAGAGAGACTCTCAGTGATCGAGAGAGAGAGACTCTCAGTGATCGAGAGAGAGAGACTCTCAGTGATCGAGAGAGAGACTCTCAGTGATCGAGAGAGAGAGGGACTCTCAGTGATCGAGAGAGAGAGACTCTCAGTGATCGAGAGAGACTCTCAGTGATCGAGAGAGAGAGACTCTCAGTGATCGAGAGAGAGACTCTCAGTGATCGAGAGAGAGAGAGACTCTCAGTGATCGAGAGAGAGAGACTCTCAGTGATCGAGAGAGAGAGGGACTCTCAGTGATCGAGAGAGAGACTCTCAGTGATCGAGAGAGAGAGACTCTCAGTGATCGAGGGAGAGAGACTCTCAGTGATCGAGGGAGAGAGACTTTCAGTGATCGAGAGAGAGAGACTCTCAGTGATCGAGAGAGAGACTCTCAGTGATCGAGAGAGAAAGACTCTCAGTGATCGAGAGAGAGAGACTCTCAGTGATCGAGAGAGAAAGACTCTCAGTGATCGAGAGAGAGAGACTCTCAGTGATCGAGAGAGAGAGACTCTCAGTGATCGAGAGCAAGCGATAGACTCTCAGTGATCGAGAGATAGAGAGAGAGAGAGAATCTCAGTGATCGAGAGAGAAAGACAGAGACTCTCAGTGATTGTGAGAGAGAGGCAGCGACTCTCAGTGATCGAGAGAGAGAGAGGGAGAGGGACTCTCAGTGATCGAGAGAGAGAGAGGGACTCTCAGTGATCGAGGGAGACTCTCAGTGATCGAGAGAGAGAGAGGGACTCTCAGTGATCGAGACAGAGAGAGGGACTCTCAGTGATCGAGACAGAGAGAGGGACTCTCAGTGATCGAGACAGAGAGAGGGGACTCTCAGTGATCGAGACAGAGAGAGGGACTCTCAGTGATCGAGACAGAGAGGGACTCTCAGTGATCGAGACAGAGAGAGGGACTCTCAGTGATCGAGACAGAGAGGGACTCTCAGTGATCGAGAGACAGAGAGGGACTCTCAGTGATCGAGAGACAGAGAGAGGGACTCTCAGTGATCGAGACAGAGAGGGACTCTCAGTGATCGAGACAGAGAGAGGGACTCTCAGTGATCGAGAGACAGAGAGGGACTCTCAGTGATCGAGAGACAGAGAGGGACTCTCAGTGATCGAGAGACAGAGAGGGACTCTCAGTGATCGAGAGACAGAGAGGGACTCTCAGTGATCGAGAGACAGAGAGGGACTCTCAGTGATCGAGAGACAGAGAGGGACTCTCAGTGATCGAGAGACAGAGAGGGACTCTCAGTGATCGAGAGACAGAGAGGGACTCTCAGTGATCGAGAGACAGAGAGGGACTCTCAGTGATCGAGAGACAGAGAGGGACTCTCAGTGATCGAGAGACAGAGAGGGACTCTCAGTGACCGAGAGACAGAGAGGGGACTCTCAGTGACCGAGAGACAGAGAGGGACTCTCAGTGACCGAGAGACAGAGAGGGACTCTCAGTGACCGAGAGAGAGAGAGGGACTCTCAGTGACCGAGAGAGGGACTCTCAGTGACCGAGAGAGGGACTCTCAGTGACCGAGAGAGGGACTCTCAGTGACCGAGAGACAGAGGGACTCTCAGTGACCGAGAGACAGAGGGACTCTCAGTGACCGAGAGAGACAGAGGGACTCTCAGTGACCGAGAGACAGAGGGACTCTCAGTGACCGAGAGACAGAGGGACTCTCAGTGACCGAGAGACAGAGGGACTCTCAGTGACCGCGAGACAGAGGGACTCTCAGTGACCGAGAGACAGAGGGACTCTCAGTGACCGAGAGACAGAGGGACTCTCAGTGACCGAGAGACAGAGGGACTCTCAGTGACCGAGAGACAGAGGGACTCTCAGTGACCGAGAGACAGAGGGACTCTCAGTGACCGAGAGACAGAGGGACTCTCAGTGACCGAGAGACAGAGGGACTCTCAGTGACCGAGAGACAGAGGACTCTCAGTGACCGAGAGACAGAGGGACTCTCAGTGACCGAGAGACAGAGGGACTCTCAGTGACCGAGAGACAGAGGGACTCTCAGTGACCGAGAGACAGAGGGACTCTCAGTGACCGAGAGACAGAGGGACTCTCAGTGACCGAGAGACAGAGGGACTCTCAGTGACCGAGAGACAGAGGGACTCTCAGTGACCGAGAGACAGAGGGACTCTCAGTGACCGAGAGACAGAGGGACTCTCAGTGACCGAGAGACAGAGGGACTCTCAGTGACCGAGAGGATCAGAGGGACTCTCAGTGACCGAGAGACAGAGGGACTCTCAGTGACCGAGAGACAGAGGGACTCTCAGTGACCGAGAGACAGAGGGACTCTCAGGTGACCGAGAGACAGAGGGACTCTCAGTGACCGAGAGACAGAGGGACTCTCAGTGACCGAGAGACAGAGGGACTCTCAGTGACCGAGAGACAGAGGGGACTCTCAGTGACCGAGAGACAGAGGGACTCTCAGTGACCGAGAGACAGAGGGACTCTCAGTGACCGAGAGACAGAGGGACTCTCAGTGACCGAGAGACAGAGGGACTCTCAGTGACCGAGAGACAGAGGGACTCTCAGTGACCGATGAGACAGAGGGACTCTCAGTGACCGAGAGACAGAGGGGACTCTCAGTGACCGAGAGACAGAGGGACTCTCAGTGACCGAGAGACAGAGGGACTCTCAGTGACCGAGAGAGAGAGGGAATCTCAGTGACCGAGAGAGAGAGGGACTCTCAGTGACCGAGAGAGAGAGGGACTCTCGGTGACCGAGAGAGAGAGGGACTCTCGGTTGACCCGAGAGAGAGAGGGACTCTCGGTGACCCGGGAGAGAGGGACTGTCGGTGGACCGGGAGAGAGGGACTCTCGGTGACCGGGAGAGAGGGGACTCTCGGTGATCGGGAGAGAGGGACTCTCGGTGATCGGGAGAGAAGGACTCTCAGTGATCGAGAGAGAGAGAGACTCTCAATGATTGAGAGAGAGAGAGAAGAGACTCTCAGTGATTGAGAGAGAGAGAGAGAATCTCAGTGATCGCGAGAGAGAGAGAGAGAGAGAGAGAGATCCTCAGTGATGGAGAGAGACCCTCAGTGAGAGAGGGTGTCACTGTGAGGAGGAAGAGAGCGTGTCAGTGAGAGAGGGAGACAGCATGTCAGTGAGAGAAGGAGGTGGGCGTGTCAGTGAGAGAGGGAGTGGGCGTGTCAGTGACAGAGGGAGGTGGGCGTGGTCAGTGAGAGAGGGAGTGGGCGTGTCAGTGAGAGAGGGAGTGGTGGCGTGTCAGTGAGAGAGGGAGGTGGGCGTGTCAGTGAGAGAGGGAGTGGGTGCGTGTCAGTGAGAGAGGGGGAGAGAGTGTCACTGACAGAGGGAGAGGGCGTGTCACTGACAGAGGGGGAGAGCGTGTCACTGACAGAGGGAGAGAGCGTGTCACTGACAGAGGGACAGAGCGTGTCACTGACAGAGGGACAGTGCGTGTCACTGACAGAGGGAGAGAGTGTGTCACAGAGAGGGAGAGAGCGTGTCACTGACAGAGGGGAGAGAGCGTGTCACTGACAGAGGGAGAGAGCGTGTCACTGACAGAGGGACAGAGCGTGTCACTGACAGAGGGACAGTGCGTGTCACTGACAGAGGGAGAGAGTGTGTCACAGAGAGGGAGAGAGCGTGTCACTGACAGAGGGAGAGAGCGTGTCACTGACAGAGGGAGAGAGCGTGTCACTGACAGAGGGAGAGAGGCGTGTCACTGACAGAGGGAGAGAGCGTGTCACTGACAGAGGGAGCCAGCGTGTGACTGAGAGAGGGAGCCAGCGTGGTGAACGAGAGAGTGAGAGAGCGTGTCACTGAGAGGGAGCCAGCGTGTGACTGAGAGAGGGAGCGAGCGTGTGACTGAGAGAGGGAGAGTGTGTGACTGAGAGAGAGGGAGAAAGCGTGTTGACTGAGAGAGGGAGAGAGCGTGTGACTGAGAGAGGGAGAGAGCGTGTGACTGAGAGGGAGCCAGCGTGTGACTGAGAGGGAGAGAGCGTGTGACTGAGAGAGGGAGCGAGCGTGTGACCTGAGAGAGGGAGAGAGCGTGTGACTGAGAGAGGGGAGAGAGCGTGTGACTGAGAGGGAGCGAGCCTGTCACTGACAGAGGGAGAGAGCGTGTCACTGACAGAGGGAGAGAGCGTGTCACTGACAGAGGGAGAGAGCGTGTCACTGAGAGGGGAGAGAGCGTGTCACTGACTAGAGGGAGAGGAGCGTGTCACTGAGAGAGGGAGAGAGCGTGTCAGTGAGAGAGGGAGAGAGCGTTGTCAGATGAGAGAGGGAGAGAGCGTTGTCAGTGAGAGAGGGAGAGAGCGTGTCACTGACAGAGGGAGAGAGCGTGTCACTGACAGAGGGAGAGAGGCGTGTCACTGACAGAGGGAGAGAGCGTGTCACTGACAGAGGGAGAGAGCGTGTCACTGACAGAGGGAGAGAGCGTGTCACTGACAGAGGGAGGAGAGCGTGTCAGGTAGATAGTGTGTCAGTGAGAGAGGAGGAGGGAGTGTGTCACTGAGGAGAGGGAGGGAGAGCGTGTCACTGAGAGAGGGAGAGAGTGTGTCACTGAGAGAGGGGAGAGAGTGTGTCCTCTGAGAGAGGGAGAGAGTGTGTCACTGACAGAGGGAGAGAGCGTGTCACTGAGATCGGGAGAGAGCGTGGTCACTGAGATCGGGAGAGAGCGTGTCACTGAGATCGGGAGAGAGCGTGTCACTGAGATCGGGAGAGAGCGTGTCACTGACAGAGGGAGAGAGCGTGTCAGGCGACAGAGGGAGAGAGCGTGTCAGCGACAGAGGGAGAGAGCGTGTCAGCGACAGAGGGAGAGAGCGTGTCAGCGACAGAGGGAGAGAGCGTGTCAGCGACAGAGGGAGGAGAGCGTGTCAGCGACGAGGGAGAGAGCGTGTCAGCGACAGAGGGAGAGAGCGTGTCAGCGACAGAGGGAGAGAAGCGTGTCACTGACAGAGGGAGAGAGCATGTCAGCGACAGAGGGAGAGAGCGTGTCACTGACAGAGGGAGAGAGCGTGTCACTGACAGAGGGAGAGGAGCGTGTCACTGACAGAGGGGATGAGAGCGTGTCACTGACAGAGGAAGAGAGTGTGTCACTGACAGGGGGGAGAGAGCGTGTCACTGACAGAGGGAGAGAGCGTGTCAGGTAGAATGATGTGTCAGTGAGAGAGGAGGAGGGAGTGGTGTCACTGAGAGAGGGAGAGAGCGTGTCAGTGAGAGAGGGAGAGAGCGTGTAAGTGAGAGAGGGCAGGAGCGTGTGTCAGTGAGAGGGGAAGAGAGCGTGTCAATGAGAGGGGGAGAGAGTGTGTCAGTGAGCAGGGGGAGAGATTGTGTCAGTGAGAGGGGGAGAGAGTATGTCAGTGAGAAGGGGGAGAGAGTGTGTCAGTGAGAGAGGGAGAGGAGCGTTTCAGCGACAGGGGGTAGAGAGCATGTCAGCGACAGGGGGAGAGAGTGTGTCAGTGAGAGGGGGAGAGTGTGTGTCAGTAAGAGGGGGAGAGAGTGTGTCAGTGAGCAGGGGGAGAGAGTGTGTCAGTGAGAGGGGGGAGAGGAGTGTGTCAGTGAGAGGGGTGGGAGTGAATGTGTCAGTGAGGGGGGAGAGAGTATGTCACTGAGAGGGGGAGAGAATGTGTCAGTGAGAGAGGGAGAGAGGGGTGTCGGTGAGATGAGGGGGTCGGTGAGAGAGGGGGACAGGGTGTCAGCGAGAAAGGGGGTCAGTGAGGAGAGGGGGTCAGTGAGAGAGGGGTCAGTGATGAGAGGGGGTCGGTGAGAGAGGGGGTCGGTGAGAGAGAGGGGGAACAGGGTTGTCAGTGAGAAAGGGGGTCAGTGAGAGAGGGGGGTCAGTGAGAGAGGGGGTCAGTGAGAGAGGGGGTCAGTGAGAGAGGGGTCAGTGAGAGAGGGGGTCAGTGAGAGAGGGGGAGAGGGTGTCAGCGAGAATGGGGGAGAGGGGGTCAGTGAGAGAGGGGTCAGTGAGAGTGGGGTCAGTGAGAGTGGGGTCAGTGAGAGTGGGGTCAGTGAGAGAAGGGGTCAGTGAGAGAAGGGGTCAGTGAGAGAGGTGTCAGTGAGAGAGGGGGTCAGTGAGAGTGGGGTCAGTGAGAGAGGTGGTCAGTGAGAGAGGGGGTCAGTGAGAGTGGGGGTCAGTGAGAGTGGGGGTCAGTGAGAGAGGGGTCAGTGAGACTGTCAAGCAGAATGTCAGACTGGGAGAGGGGTCCAGTGCGGCCAATGTCCTGTTTTCATTCCCTGAGCTTTCGAACATCCGTTCCTGGCTAAGCTATTGTTCCCGGATGGTTCCGGACGTGGGGACATAGAGCCTCGGGCATAGAGAATGGGGTTGTTCCCCCCCCTCCGCCGGGGGGAGGAGCTCCGCACTGGGGACTGGTCCCTGGGGGTCAGCTCCGCGCTGGGGCCAGTTCCCCGAAGGTGGGGGGGGGGGGGGGGTTCAGCTCCGCAACTGGGGACCACATCCTGGGGGTCAGCACCACGCTGGGGTGCCGCTCCCCAGCTGGGGGGGGGGGGGGGGTGGGGCGGTCAGCTCGGCGCTGGGACCACACCCCGGGGGTCAGCTCCCCACACTTGGGACCACGTCCCGGGGGGGCAGCTCCGCACTGGGACCACGTCCCAGGGGGCAGCTCCCGCGCTGGGGACCACGTCCCGGGGGCGGTGGGCAGCTCCGCGCTGGGACCACGTCCTGGGGGTCAGCTCCGTACTGGAACCACGTCCTGGGGGTCAGCTCCGCACTGGGACCACGTCCTAGGGGTCAGCTCCGCACTGGGACCACGTCCTGGGGTCAGCTCCGCACTGGGACCACGGTCCTAGGGGGTCAGCTCCGCACTGGGACCACGTCCTGGGGGTCAGCTCCGCACTGGGACCACGTCCTGGGGGCAGCTCCGCGCTGGACCCACGTCCTGGGGGCAGCTCCGCGCTGGGACCCACGTCCTGGGGGCCGCTCCGCGCTGGGACCACGTCCTGGGGGGCAGCTCCGCGCTGGGACCACGTCCTGGGGGCAGCTCCGCGCTGGGGCCGCTCCGCGCTGGGGCCGCTCCGCTCCGCTCCCGGCTCCGCACCCGGCTCCCACCGCCGCCTCACTCACCTGGGCACACAGCTCGGTGACGACCTGTCGATCTCCCCAGGTGGCGAATAGGTTCATGGGCACGGGTTTGGGCAGCCCGGTGCCCGGGACCGTCGCCACTCGCCCTCATCTCCGCCATCATCATCGTGCCCTCCGCTCCGATCCCTTTCCCTCCAGCCCGCTGTCTCCGATCTGGCTGCCGGCGCGCGCACCCCCCCCACCACCACCACCTCCTTCAGGCTCGGTCCCGCCTGTCAGGTGCGCGCACCGCCCCTCGCTCTCTCTCTCTCTC